>CM069922.1:9752663-10106633 GCA_036172225.1 Cryptocoryne crispatula var. balansae | reverse complement strand
GAGCAACCACCAGAAAAAAAATCCTGAAATTCCCTTCTTCTTTAACCAAGAAGGAAAAAACAGATTATAAAGAGTGTACAACATTAAAAAGACAGACAACCCCAGCAAGCATCCCTATGATCCTAAACTAGTGGGACGATTAAGCAAGTGGGTGGAGACACACAAGAGATAAAAAAGATAGCGTCCTTCTTTTTTTGTTCACAAAAAAGATTTTTTTTTAAAAATATAAAATTGTAATAGTTGCCACATATTTCTCTGACAAATTTTGTTAAAAAGCATAGAGTTATAGCTAAAAAACATAATTCAGTGTTGGATCTTTTAAAATTATCTGTCATCTAATAATAACTTTACTTGACAATTATAATTATTAGATGACCAATTTGATCAGTATCCCTACTTCCTTGGTTGGGCCTGCCATCACCTTGTGATCTGCCGCCAGCCAGCGGCATGGGTCTGATTCTTTTTTTTTTTTTTGAACAAGAACACAAACTTATTCATAGGTCACTGACTCTGTTCTGCAAAACGAAGAGCGAACTCTTCTCTGTACTTGTACCCACCGTACGCGAAGCAGGAGGATTCCCCCTCCCCGTTAGAAGTTAGAACGATTAGGTTCGCGCATTCATGCGAGCGTAAGCGGAGATCGCGGCAGAGCTGCGTGATGTGCGCTCGCGGTCAGCGGCGGGGCAGCGGCGGTTGGTCACTACCCAATCGGTGGTGGGGGCGCTGGCTCCAGGTCGGTCGTCGATGGCGTTGGCAAGCAGCAGAGATTCGTACGCGAGTAGTCTAAGGAGGGGCATCGATTGCACCAGATCCCAAATCAAAATGGGAAGAACAGAACAAATCTCGTTCACATTGACCCCAGATCGATCGCTGAAACCTGCTTTCTTTACTGCTCCGGTAGGAAAACAACGCAACCTTGTCTACGCTCCGCCCCGGTGGGAATCACTTTGTTTATATGCGGAGGAAGAAGACGACCTTCCCCCAGAGCCTCACTTCACCGCGACCAAGGTCGCCACGCACACATTTCCCCCAAGCATATCGCCGTCATCTCGTATTAAATACCTGTCATGATCTTGGTCCCGGTGGGGTCATGCGTTTGTGCGCCACTTTCCCTAATTCACCGCCGACGCCGCACCGACGGCCGCCGGAGATCGACCGGCGCGGCGGCAGGATTTGGTCCAACGCCGAGCACCCGCGCTCGGCCGACAGCGACTGCCGGACCAGGGGCTCACCGATCGCCAATGCATCGCTGCGGCACTTGTCAGCCGGGGGCCTCTGCCAGTTCTGCTACTCGGGCGGCGGGCTCTGCAGCCCGTGACGGAGGGGGTGCCGGTGGGAAAAGACGATTTTTTTTTCTTTTTTGGCCGGAGGGAGGTGGCGAGCGGCAGCGTATATGATACGCCGGAACCAACTCCCACCGCTGCCCTCCTTATCGATCCGCTCAAAACTAGCGGCGCAGCGCCAGGCGGAGGCCGGAGCCCACCGCCTCCCGTCTTCCCTCGCCCACTCCATTTCTTCGTATCGTATTTCAACAAGGATGCGTATGTATGATGATACTGCTATGCGCGCTTGCTTCCCCCGCTCCGTGGCACTCTCTCCCGCCCCGGCCGGCAACTTTATGCGTACACGCGTGGTGCCGATGGGAGGGAGAAGGATAAAGGGCAAGAAAGCTCTGGGAGAAAGGCCACGCCACAGGGGAGAGGCGCCGGAAAGCGCCAACAAGCTAAGTATCTATAAATACAGGACCGTGCCAGTGCAGCGGAGGGCAAGCTTCGAGTAGCAGGCTAGCTCGCTGTCTCCCGCCGGACGGCCGCCCGCCCGCCCGACTCTCCCGCAAGGAAGTTCCTCTCTTTCTTTCTCCCCACCACCTCGGTGGCCTGTACCTCTGGTTTGCGCGCTCGCGCGGCTGACTGAGTTGTGGAATGGCTGGGAAACCCTGTGGCGGTGCCTCCGGGACGGCCCCCTCCCGCGGCGGGCGTTCTCTGGTGCAGTTGCTGGTGATGTGGTTGGGGGCGTCTTCTTCCGTTCTTCTCCTGAGCAGAGGCTGCCCATGTCACCTACGACCTGGGGCCATCGTCATTGATGGCCAGAGACGGGTGCTCATCTCCGGCTCCATCCATTATCCTCGAAGCACCCCGGAGGTAGCGTTTTCAACCCGTATCTCTCCTGCCTCTGTTGCTGCTTTTCTTTTTCTCTCCCTGAACATCCCCTGTTTCGTACAGATGTGGCCGGCTCTGATTCAGAAGTCCAAGGATGGTGGTCTGGACGTCATCGAAACGTACGTCTTCTGGAACGCCCACGAGCCCATCAGGGGCCAGGTTGTACTCGCCACACCCGCCGCCGATGGTCGTTTTCTGCCTCCTAAATCGCCGTCTTGAAAAGGAAGAAAATTTGTGCTAAAAGGCGCGCCCTTTTCGCGCCATTTTTTATTTCGATCGATGTTAGAGCGTCATTTTTTGATGTTTACTTGTGCACCAGTACAATTTTGAAGGAAGAAATGACTTGGTGAGGTTCGTGAAGACGGTGGCAGAGGCTGGCCTTTACGTTCATCTACATTGGCCCCTATGTCTGTGCAGAATGGAACTACGGGTAGGGAATTCTAGGTGCCCTTCCACCTTTCGTTTGTTTCCTTCCCCTGTAACCCTCTCTCTCGTGCTTCTTTGATTTTGTTGTCTCAATCCATTTCGTCGATTTTGCCTCAGAGGCTTCCCTGTCTGGTTGCATTTCATCCCTGGCATTAAGTTCCGCACGGATAACGAGCCCTTCAAGGTTTGTGCATCATCCTCTGTGTGTTGTGTCTCTATTTGAACGCGCATGGTACAGTTGCAGTATCAAAAAAAAAAAACGTTCTGTGCCCCTGACAAAGACGCGGTTTCATCTTCACTATCAACAGAAGGAGATGCAGCGTTTCCTGGCAAAAGATTGTCGACATGATGAAGCAGGAGAAGCTCTTCGCTTCTCAGGAGGGGCCCGTCATCTCAGCACAGGTTGTTTTGCCGTCAAAATTGAAGGGCTATTCCATGGCTGCTTTGTGGATGAGCTCCCAGCTCTGAACAAATTGATGATGATTCTGTTATATTGCAGATAGAGAACGAGTACGGGAATGTTCAAGGATCATACGGTTCAGGAGCAAAACCGTACATCAACTGGGCGGCGTCGATGGCTACTTAGCTGAAGACAGGTGTCCCATGGGTGATGTGCCCAGCAGGCTGATGCCCCTGATCCCATTGTAGGAATGCAACATGAACTTTAACATTTTCTGCAAAACACAAACTTCTGCCAATTGTATAAGAAACTGGGTTGCTGTGCAGATCAACACATGTAATGGGTTCTACTGCGATCAGTTCACTCCAAAACTCTGTAAATAAACCAAAGATGTGAATGGGGAACTTGGAGTGGGTGGTAAGATTTCTTTTTGCAATCTTATCCATTTCTCAGTTCTTTCTGATATACAAACTTGCTGCAGTTGCTGCTTTCCTTTGCTTTCTGTAACGCACTCTGACTTTGTTTCTCAGCTAGGTTCCAAAACTTTGGTGATGGTGCTTCTCGTATAGACCGGGCTGAGGACTTGGCATTTGCATTAAGCACGATTTTTACAGAGAGGGGGTACTTTCCAGAATTACTACATGGTAAGTTGTCTGTTCCTGAAGCTGTCACGAGTTATCACTTCTGTTTAAGTTATTGGATGAATGTCAGTCAACAGAATGATGTATTTGTGTGTCCTCAGTATCATGGAGGAACCAGCTTTGGTCGCACTACAGGAGGACCTTTTATTACCACAAGCCCTTTGACTACGATGCTCCTATAGATGAATATGGTAAGCTTGTGATATACTACTTAGGTTTTCCCTGAGATCGAAGTCAATTCTTTTTCCTTTTCTGTAATTCATTGTTGATGCTCATTGTTGGTTATTTGCAATAAGTTGTGTCTAAACATGTCTTACTAGGGCGTATTATATAGATAGCCAACTCTTCATGACAATGGTAAGCTTTTTGACAGGAAGCCTTGACAAGGTAGATGGGTAATAGCCAACATTTAATGAATATGGTAAGCAAATGATATAATGAACATTGGGTCAAATTCTAGGCTGTCTTTACTTCTGTAGAAACAACGTTTGGGCTCTAAGAAATCTCAGCAAGTTATGGCATTTGTATTGAGGAGTAAATTCTTGTAAATGAAGCAAATCTTATTGACTCAAATAATCCATTATGCATGTTTCCAGTATGCCTTGTACAACTCTATTTTCTGTTATTTTTTTTTCTTCATGTTCTTCCTGTCATTGTATGTCTGCCATGGTTAAATTCCATTCTCATCTTTATTTTAGCACAGAATTAACTTATGGTTGATATCAGCTTACTTTTAGGATTCTTTCTCGATAGAATACTGTGTGAGCATACTTATGTGGATACCTTTACCTTTTGTGAAACCTTGAAATTATAAATCGTTTAAAACATAGGTTGGAATGAGATAATTCTAATATTCATTTGATTTTCATTCATTATCTTTGTCTAACATATGCAACTACAAAAACAGATGGTATCTTATAAGAGTATTAGCCAAAAATATGAGTTTTGCGTATAAATATAAATATATTGAGGTTTAGAGTTTATTAAAAATGTCTTTGGATCTCTCTCCATCTCCAGTGGAAAGTGCAAATTTCTGATTTTAATTATATCAAAACTCTTGAACACTCTCGGTTAACTGTCATAAACAACTCATGAAATGGAAAGCATACATCCGTAAACCATACACGTGAGATTTATGACTAGCATAGACTCAATGGAATGCAAACTTAATATCTTAAATTTGATTTGAGTTTCATTATGTGTTATAGAGAGTGCATTTTAAGATCTCCAACATTTTAAGGTTGTAGACCTAGTGGATTCGAAGTTCTCATTGCCGAGGCATGTTTTCGGTTATTAGAGTTATTTTGGATCCAAGGTCAAAATGATATGATTCAGATCAACTTTCATTATGTGTTATGAATTTTGTCTCTGCATGGTCTTCCTTTCGGTTCTATATAGAAGTTTTAACACCTTAGTACTTAGTGGAATCCGACTTTTACGACATTTAGTTATTCTTAACATGGATTTAACTCTTTTAATTCAAGGTTTTAACACAAGGCATATTTTGAATTATTAGACTTTATTAATTCCGAAGTTTATTCATGATATGTCTAAAATTTAATTCATTATGAGATTATGTATTTTGATCATAGGATCTTAGTTCCAATTCCATTTTTCGTTTATCTAAGTATTCACAATTTTAGACTTAAGTGACATCAAATTTTATGACATTTGATTGAAACATGTTCATTATCTTTTCTCATTTATTATATTCTAAGTCTTTTTTATTAGGTACATTGGACTTAAGATTCATTATACATTCATTTTCAAAGCTTGGCATTAGACTCGGGAATCTTGATGGATCCAAGATAAAACATGACACAAGATCTGATTTGATACTCGAAATCTAATAACATTCTCTCTATATAAATTAAGCTTTTTTGACATGATTGGGGTCTAGGACTTAGAGGATAAAAGGTCTTCATTCTTGCCATGGCTCGTGCGTGGTAAATTCATGGGCAATTCTCATTCATGCCTTGAGCTCAAGATCTATCAGATTTAAGATAAAAAATTCAATTTCTGAACATTTATGATTTTTTCAACATCTCCAGATCTGATAATTGCCACCCCCGATCTGATTTCTTATAACTTGATTAGCCCATAACATTTTTATCATGTGGAACATAAGGCTTAGGATTTAAGACATGTAGATTTCCCATTGTCGGCCATCTTGAACATCCTTCTATAGGAGTCATGCCATCATCAAAATTCCCTGCTGCCTATTAACTAGGTTTTAACAAATTTTTGGACTACGATTGCATGAAGTCTGATATATAATCCCCTCAATACTATAGGTATTCAAATATGAAAGTGTCATCTTTTACATTTCAAATCTACGTAATTTTGTGTTGGTCATAGACTTAGGGGACCCTAACTAGGACCAGGATGTATATACAGTTTGATTTCCATGGCCTTTAGGGCTTGAGGGAAATAATTTGATTTCTAACCTTCGGATCCCATCCCCTTGGTTCATGTCAAAGTGTACACATTTAGATGTATACAAGGATGTTGGAATCAAAATCGACGAAGACCGATCTGATTTGAATTGGATTGAACTAACTGATTTTGAGGAAGAAAAACTGATTTGAAATCAGTCCGAATCATTTTTCTTCAAAAAAATCACAAAAATTAGGAAAAATATCAGAAAAATAGATAATTTCACCTCAAAATTCTTAAAAATAAAAATGTAACATTTATTATGTTTTTATTACATATCATTGCAAGATACTTTTGATTAACAAATGTAACAATTAACAAGATAAAATTGAGTCTTTGACATAAAATGTGATATGATACTTTTTTATTTTTTAATATTTATGAAATTGGCCTTCATCCTCTTGCTCCTCCTAAGTCTTTTGGGCTTAGGTTCATGGAATGTAAGATCATGACCTAGGCCTGACCCAATTGATTTTTGGGCCGATTGACCCAGTACCTACCTCGCTGACCTAGGTTCATGGAGACCCTAAATACATTGTTATGGGGTTACTGGGGGAAGTCACAAAGGACTTGAAATGATGGATCGTCAAAGAAGAAGCTGTTGCCGAAGACACCCCACCTCATTGAAATCATTGTCGAGAATTGTTGATGAAAGAGCTGAATCACCAAAATTGCCTGGATCAGTGTCGAAATCACTAGATCGCTCAAGAAATCGACTAGATCACTATCAGAATTATCGAAAATTGGGAGCCATAGGGTGTATTCAAGTATAAATCGACCCTTCGGATGACCGATATCGGATTGATATTGGGTTTGGATTAGGCCCAAATCGATTTGCCGCCGGAACTTAAGTTGTCTCTGTAGAATCAGTTAGATCAATTGATCCTAGGTCAGAATCAGTCAAATTGAATCAAACCAGGCTGATTCGACCAATTCTGACTGATTCCTTTGGAATTTCATTCCAAATTAGTCGTTGTGGCCAGAATCGGATTGAGACCGACCAATTTGATTATGAAATCAGCCAATTCTGATCCAATTTGGCCAATTCTTTAATCTGTGGATGTATCAGATTTCGGAATCCCATTACCTTCTCATCTTCGAAATTGGCACCTTCATTAAATCTGAAATTGACATGAGGATTTTGAATCCAAATTGTTTGATATTTCATCATGTTCGGGTTGATACATTTATGAATCAATTATATTAAATCTAAAAGTTGACCTTTTGAAATCATTTTTTAATCAGTTCCAGATTTGTTATTTAAATTGCATCTTTTGATGTTTGCATTCCACATAATATATGTGGGTAATACGGTGCTCTCTTACCATAAAATGGAGCATTTGACACATAATATCATTCATATGTTATGGGATACATTTTAATTTCATCGATACATAAGGGAGCTTATATAACCATGATCTTTTCTTAAATTGACATGATATCATGCATTAAGTGTATGATACGATGCCATGCATGATAATGCTATATCATTTCCCGGTATTCTCATGTAATCCAATGTTCGGTGCTGGTTCCATCTTCATTGGGCCTTATAGGCCTGTTGGAGCTTCATTAGGCTTTACAGGCTGATTGTTCTTGTCTTCATACCCAATGGGCTGCTTCATCAGATCTGGGCCTTACAGACCTTCTGCACATCGGCTTCCTGAGGTTTAGGGCCTGCTGTCCGGCACCTTCTTGAACATATCAATCTGCTGCCATGTTGCCTTCAGACCTTATAGCTGTTGCCATAGGGTTAAAGTCATAAAGGGACTGTCTAAGATGCCAAAACAAGAGGTTTTATGACTGTTTTTGGCTTTTTGGGGTCAAAACAGGACCTATTTAGGGGATATTATGTATAGGCATATCATGGGCCATGGAGGGATGGGTATGGGCGTGTCAATGGCCATAGAGCAGGACTAACATAGGCATGTCTTAAGTCAGAGCATATGGGATGTAGGTATGATATACAAGTGGATCGGGTGTCCTTAAGGCTCAAGCTCAATGGGTATTAAGGGAGTTGATTTCTCCTTGCCCCATAGATCTAAGTATATATCTTAGATGTTCAATATAGGGTCGTGGGAAATAGGTTTAGTCATTGACATGTATGGGCTCTTAGTAATGGGTAGATAGGCATGTGCAGAGATGGCTATTATCCTCCACCTTATCTTCATCCCCCCTGTTGCGACAGAACAATACCCCGTAGATACACAACTTGATCCTTGAGTGGGCCTCAGCCTTGGTACATGGTAGTGACAATAGCATGGCATAGGCATGCTGTCCAGCCTCCTGACTCCTGAGAAACATGGCAATCCCCTGGACAGCATATCAGAGAGAGGGTGTGTGGCCCCTTCTGGTTTGCAGCATCATGGCCAGCAGCGGCATGCATGGATTGTAGAAACAATCCTTTCCCTTTGCTGTTGTAAACCAACCACAGCAATGCCATTGGAACACCATCAGCAGCATTAGAGACATCAGGAGGAGCATCTTAGCATGGTACAACTTCAGTAGAAGCATCTTCACATGGTGATATCTTCATCGGCCCCAACAAATGCAGCACTAGCACTGGGCTTCAGCAAGTGCAACATTCGAGAAGGCTTGGAAGGGGCTTCTATAAGCATCAGCAGTAGCAATGTGGTCCATCGGTCTGCCAACACTGGCAGTAGCATGCGCAGCATCCAGGAGCATCATCTTCCCCCGTCAGCAGTAGGGGTAAGCATCGAGGGGAATGACAGTTGCAGGAGCATGATCTTCCTCCGCCGGCTTCTTCTCCTTCTTACATATGCATCGGCAACAATAGGAGAAGTAGCAACATAGGATGGCAGTGGTAATAGGAGAAGCGGCATGAGGAAGATGAGGGGGCAGGGGGCACAGCCCCTTTCTTTCTCTATTCTTCATCTCTTTGAATCACAGCAGCATGGAGAAAAGGATGAGTGGCCGTAGCCCCTTCTTCCTTTTCTATTATTCACTTCCTTAGATACTTCTCATAGGTACACAGCAACAACCACCGGGAAGACGTGGACATCCTCTTCATCCTCTCTCATATGTGCTGCCATCAGCTGAGCAAGGAGGGAAGACTATTGCATATCCAACAGCATCTGCAGCCTTGAGAGGAACACTGGGCTCCTTCCCCTTCTCCCTCCATATGTGCAGGAACAGGAGCATCAGGGTGGCAGCTTTGGCTTCATCCTCTTCTTCTCCTAGGTGCACTAGAACAAATAGAGAAAGGTGTGGTGACTGTTAGGGCTTAATGGGAAGTTTTCCAACTCCTTGGCAGGTGTGCAGGACATGTTCTTAAAGTTGACGGGGTCCAGGCCATCAGAGGAAGAGTCCTATCCTTCAAGGACTCTAGGCTGGCAGTTTCAGTCATGAGAAGGTGAGTGCATGACTCCCTACTTTCTAGGGACCTCCTGATGGATGATGGTAGACCCGATAAAAGGAGACATCATGGGGAGCATCTCCCACCGGAATTGGCCCACTCTTCTTCTCATTTTTAGGCCTTCAGAGATAGTTGCTGATCCCAATAAGAAGGGAGAGGGAGTGCTGATCGTGGCCATACTTTTGATGGGAGAAGTCTCCAAAAGCTGATGAGGTGGCAGGTTGACAAGGTAAAGATGGAAAGGGGACAGCTATCAATGTGATCCTCCATGTGGCTTGGAGAAGCTTCCAGAAATTGATGAGGTGGCAGTTCTTTGATAATTCTCGAACATGGGTCAAGATTGACATCAAGATGGGGCCATTATTTGACATGTTAATAAGCTCATTTAGGAGTTAAAGGATGGCTGATAAATATAGCATAAAATGTGCCACCAAAATGACATAAAGTGGGAGTATTTAATGAGTGACATATGACCTAATAAGTGGCCAAGAAATGGGCTACGAAATTGTCAATCAAAATAGAGTTAATTCTCAATGGATTAGTCCCAATGATGGCCCCAAATTAAGATGGAAATTTAGCTTATTAATGACATAATATGTGGGCTATGCAAATTGTCATATAAATGGGGTTTATTTCTCGAAAGAATTGGCAATGAAACAAAGCATAATAAATAGGCCAAAATTAAGAGTTAATTATGATAGATCAAGAGAAACGGAATTGGGCTTAATCCCATCCCATGAATATTGAAAATTTTAGGTGCCAACACCTTTTTATAAGGCATCGGTACCTTTATCTTCTATGGTTCTACCCAAGGATTTTCAGCTTGGACATCTTGAGGGAAGCAGTGGGACATCTTCAACCTTGACCCGGGGTCTTAAGGATTTACATATTGTCTCTTGATTGAAATTTCTTTTTAGGATGTGCCATATCCATAATTGTCAAGGATGTGTATGACTATGGTGGCATTGGTTTTAACTTAATCTAAAAATTTGAACTCTTAGCTCTTATTCAACTCAACTCAACTCGAAGCCTAAGTCCTAAATTACTTGAGATTCTCTTTATCCACTCATTTCAATTTTGAGTTACCTCAACTCAACTCAACTAAGACCTTTATCCCAAATTATTTGGGGTCAGTCATATAGATTCTCTTTCTCCACTTATGTCGATTTTGTGTTATTTCTTTAGAGATATTTAAACCATCTAAATCATATTGAATTACTCTCCTCCAAGTTAACTTAAGTCTACCACACCCCTTTTTGTTCTTGTCATTTTAATATTTTCTATCT
The DNA here is from genome assembly GCA_036172225.1 of Cryptocoryne crispatula var. balansae. Classification (NCBI taxonomy): domain Eukaryota; kingdom Viridiplantae; phylum Streptophyta; class Magnoliopsida; order Alismatales; family Araceae; genus Cryptocoryne; species Cryptocoryne crispatula. The sequence goes on along the minus strand of CM069922.1, from coordinate 10,095,912 downwards.
TTCTAACTGGAGCCTATTTAGGTCTACGTTTAATATGTCCAAACCATCTCAATCTTCCTTCTTTCAATTTGTTTACAATTCTCGTTACTCCTACATTTTCTCTAATATATTCATTTCTTATTTTATCTAATATAGTGTGACCACTCATCTATCTTAACATTCTCATTTCGGCAACATTTATTTTAGAAGTATGTTTTTCTTTTATTGTCCAACATTTACTACCATATAACATTGTGGGTCTTATACTTGTACGATAAAATTTTCCTTTAACTTTAATGGAATTTTACGATCACATAGAACCCCTGAAGCCAATCTCCACTTCATTCAACCTGCTTTAATTCTATAATTAACGTCTTCATCACATTCTCCATCTTTTTGAATAATTGATCCAAGATACTTGAACTGAATTTTTTGAGACAATATTATCCTATCTAAATTGACGCCCTCACCTACTTCTCTTTGATTTTCATTAAATTTACAATGCATATATACTGTTTTAGTTCTACTTATCTTGAAACTTTTAGTCTTCAAAATAATTTTTCGCATTTCTAACTTTCTATTCACTCCTTGTGTTTCATCTATCAATACGATATCGTCTGCAAATATCATACACCAAGGTATATCATCTTGTTTAGTCTTCATTAATTTATCTATAACTAATGCAAAAAGATAATGACTTATTGCAGACTCTTGATGTAAGCCAATTGAAATAGAAAAAATCTCTTGTTTCTCCACCAATTGTGCATGCGCTAGTAGTTGCATCATCATATGTCTTTTATCATTTGTATATACTTAACAAGCACCATCTTTTGTTCCAACACCCACCATGGAAGTATGGAACCTCTCTTTTGAAATATTTAAATTATCTAAATCATATTGAATTATCCTCCTCCAAGTTAATCTAGGTCTATCACACTTTTTTTTTCTATTATTTTAATATTTTTCACTTTTTTTATTGGAGCCTCCTTACGTTTATGTTTAATATATCCAAATCATCTCAATCTTAATTCTTTCAATTTTTTACAATTGTCACTATTCTTATATTTTCTCTAATTATTTATTTATGATTCTATCGAATTTAGTATGACCATTCATCCGTCTTAACATTCTCATTTCAACAACACATATTTTAGAAGTATTTTTTATTTTTTATTGTTTAACATGCACTACTATATAACATTGTAGGTCTTACACTTGTATGATAAAATTTTTCTTTCAACTTTAGTAAAATCTTATGATCACATAGAGCCTAGGCAGCTACTCTCCACTTCTTCTAACCTACTTTAATTCTATGATTAACATCTTCATCACATTTTTCATCTTTTTGAATAATTGATTCAAGATACTTGAATTGGGTTCTTTGAGATAATATTACTCCATCTAAACTAACACCATCACCTGCTTTTCTTTGGTTTTCATTAAATTTACAATACATATATTCTATTTTAGTTCTACTTATCTTGAAACTCTTAGTCTCCAAAGTATTTTTTCACAATTCTAACTTTCTATTCACTCTTAGCTCTTAGTTTGTGATAAAAATAAGTACTTGATTTGATTAAGATGTTTATGTGTTAATCAATTTAGTCTTTACTCAAGTTATATTATATTTGTTACCTGTATCTTCTATGAAGAGATAGTGTCTAAAAATTAAAAAACTAAAACATACCACTTAATTTTAAGAATTATACCAAGATATAAGAGATGTGCTTAGATGTTAATTAAAATAAATAACCAAACAGTCTAAAGACTCGTACATTTGACCGTCTGAAGTCTGAACATACCAGAGGTCAGAGGTATGTTAAGACCAAACAAATGGGGCCTAAGCATGCTTTATCTGCTCCTATAAGTATGATGATGCTTTTGCAAAAATCCCTTCACGCCAATTCTTCAATTTGCTTTGCCATGGATTTTGTGGGAACAATTCACACCAGTAATTTTCAGGAGCTACAACTGTGATCCACACCGGTGTTTATCAGAGTGTTGTTTTGTATAGCTTTCATTTTATGATGCATGTACATAGACACTGTATGGTTTTATTCGTGTCTTCATGATTACTTTCTTATCCAAATTGCAGGAATCATTAGACAGCCAAAATGGGGCCACTTGAGGGATCTACATAAAGCTATAAAACTCTGTGAAGGAGCATTAGTTGCCACAGATCCAACATATAGTTCTCTTGGGACAAATTTAGAGGTATGGATTTCCTGCAATCTATCTAAAGCATCAACTACTTTTTTACTGACATAAATGTCTCAATTTTTCACAAACATGTATGTGACTTTCTAACTAGGATTAGGATGTTATCTGTCTAGTGGATATCTGGACCTCATGAAGCCATATTGTAATATACTGTCATTAACCTTGTAATAACGTCACATCATAAGAAAAACTTATAAATATAGAATTGCATGCCCAAGAAATTTTGAGAGTACAGAAACTTCTGAAACCAGAATTGAACCAGTGGCAGGTGCTCTCTTTAACATTTTTAGCTAGGGAAATGTAGTTTTATCTAGTTTTAAAGTAAATGTTATTATTAGCTTTTCCCTATAAGGTCTATAAAGAAAGATACCCAGCACCTTGTGGCCACAATTGTTGACAGTTGCAGTGGCAGGAGTACTAGTATTAATCTAGTTTCCCATGAAGTGGATTTTTTAAATATAACATGCTTCTTTTTTATGTATTAGGCCGGTGTATATAGAGCAAAAACTGGGGCATGTGCTGCTTTTCTTGCGAATACTGGAACTTCTGATACAGATGTTACCTTTAATGGGCATTCGTATCATTTACCTGCCTGGTCAGTGAGCATTCTGCCTGACTGCAAGACCGTGGTCTTCAACTCGGCTCAGGTTATTCTTTTGTCTCTTGCACTTCACTTACAGTGCTCCTTTAAGGGTACTTTCTGAAATAGTAGTCTTCTGATTCGTCATGATTCCTTGTCAAGGCAAGTACTTTTCACTATGTTATATTTTAACTGCTTTTAGTGCTATTCGCTGTTTGATTTTTCTTTTGATGTATAAATTGCAACTATTCTTTTTGCAGATTAATTCACAGACAACAAATATGGATATGACATATATGCAATCTCAACCTAAGACTTCAAGTGGAGTACTTCAGCCATCGAAAATAATTCAGTCAGATTGGAGTTGGATTAGTGAAGCTGTAGGCATCTCAAAGAGCACTGTATTCACAAAAGACAAATTATTGGAACAAATAAACACAACTGCTGATTCAACTGACTACCTGTGGTATTCAACTAGGTAAAGGGTGAGATCACTTATGCAATTCAGGCGGCTGATGTTTGCTTAATGACTGGTTTGATATTTATATAATGAGAACTTTCCTGGAAATTCTTGCAGCTTGACATCGTCCCTTGTGAATAACACCCAAACTTCCTTACATGTGGAGTCGTTGGGCCATGTCCTCCATGTTTTTGTCAATGGAAAAATTGCAGGTAATGCAAATAAGACCCTGCAGAAAACTTGCAGTGGTATTTCTAGTTGAAGCATCTGATGCGTTTGTCTAAAGAACATCTCTTGCTATGCTTTTGCAGGCAGTGAATCAGGTACTAAGATTATCTTTGAAAAGGCGATAACACTTAGTCCTGGGAGCAATACTATTGATCTTTTAAGTGCAACTGTTGGCCTTCAGGTACATTATCCCGTTCTGCCTGAAGATTGATTCAGGGGTTAACCTACCAACTGAAACACATGTAGGAAAGAAGATGATTAACAGTACTGTCTTATATTTTAGGACAACCAATTTATTCACATGACATGAGCGCTATCATTCTATGTTGTGTGGTGGGTGCAGTTGCTGATTTTAAATATTCCAGATTGCTACTTATCCTCTTTAACTCTTTTCCATTTAGCTCAAATCCAGTCTTTAAGTAAGCAGCAACGAAGTAAAATATACTTCTCTTAATTCTTTGAATTGTTGTAATTAATTTACTTTGACAGACAAACTTCAGGCTCTCTATAGATGTTTTTTCGACATTGTGACCTAGCTCTTCAAGTATGTGGTGCATCTCCATGATACCTAGACTTGCATAGCTTACCCATTTATTGGATGGTTCGAGAGAACCAGTTTTAAGTCCTCTCTGATGTGTTCACCTTTGTTTTCTTCTTTTCTAGAACTATGGTGCATTCTTTGACGAAACAGGTGCTGGAGTTACTGGTCCCGTCAAGCTGAAGGGCAATAATGAGGACATTGATCTTTCCTCAGTGACATGGACTTACCAGGTTATTATTATGTCTTTCCTTGGAGTTATGCTTGCTAAATGCTGCCCCATGGAAAAGTTGTGAAAGTTGGACCTTTTCTCTTGTCTAATTTTCATTTTCTTTGGGTTATTTATTTTGAACACCTGAGGATATATAAAAAGAAATATCTTCCTCCTCGTTATATTAATTCGTTTCAGGTTGGATTAAAGGGTGAAGAGTTGGCTTTTTATAAAGGTTCAGATGAGGTTTCGTGGTCTTCATCTACTTTGCCAACAAATAAACCATTGATCTGGTACAAGGTAAGCATATATCAGGCCTTCACATTTGTGGATGAGGTATCAAATAAAATAAAGATTACAAATTACTGGACTGTTTTCATTTCATGATAGAAGATGACCTTTGTTTTCGTTATGCTCAGAATCTCGGATAATTGTGGCCTCTCAAATCGAAATGAAAACGACTCTCTTATGGTTTACAGATACCTAGCTTCATATAAAAAAATATTACACAATTTAGACTTCACTCCCACAAGAGACTGGCAAAACAAGCTTTCATCCTTTCACTAATACTAACACGGATGCAGCCAAAGTTCTGAGCACAACTGGTATACACAGTACTGGCGCTCATTTTGGATGGCATCCTCTTGTACCATGAACACAAAAGACTGATAGTAGGCCTTTCTTCTACTACAGATGTTGGCTTGTAAAAACTAGAACAAGTTTGTCTTGCAGACCTCAAAACTATGGCATTAACCTTGAGTGGTCCAGGGAGTATACCATTATAATCTTTCCGAAAAAGTCGATGCGGGACTGTAATCACTCCAATACTCTCCCTCAGCATCAAGATGGACAAGTGAAAATTTAATGGGAGACAAGATAATCAAATATTAAAGTTAGATTAGTATCCTACTCTGCTTAAAATCTCAAAACCCTAGTATTAAACAAGGACACAAGGGTAAATGGATGGCATCATCTCAGAGATCCCTTCATTTTTGAATGAACCGGACTGATTTTATCCGAGAAACAAAATAATCATAGGTATTCTAGAATAAATCGCATTTTAGACTCACAAAAACGCAGGTGAAGGTACACTGTGGTACCCTCTACACTCAATTCTCGTGGTTCTATGCTCTCAATATTTACGTTAAAAGGATGCATAAATTCTTCTGCTGCGACCTATTGACATAACATTCTCAGACCAGCAGGGCTATTCATGTATGCGTCTAATCTAGACACGGATGCTATAATTTGGCGCCTGTATTTACCTTCAATTTTGTGAGGAGAGGATGATCTCATTCCATTGCAGACAACCTTTGATGCTCCCGATGGCACCGATCCGGTTGCCATAGACTTCACCGGGATGGGCAAGGGCGAGGCGTGGATCAACGGGCAGAGCATAGGACGGTACTGGCCTGCCCGCCTTGCATCGCAAAATGGCTGCACAGGTTCATGCGACTACCGGGGGACATTCGGGCCGACCAAGTGCGTCCGGAGTTGCGGAAAACCATCTCAGCAGCTGTAAGATTTCGGACACGCACCTCCTCCAAGCACAGAGCTTGATCTTGAAGAATGTGGTTTGGCTTCCCGCAGGTACCACGTTCCGCGGTCGTTCCTTCAGCAGAGCGGCAACACGTTGGTGCTCTTCGAGGAGGTGGGCGGCGACCCGAGGCTGATATCCTTCGCCAAGAGGCAGCTGGGGAGCTTCTGCGCCCATGTCTCCGAGCTGCATCCGGCTCCGGCGACCACCCGGATCCCAGCCGAGGCAGGCGCGGGCCGCAGATCGGGGGCATCGCTCCGGCTGGAATGCCCCCGAGCGGACCAGGTCGTCTCGTCGATCAAGTTCGCGAGTTTCGGGACTCCGCAGGGCAAATGCGGGGCTTTCAGCCACGGCGAGTGCCGCAGCGACAACGCGCTCGCCGTCGTGCAGGAGGTATGTATGGATTGGATGCCCTTCGGGGCCTTCTCGACCGCGCTGGTGGTCTGGCTCGTCTCGCCGATGTGGCTCACTTCTCCGCGCCGTTGAACTGCAGGCGTGCGTTGGGAGGAGGAGCTGCGCGGTGGAAGTCTCGGCAAAGGCGTTCGGGGAGCCGTGCGAAGGGGTCACCAAGAGCCTTGCAGTGGAAGCTGCATGCACGTAGTGCGGTAACGGGTAGCGTTTAGCAAGCCAGACGGCAACCTGCTGCCATGGAGCGAAGCTCTGTGTAGTGCGATCGATCAGTCTTAAATCCTGCAGTCTAGCTGGTGGATATCTTCTGTCTCCCCCATTGCACGTAGCTTGTCGGTGTGAAGCAAAATCCACCACACAAGCATGCATGGAATAAAACCTGAGATGTATGGTATTCTCGGTGCAAGCTTATTTATCTATGCGCCTGATTTCCTGAGGGTTGGAGATGTATCATAAATATGTGATCCGGTGTCGATTCAAGAAGTTTTAAAATTTCTGATTGTGTTTGGTTCGAATTGGGAAGGGGATTTCTAATCATTAAAATTTCTCACAAGATACAATGTCGTTTCAAAGACACCATGCCCATTTGTCTGTCTTTTAACTTTTGAATTGCATTTATTGAGATTTAATTTTTAGAGAAGAGAGAGAAATAGGTTCTTCTCTTTCTTTCTCTCCACTTTCAAAAACAGTTTGGAGAGATATTGTGTAGCTCATAGGGTGTTTGGTTGCACAATAAGTTTTTGACAAAAAGTTATATTAAAAGAAAGTGAGTTAACTAGTGACAAAGTTATTATGTTGAAAGAGATATGATAATAAAAAAGAATGGAGCCATGTATGACCAAAAGATGGGGCACCCATAGATAAAAAAGGTCGGTCTCATCTCTGTTTTAATTGAAAGAATTGCATATGATTGTGTTTAGTAGTCTTGCATATGGATTGCATTTTGTATGTTTGGTTTGACAAGTTATGTATGTTTGAGTAATAGATGATTTCATTTTATGAGATGCAGTTGATGCTGTGTGATGTATTTTGTGATTTAATTGCACTTCACCATACTATGGTTGGTACCCGTGGGTAGTTGGGGTTAAAATAGTTTAGAGCATCATTTGATCTCAAATATCATAGTTGATCCTAAGTGTGTCCCTATCTAAATGTACTATGAGATTTAGCTTACTTTATATTATTTCTATATATATTTAAATTTAATGCTAATTCCGTGACACGGTTGCAATGTCCAAATGAAGCATATGTTCTACTCAGACAAATAATTTAGTTTTACATCATGCCAGGTAAAGTAGAGGGTTATAGATGTGGTTCTTCATTTCATGTTAAAGTCTATGTGGTATTTGTATATAGAGATATGTTAGTTGTGTCATGCTATGATTAGAGTGGATTGTATCTAGATTCATGTTATTTTTACTAGAAAAAGAGAAAAACATCTCATTTGATTACTTAAGTATTGATAATTAGCATTATTTATAGATGTTATGATATGACTTTTGTGACTTATTATCTTTATTATTAGTTAGGAATTCCTCGTATAGTAGGGTAGTGCGGATGTGAATTCTACTGAGTCATTTGTGACTCGCCATATTCTTTTATTAAATGTTTTTTGCATATCTTGAGGAGCCATTGCCTAAGGAGAAATTTGAACAGGATCCTACTCCACTTGGTGATCCAAAAGTTGAGAAATTTGGTGACGCATGGTCACCCTTGTCTTTAGGTTGTTTGAGTTACTTAATTATGATGGATTTTACTTTGGGTGGAACTTTTATCTACGTGGTTTACTTGAGACTCTTTGTTTGAGACTAAGTAGATTGTTTGGTTGATTTAGTTTTGGTTTATGGACTTGTTACTTGTGATGTTATTGTAGAAAGTTCTAGTTATTTGGAGTTGAGTTTATGTTGTTCTTCGATTTTGAAACTTGTTTGGTTTGGGTTGAATTAAGGCATAGAATGAGTAGAAGTTCTCATTCTTCTTAAATACGTGTTGGTGATATCTAATAGATGTTTAAATTCTTGGAACAAAATGGCTTCTCGGGAAAATAATCGTAGGTGTGATAATAGAGATTTGCAGGATGTCCCAATGGTTGATGAAGGTCGGCAAGAATGCCGCAACCAAAACTCTGGTCAGAATGTGGGAGAGGCGCTAGTGTAGTAGGTTTGCTGGAGGCTATCAATGGGTTATATCAAGCTGTCCAGGCCCAAGCTCAGGCTCAACTGGGAGTTGCACAATAGATGCAAGCTAGAGGGGATCATCCACATGGTAGTACACCAGAGGAATTCAAGAAGATGAGCCAACCAACATTCAAAATAGGAAAGATCTTTAGGGCGATGAAGTGCCCTCCATAAGACATGGCATAGCTTGCTGCTCACATGTTACAACATTCAACATGAGCATGTGGGAGTCTTCACTTCGCACCCACTATGCTGGTACTCCTGAGGCAGATATTATAATACCCTGGTTTGTGAATATGTTAAGAGATTAAATCAGTGGACTATCAACAACGTCAGTTAACCATTTTTGGAGGTTGAGTTGAAAGAAATTTTTAAGAAAGTGTGCTCTATTAGAAGTATGCCGAGGATGAGTGGCCTCTTAGGAAGACTACTAATTAACACTATTGTTAGGCTAGTTGGCTAATTTAATCATTACATAGATGTCAAAACCATTTTTCTAAATGAAAACATAGAGAAAGAGTCCAAGATTTTTTAGAATACGAAAAAAGAATATCTAGTGTGTGAATTGAATACATCAATTTTCCGAACTTGAACAACTTTTCATATACCTCAATTTTAATTAGATGATGATTTCTATTGATTAGCTTCCTAAGAAAAATCATAGATCAAACTTCATGCAAAAAGTTAGTCCTAAGTAAATTCATAATTCTAGTACTAAATGGTAAACATCTTCTACTTGTTTTAAATAATCATTCTAGCTACTCAATGAAACTAAAAAAAAAATTCTACAATAAAAATGAATAATTTATGAATTCAAGATGATAGATAAAAGAACCTTATTTTTTGGTCAATGTTAAAAGAACCTTAGATTATCTCGAATTGTCTACACATCTGCAAATGTGTTAGAAAGATTTAGGATGAGTAGTTGCAAGCCTAGCATTGCTTCAATTTAGAAATACGATAAGTTAGTAAAATACAATTGCCACAAAATAATTCAGAAACGAACGAAATGAAGAAAATACATTATATGTCACTTAGTGAGCAACCTAATAAATGCTAAATGCTGTACACAGCTAGATATTGCTTTCATGTATAAGATTACTTGGTAGCCGTCAAAGTGATCATTTGAATGGAATATTGAAAGGCTACAGGGACAAAATTTTAAGGTTATAGGGAACACGAGATTACCAAGTAGACATACAAGCAGTTAAAACATTCATGCTAACGATTATCGGATACTCACATGAAGATTATATGAGTTATCTTATATGTGATTGCATGCCAACATTTGGGGGCATTTTTTTTGTTAGATACTTAAGAACAGTCTCATGCCGTCTTTCTATGAGATTTTATCTCATATCTCAAAGTGATTGATTCTATAAATTGAACTTTAGCTGTATATACGGTGATAGCCCAATATAGATAGTTAACAACTGAGAAAAAAAGACTTCCAAGATATCCAAGCATATAGATGTCAAGACGGATAGAAACCAGATGGGTTATATATATATATATATATATATATATATATATATATATCTCACTAGATTCACTACATCATACTGGCACAAATTAAATGATTGCAAATCTTATGACGAGTAAGGGCTGGCACCTAAGTCACTTCAAGATTATGTAAAAACAATGTGTTTGCATGTAGACAAAAGATAACATTTATCTGGTTGGTCATAACTAAAAAAAACATTTATCTGGTCACATATATACTTCCTATTGGACATTAAATGGGCCTAACAGTTTGTGATTGATTATCACATATATTGGCTCTTTGCAATCACATAAAGGCTCTCATAAAAAAAATAATTGGAGAATTATTAGGTAAAGTATCATTGTGAATTGCAAAATATTGTTACTGTCGTAACCTCTCATATTATGCTTTACTGATTACAAAATATAAACGTTAAGGTGGAAGTGAATCTTAATCTAATGTATACCATCTGGGTAGAACTGTAAATGGATTTGGAGAATCCGAAGGTCCAACCTGGATCCGAAGAAATTATTGGATTTGGACATTTAACGGCAAAACCGAATTGTGTAATTGACACGTTCGGATTTGTTATTCATGGGAGAAACCCGAATGTGCACTATCGGGTTTAACATTCGGGTTTCTCCGGAACCCGTGAGAGTGAGACGCAGACGGAGATGGGTGTGGATACAGCGGCGAGCTGTGATGCGAAACTCCCTAGCATTTGTTCGAAGGCTGATCTTGAGCTTCTTCACACAATCGAGTGACTGCGCCAGAGCCGCCGGTCCTTCTAGGTTTCTGATCCTCTGCGTGCTTGCTGGCTAGCCATCGGATCGTGTTGCTCTTCGGATGTTGGGGCCTGTAGTAGACTGTTGCGGCGGAGACGGGTGGTGTGGGGAGCTTTGCGACAGAAGAGGGGGACGGACAGGGAGTGGGGGCGGCCGGGGATTGTCTTCTCCAGCCATCTTTGTTGTCGGTTCCGGCGATGCCGGTGGTAGGATTATCATCACCAAACTGTAGTCGCCTTCGTCCTACCGGTCGACAGATCATCGTTGCCGCCATGGAGCGGCAACCTGCAGCTCCCGTGCCACCCAGAGCGTCTTCGACATGGTTTGTCGCTGTTGGGGTTTCCCCGCTGAACGCGCCTTTCCTCCCCTTCTTTCTCGGCCTCCATCCCTCTGAATCTGAGTTCTCCGAGTCCAGCGGCTCCTCCTCCTTCGGCGTCTTCGTTGCGGCGGCCGCCGTCATGCTGGAGGCCCCCATGGCCGGCGAGCGCCCCTTCCCCATGCGCACGAGCCCCCCTTCCCCCTCCGCGAGGCCCCCGCGCCGGCGAACCTCCTCTGCGAGCCACATTATCCCCTCTCTCCCACCTGGCAGGGTTGCTTCCTCGTCAAGTAACGACGAGGTGCACGCAAGGTATTCAAGTGTCATCGACTCATCGGGTTCTTAATAGATAGATCCGGATCCAAAAATATTTTCGGATCCGGGTATGGGTTTATATCCGAAATATAACAACGTATACGATATGTTATCGGATTCGGATCTGTCTTATCGGATTCGGATCCGGATCTTAAAAATCCGACCCGAGAAGGATCCGTTGACAGGCCTACATCTGGGTACTGCACACATGAAATATATACACTCTAAACTGAACTCTTCCTGGCATAAATTCTTTCAAACATATAATACCTATATACGTACATATTTCTTGCTGAGATAAAGAAAAGGGCTCCCATGCTATGTCATCGCTGTCTCCTCCAATTTGAAGTGTTATATAAGAAGCATATGAGAGAGTGGAAAATCTGCTAGTCTACTTGAAAGATCTCTACAAATTTCCGAGTGGATGACCCTAGCTTGCATTCTTCGATATATATGTCGACATCCCGAGACGATTCTCGTTGTATTTATTTCAGAGATAATTTAAATCAATTTTTAAGATTTGAAATAAGATCAACATTATCCTAAAAAGTTTAAAAGTAATATGTTTCGTTAAAAGAAGATGTCTAGTTGTTTCAGAAATTTCTTTGTTATGTCGTCCCTTGGAAACCCTGGAGGGACCTGGAGGCGCCGGAACTTGACAAGACGGGGAGAGAGAGAGAGGGAGAGAAAGGCCGGAAACGGTTCCACCCAGGGCTTCAGCCTTCTTTCCGGCCGAAGATGGCAGAGCAACAACAACACGTTCCCCGGCGGAACGTGGGCACGGGCATAGCGGTGGAAGCGGAAGGGGAGGCTCTTGCTGCTTCGGTAGCTCCTCCGGTCCTCGAGCCGCCGCCACGGGACCCTGAACAGCTCAGCGGCGATGATATCCCGCTCCTGAAGCGGGAGAGACCAGACGAGGGGGATGCGGCGAATGGCGTCTGTCCCGCTACCGCGGCACCGGAAAAGGGAGGTTTAATGGAAACGGAGAAAGGTGAGCCGGGGAAGCAGGCCCCGAGACACCCTTTATGGAAGACAAGCCTCTGCTCCTACTTCAGGCGGCAGAATGGGACATGTAGCCACGGAGATGCCTGCCGCTATGCCCACAGCGAAGAGGAACTCCTGCCCAGGCCTGACAACTCCTGGGATCCCAACTCTCAGAGGGCTAAGAAGCTAAGGATATCTACCGACAAGGCAGCAGCGGCAGCGGGCTGCAAAGAAAATGGTTGTTGCGTCACCGTCCACAAAGAAGAGGATATGCTCGAGTGCTCGGAAGTGTGCGACATCACAACGCTCGACAAGTGCCTCATCGGGCTCCCAATGAAGTGGACTACTGATAACTTGAAGAACTTCCTCAGCAGCCAGGCATGTCATGAATTTTTGACTAGATGACGAAAATTAATGCAAACGAAGAGTTCGATAGATCTATTTGTTGTGATAACTATGTTGCATCTTCAGCCTATCATGTAGTTAGATTGTCCATCGGAGCCGTTCCAAATGTCAGCATAGGACAACTCTGTTCTCATCCGCGCTGCTAGTCGTAGCCGATGAAGGCGTATATCTGTCCCATATGTATCATTTGCCCATTATAAGGAAGCGAGGTTTGTAGCAGAAATCACCACATTCTCACGGAATACTGATTTTCTTTTTCTGTTTCCGATTTTCGATTAGATACCATAGCTGGTAGAGCCTCACGACCACATCTTCACCTCTTCTTCTGCTACTGCTGCAATATCTGCACTTGGCTTGCTCGACCCCTGCTTCTCTTTCGTCAATCACTGATGTGGCGCGTGTTCTCCCCTTGAAACTATATCCCCACTGTAAGAACCCGAAAATTCAGAAAAAAAAATGCGATGACATGTGCACAATCTATAAAAAATACATTTACAATTTCAGAAAAACCCAAGCCTGTGCCCTTCGTGCAAGTTCTCAGTAACATATTCTTCCATCTAGTTTTTGCCTCAATAGAATGCATGAGTTTCTATACGTCTAGTGAGGAGAGCTCTGTTCGTTTGTTTTCTGAAATTCTATTATGTATAAAGGAATATAGGTAGTTTGTTCTTATCGTAGTTTTCGTATGGTCAATTGGTTCTAGTTTCTTTTTTATGATAAATGGTGCAATTTCACATGGGTGCATATCTAACATTTGTTTGATAACTATTCTGATCGCAGCGAAAATTGAATTCCTAATGCCTCTAGTTCCTAGAATTCGGTTAGCTTTCTGATAAATTGTAGTTTGAGATGTCCTGACACATCAACTTGGTGTAACATTTAGGTGAGCCATGTTCCTAATCATAATAGGTGCAAGGAAGGGCAAGTGAGGATTTGGATCAGATTGACTGGTTCAGCAGATCCAGGGGAAGAAAATTCTGATCTGGGATCACCCTGGATTGTTTTTTCCAAAAATTAAAACAAATAAAAAATACTATAAAAATGTTCCCGTTGGTTCCGTGATAGTGGGTAGTTAGAACCCAGCCAAAAAAAAAGAACTGCTTCTGGGCAGTGACATCTGATAAAGTGCTAAATTTGCCAACTTAGTTAGGTTGATTGGTGCATATTGGGTCCAGACCACCTTCCCTACCTATGTTATCCGAGACATGAGGCACTCAAGGCAAGGAGGGGCTTGCCTCTGCTTAGGTGCTTGACACAAAGTGTAAATTTAATTTATATATATATTATTTTATATGTGTATATACATGAGATACTAATAAATCATAAAATAAAAAATGGAAATAAAAATTTAAATAACTTAAAAGAGTGACAACAATTATGTAATAATCAATTTAAAATAAAATTGATCAACAACATCAAGTTTTAAAAAAATATAACAACTTAATATCATGAAATTTGAGCAATTAATAACACCAGCTTAGGAGAAATGATTCAAAACCAAAGGTAGATATAATTTAACATCTATGAATGACTAAATAGGACCAATAAATTGAAAAGATTAAAAAAATGATGAACAATTTTATAACAACAACAAAAGTTTTAAGATTGCAGTAACAAGCAACATAAAAGGATTACATAAATTTAAAACAAAAGAGTGCAATACCATCAATTTAAAACCGAAAAAGTACAAGAACTTAATTGAATTAATTTATAACAAGTTAATGACAATAGGAAATTTTTTTATGTTACATCAATAAGAAGCATTAAAAGGATTATATAGTATCGACCTAGAAAGAAATCAAATCTAAAGTGTTGCTGCCATTATGATTACATCAATCAAATCTCAAGTTTAAGGCTCTCTAAGACAAATACATAACTTTTAGTTTATTGGATCTAGGCTGATGGCAGTCCTAGATCCAATAGGTGGTTTGGGTTCTGGACCGGGTGAGTATGTGAGATGTATAAGGCGAGTGCCTGGGCAAGAGGTGAAATTGGCCAAGGCGAGGTGGAACTGCTTCACGTCGCCTCGCATTGTCACCTAGGCAACTGAGGCGATTGTTTTTGATGAGGAAGGTGCAGTGGACTGTGCTGCTGAGTAGATTGGCCGATTGAGGCTAATTTGGTTCCAATCCAGACTGATCCCATGGTATCTCTGCGGTCAGATCAACTGATTATGCAAACTATGAATAGGATTGATTATGTTTCTTTTTTTTCTACTGACATTTGTTGAGCAATTTCTATTTTGATCAGTGGAGGATCTCTATTCTATTTTATTTTATTTTGTTATATTCCAAGGAAGTGTTATATTTTGTGGGTTTATGTTCTTTTTCTTTTTGTTGAGGAGGGAAGATATTATGGTCTACTATGTTTTATGGATGAGCAAAGATATTTTATTCCATTTTGTTTTTTGATAATGGCAAGAGCTAGAGTTCTATTTAATTATTTAATATGAAAAGAGAAAGTACATAAGCGTGTTGAATAGGAAAAAAGAAGAAAACTACAAGCAAAGAGACACTCAACCAAGGATTGTTGTCTTGGATTTCGGCTTTGTCTCGGGGGGGGGGATGAAAGAGAAGAGATCTCAAAGAAATCTCGAAAAAATCTCGGGAGATCGGATCTCGGATTCTCGGATCAAAATGTATATATGTATGAAACATAACATAATATCTTATAAAGATGGGAATACTTAAATAAATTTACATGAAAATATATAACACATTTATACATCAACTACCTGAATGAACAATTACAAAGTACTCTCAATACCAAGCAGGTGATCTTTGTGCTTCTAAAAGATTTAAACTTGTATATAATCTTATTTAAATATTAATATGATATTAACAACATTTTTATGTTCTTGTTCTTAATTGTTTATTACAAATTGTTGGTTAAATATTTATGAAATTGAATTGATATAATTTATTTATTCTATAACATATAACCTTTATACAATATATTGATGATTAATATCCATATTTAAAATTTGAATATATTAAGAATATTATTTGACATAGATTATAATTAAATGTGTATGTTTATGTGGGAGAGAAGAGAGTTAAAATGTATCTTTATAAAATTTAAGTATGTAACACATATTTATGATTATGAATCTTATATATATGTGATAGTAGAAGCGATAGTGAAATATATTAATATGTTTATATTGTCATAAATGAGGTGCATAGTAGTCGCAGATCGACTTGCGCGGTCAGATTGTAGGGGACAACAGGGTAGCATCCCTTGTGGGGGTATCAGGAGGGCAAAGCCCTCCGAAGAAATTTTTTTATGCACCAATTCACATGGGGCGAGATCTCGGGGATCTCATTTCTTAGCCCCTTGGCGAGATCAAGAATCTCGCGAGATCTCGGCGAAATGGAAAACCATGCACTCAACTACCGAGGAGATAGTCAAGTATCCTCAATAGGAACTCCATTATGAGTATATTCTGTTTTGTTGACAGGTGAGATGGCAAATTTTTAGCACCACGATATGTATTATGGAGAGCTTTGTCATGTTAGGGTGATCTTGTTTTTATTATACCATATTTTTTATAATTTTTCTAAGGGTCTGCATCAATCTTTTGAAAAGAATTTGTAAGTACTTTTGTTTTCTATAAGTTCTTTTTATTTATTACTAGCATTTGATTATTCTGTTCAGTTTTGACTTTTATCTAAGGAATAGATTGGAATCAAGACCAATCCCAATCTGGATTGGATTAGCCGAATTGGCCAATTCAATTGAACAAAATCTGATCCAAGATGGCCCGGATTGAATTTTTTGATAAAAAATTGTGAAAATGAAAGATATAAATTTAGCCATGATAACTTTATTAAGGCCATGTACTTCTATTATACACTTAAATTGAACTGCACAACTCTGGAGATATTTTTTTTTCATTAATTTAAAAGTAGTTTATATATACAATCTCTGTATCCCCAAAATAGTCAATTAGGATCATATGAATCTTCGTGCTAATCATATTATTACCATGTGAATTGTGATTGTGAAGTCATACTCAACTCAACTCAACTAAGGTCTTTATCCCAAATATGTAATTGTAAAGTCATAGTATCTTTATATTCATATCAAATAAAGATTGCATCATCTGTTAAACCACTGTTTCATTGCCTTGTCCTAGGGAGATGAAAGGAACACCCCTATACCCTGAATATTGAGTGCTATCTTATGTGTCTAGTAAAACTGACCTCCGTATCTAGAATGTTGGGTATTCTCAGTAGATGATACGTGCTTTCTTTATAGCTCATTTTCTCCAAATGTAATGCTATGTTGGCACTGAAAATTTTCAAAAGAGGGATTAAGTAATCCAAGAATCCCCAGTGTTTTTGTAAAGTCAGCAGGTCAAGACCTATGTGCTCCGGGACACATGCCGATAACATAAGTAAAAAGAGTAACCTGCAAGTTTGTACAGGCATATCTGACCGGAGAAATAATAAGGAAGGGTACACATGACCCTAGGGGTGGGCACAAAACGGTTCAAACCGAAAAACCAAACCGAACCAGCCCATTTGGTTCGGTTTGGTTCGGTTTGGACCCCCTTTCGGTTTAGTTCGGTTTGAAAAATCTCCAAACCGATTTAAACCAAACCAAACCGTTTAAACCGATTTAATAAAAAAATATAAAAACTATTATAGTTTTAAGAAAAATGATATTTTTATAAATTTTATAATAAAATAATATTTATTTTCATTATTTTTAATTTAAAAATTAGTATATATATGTAAAAAATAATTAATTTAAATATTTTTATTTATTTTCGGTTTAAACCGAACCAAACTGAATTGATTTGGTTTGGTTTGGTTCGGTTTGAGGGGGTGATTCGGTTTGGTTCAGTTTGGGAAAAAAATGGTCCAAACTGGACCAAACCGAACCGTGCCCACCCCTACATGACCCAAGGCAAGAGAAGAAAGGGGCAAATAAAAGAGATCCCCAGCCCATGGGCATCAAGATCTGGACAAGGCTATCCTTACATGAGAATTAAGAAGCAAAATAAGTCCGGGAGCAGTAAAAGCACATTGGAGATTTAGAAATATTCAGCTAAAAATTACTGGGATAATATGATCATCATCCAAATGGTAATAGGCATGGGTAGCCTATGTGCAAATGACATAGAAGCAGTCAAATCTGATGGCATAATAGGAGATTTCTTGTCCTAACTTAGGAAGAAATGCTCAGAGGAATTCTCCACCTAGTCAAATTTAAACTACTGCATGTCTAAGATCAAAGTAGATATAAAAAATATAGAGTTTATCAGCTGGTGTGCTAAGCTTTTGACAGGAATACTATCTGATGGCATGCTAAATAGTCTATTTAGTCCAACTGATGTCAGATAGAATTGAGGGATAAGTTATACATGCTGTGGGAAATTGATGCACACAAGCATCCATCTAGTCAAAACAGAATGGAAAAGGAAGGAGACTGAGTAATATACCTTTCAAATAACTGGGGATGAAAGGAGATGCAACGGAGATTATCACACAGAGCATACCATGGACTGTTGGTGGGAGAATTGAAGGATGAAGAGCTCCTCCTTGTAGTCTGGCCCCACCAGTGGCCAAAAGGCCTGACAGATGAGCAATTGGAAACTGGAACAAACAACAGCAGACCCTGGCAGATCTGATTAGTACCCAGACAGTCATGGGATTGCACCCCTTGCAAATCTGATGGGCAGCACTAAGCCCAGCCCACGGTCCAGGAGGGGAGGTTGGGATCAAAGATGAGCCCATATAATGGTGAAATAGAAGATGGCAGTGTCAGTGAGTAATTCAGACACTTACAGGGCAGAGAAGACCAAAACAGCTGGGAAATAGTGAGGATTTTACCTCCACTGTGCCCCTTATGGAAGGGCTAACAGGTCAGGCTGCAGCCAGGCAGGGAGAAGAGAAGGACAGGTCTGGAGGCCTCTTGTGCAAATAAGTTGAAAGGACAACTCAATTGGGCTAATAAAGAGGTTTGAATGAGAATTTGGATCAAAACAAAATCCAAAACCCACTTAAACCCAAGCCCACTTGCACCGCCTCTCCTAGTCCTACTAGGATTATGACTGGTCAACCCAAGTCAAACTTGGACCGGATGGCAGTTTTTTTCAGAAAAAAGAAATATGTATATAGCCCCCTACTAAGGCCTGTGGTTGGCTCCAATAAGCTGAGATTTTTGCTGAAGCATAATCCATTAATTTTATTGGGTTATAAACATTTATTGGGCTAAGTACTCTTCATAATGGGCTAAGAATTGGTGATACAATCACAAACCTATCTTGAAATTAACCTGGCTCATTTATTGTCAATACAAGCCCACCTTAAAGCCGATTACACCCTCCATTATCCATGTTACTAATGGACCAAGATTTTAGTAAAGCAGGGCCACTTTGAGTCGTTTTTATCTCATAAAAATTAACTCAATCAGAGCCTCTTTGCGCAACCCATTTTCCAAGTCCTTAATGGGCTATGTTCCACTTAGGAATAGGCCCACTTGGATGCCAATTCTAACCCACATACATCTATGCATACCCCCTTGGAGCCTGTCACATCAGCCGCCATCCACGATGCCCTCCCTACCTATTTTTGAGGACTGGGATCATAACAACCTCCTCTTTACCCATCTGTTGGTCTAATCCCAAAATGATAGCCCTCCTGCCCTATCTATTCAATCCCGGATATAATTGTCACCCTTTCTATATTTGACAGGCCACCGGTGATAGAAGGATGACCAGAGGGTGCCATGTGGCAGAAGGATCTTAGAGGAATCTTAAAAAATAGCAAGCCTACCATGGCAGCCTTCTCTAACTGGAACTGTCATCCAGTATAGTAGCTACTCAAAGGGGCTTCCCCGGAGATTGTCTACTCCCTTTGACACAATCCAAATCAAATCAGACCCCAAAATGAAATCTTTATCAACTTGCACTAAACTCAAAGTAATCTCAATCAATCTAAAACACACCAAGTCTTAACCAAAACAATAAATCAAATCCTAAATCAAACCAAACTCAAAAACACAAAACACTAAGTTTGCATTGTATTGTATCAAGTTCATGGGCCATAGCTCCCTTGTGTTTGTCTTTGTGGATGTATGTCTTCCACACACGAATTGCTATGACGGTTAATCTAAGTGTTTGCAAATATTTGTTTGATGTAATTAACATCGAAACTTCACAAGTCTGATTGGGAGAGGTCAAAAGATAATTTTTAAAGAATTTAATCAAATTCAACAAATAAATAAAAATGTGGTTCAGATGGTTCAAGTGATAGGGTATTCTCTATGCTAACACTTGGAAGATCCGTGGAACGTACTTTGTAAATTTCTAAATACATATACCACTCAAATTAATTAGTACTCTTATAGAATACCATCTATTTTTATAGTTGTCGATGCTAAATCCAAAAAATGAAATTCTTTTCCACAAAGGAACAATTGAATTTTTTCTTAAATTTTGAAATTGACGTTACAACTCTACCATGGCCGGTCCCAAGCCCGGATGAGAAAGGAGGAGGGTTGCGGTAAGTGACAACCAGCGTAAAAATAAAGTCACATCTCATGATGTGGATTCAAATGATATAAACGTTGGGGTGTACTCACCAAACGACGCGTTACACCGGAGTCTGGGTGTGGCGAAAAATACAGCAAGGGTGAGGGCGTTCCCCACATGCGACATGCTACATAAGCGCCCTATTGTGGTGTTAAATAAGCAAGGTTTCCACATCAAGGACAAGTGTAGGTAAAGAAGTTAGTCCATAATAAAGAGCAAGATATGAGTTCTAGAATAAACTCAAATGCAAATAGACATTACTATGAAAAGAAATGTAAGAAACAAAATATTGAAAGAAAGATAAGAATATGCACTTGGAATATTGGATCTCTTACATGAAAACTTATGGAACTTGTTGATAGTATGGAGAGGAGAAGGATTAATATTATGTGTATTCAAGAAACCAAATGGATAGAAGAAAAAAGGTAAAGAAGTAGGAAATACAGGATATAAACTATGGTATACAGGAAAAGAGAAATAAAAATGGGGTAGGTATCATTGTTGATAAAATATTAAATGATGCAATAGTTTCAATCCAAAGAGTAGGAGATAGGATTATTATGGTAAAAATGATTATAGAAAGAGAAATAATTAATGTAATTAGTGTATATGCTTCACAAATTGGATTAAGTAGCGAGATTAAAGAAAATTTTTGGGAGGATATGGACGATCTTATGTATAGTATATCAAATGAAGAAAATATATTTATCGGAGGAGATCTCAATGGACATGTTGGAAACAAATGTCATGAATATGTAAATATTCATGGAGGTTTTGGATATTAAAATTTAAATGAAGAGGGGAAGAATGTTTTAGATTTTGCTATGACTTATAATCTTATCCTCACAAATACTCATTTTATTAAAAGAGAATCTCATCTAATAACATTTAAAAGTGGACAAAATAAAAGTCAAATTGATTTCATTTTCAGTAGAAAATCCAATTGTGCTATTTGCAAAGATTGTAAAGTAATTCCGAGTGAAACTTTAGCAAACCAACATAGGTTAGTGATTTCAGATGTTAAGATTAAAACACAAACAAACACATAAAATAAAGTCTTCTCCTAAAATAAAATAGTTTGAGTTAAAAGGAATGAAACAACAAATATTTAAGACCGAACTTTTAAAGATAAATGATTGGAAGTTAGACATAGACATTAATGTTATATGGATGAATATGACTATAAAAACTTGATAGATAGCTAAAAAGTACTTGGAGAGTCTAAAAGACATGGTCCACCTAAAAAAGAGACTTGGTGGTAGAATGAAGAAGTGCAAAAGGCGATAAAGAATAAGAGAGATTGTTATAAGATATTGTCGAAATGTAATAACAATGAAGCTTATGAACAATACAAGATAACAAAAAAAGAAGTAAAAAAAGTTATTGGAAGAGCAAAAGATGATGCTTTTAAACATATGTACGAGAAACTTGGAACTAAAGAAGGTGAAAAAGATATTTATAAATTAGCAAGCATGAGAGAGAGACAGTCTCAAGATCTTAATCAAATTAGATGCATAAAGGATACTCAACTCAACTCAACTAAGGCCTTTATCTCAAATTACTTGGGGTCAGCCATATGGATTCTCTTTCTCCACTTATGTCGATTTTGTGTTATTTCTTCAGAGATATTTAAACCATTTAAATCATATTGAATTACCCTCCTCCAAGTTAACTTAGGTCTACTACGCCCCTTGTTTGTTTCTGTCATTTTAATATTGTCTATCTTTTTAACTAGAGCCTCTTTAGGTCTACGTTTAATATGTCCAAAGCATCTCAATCTCCATTCTTTCAATTTGTCTACAATTCTCGTTACTCCTACACTTTCTCTAATATATTCATTCCTTATTTTATCTAATATAGTGTGACCACTCATCCATCTTAACATTCTCATTTTGACAACACTTATTTTAGAAGTATGCTTTTCTTTTATTGTCCAACATTCATTACCATACAACATTGCGGGTCTTATACTTGTACGATAAAATTTTTCTTTTAACTTTAATGGAATTTTACGATCACATAAAGGATAAAGAAGGAAAAATTTTGATTAAAGATGATGATATCAAAGAAACATGGAAAAAATATTTTGATACTCTTTTTAACGACAACTTTGCTAAAAACATAGACGACATAGAGAATGTGACAAACTTTAATTTAAATTATATTAGAAAATTTTAATTTTCAGAAGTTAAAGAAACATTAAAAATGATGAAAACAAGTAAGGCATGTTGATGCGGGACGAGGCGGGACGAACCGGCGACGTGACGCTGCAGCAGGCCTTCAAGAGGCTCAAAAGACCTAGAAATGCATGAAACAAGCAAAACCGGACTTAAACAGGTCAAAACGGGCCCAAAATGTGTTGAACCATGCCCGAACCACTCAAAACGGGCCTGAACCGGCCCCAAAATGGCTTGAACCGGCCCAAAACAGGGTGAACCGGCCGGTTTAGGCCCTGAACCGGCCTCTGGACCGTTGAACCGGGCCGAACCGGCCCTGAACCGGTCTAAACCGGGCGGTCGGACCAGCCTGAAGGCGAACCGCGGCCGGCCCGGACGAATCGGGCGGACCGGGCGGGCGGGAGGCGCGAGCCGGTGCGCCGACCGGCCGGGCGGAGGCGAACCAACGCCGGTTCGCCCGGCCGCGACTTAATGCGGTGGGGGGGGGTCGTGGCCCTCCGCGGTTGGCCGCGAGAGGAGGGTGACGCGGCCGGCGCGGCGCCGCGTACCCCCGTCGGGGTGTCGTCGACCGCGAGCGCCCGCCGCGAGGCTCCCGGGGGCCGCGGCCGCGGCTTTCGACCGCGGGGACCGGAGGCGGAGACGGGTGCAGCCGGCGGAGGCCGCCGTCGGCCCGGAGGGGAAGGGGAGCCGGTGGGGCTCCATCGCCGCCGTCGACGCCGGCAGCACAGGGGGGGGACCTTTAGCGCAGGGGTTCGCACGGAGTCGTCCGCGGCGGGCGGAAAAGGCAGGCGCCGGAAGCGGCGCCAGGCATCGACTTCGCCGCCGCCGGAGGGGGAGGGGGCCTCCAACGGAGCCGTCGGCGCCGTCGGCGCCGTCGTCGTCGTCCTCTAGCCTCCTGAGGACAAAGGGGGGGGGTGAGACCCCCTGAGCCCTAGCGGGCGCGCGAACGGACAGAGCCGCAGACGCGGCTCTTCTTCCTCCTCCTTTCTTCTCCGTCTAACACGGGCCCAAAGGGGAGCAAGGAGGTGGATGGAGGTACTCCGGGGATCGCCAGAGGTGGGATGGACGGAGTGGAGACAGTCGAGGTTGTCGGAGACGTCGAAACGGACGGAGACGGAGGTGAACGGTGTCGATAGGGCTTCAACTCGAACCGGTGAAGGGAGAAAGGGGAAGGAATGGCTCGGAGGCCGCTGGACGGAGGAGAAGGAGAAGACGCTCTCGCCGGAGGGTCACGAAGGAGACCGGTCTTCACCGGAGGTGGAACTGGATGACCTCCATCGTGGAGGGGGTGAAGGGGAAAGGGGTAGCGCCCCAGCACAAGTGGCAGCCCCTCTAGGGTTCCAAAAATTGAACAATAACTTCTCTCTCTTCATTTCAACAAGTGGCCCTCTTAAATAGAGGAACCTATTACAAACAATACATCATAAATGACTAATTACATACATGTCCTCTTGAGGACCCAAATAAAAAGAAAAGACCACAAATAAAACTCAAATATTTACAAACAAGTCCAAATGGACGTAAATGCAAATAAACCCCAAAATGGACCGGATCGGATCCCCATCACATGTGGTCCGAATAATATTCCTATTGAAGTGTGGAAGTGTTCGAAGAATTTAGGAATGGAATAGTTAACTCAACTTTTTAACAAAATCCTAATATCGAAAAGAATGTCGAATGAATGGAGAAAGAGCATCATTATATCTATTTTTAAGAAAAAAGAAGATATACAAGATTGTGCAAATTATAGAGGGATCAAACTTATGAGTTATACTATGAAATTATGGGAAAGAGTTATTAAGCAGCGATTACGGTGTTATACAAATATTTCAACTAATTAATTTGGATTTATACCTGATCGATTTACAACTGAAGCTATTTTTCTTATTAGAAGTTTAATGGAAAAATATCGAGATATGAAGAAAGATTTACATATGGTATTCATTGATTTAAAAAGGCTTATGATAAAGTACCAAGAGAATTTCTATGGTGGGTGTTGGAACGAACGATGATGTCTGTTAAGTATATACAAATAATAAAAGACATGTATGATGATGTAACTACTAGCGTATACACAATTGGTGGAGAAAGAAGATATTTTCCTATTTCAATTGGCTTACATCAAGGGTCTGCAATAAGTCCCTATCTTTTTTCTTTAGTTATAGATGAATTAACGAAGACTATATAAGATGATATACCTTGGTGTACGTTATTTGCAGACGATATCGTATTGATAGATGAAACACAAGGAGTGAATAGAAAGTTAGAAATGTGGATAAATATTTTGGAGACTAAAAGTTTTAATATAAGTAGAACTAAAATAGGGGATTAAAGTGGAACTAAAACATGTTTTAAGATTTGTTGAGAACCTATATGTTGTTGCTGAACCAGGGGCTTAAAGTGGAACGGAGTGCAAAAAGAAGAAAAGGGAAGTTGTTGAACCATGGGAACGAGGGAAGGAGAATGGTACAGATCACCTGAGTGAAGAGAAGAATTACGTAGAAGAAGATGGACGATGACTACTTGGCCGTACTGGGGTGAAGAGAGAGAAATGTTGGGGCCGAGTTCCCTCTTGTGGGACAAACCAAGTTCTAAAAATTTTATTCCCTTGACAGACTTGCGGAATTATGGAAATACCAGGGGGTGCTCTATTTATAGAGCCAACAACATTACAATTAGACCCTCAAAACAAAAAAAAAATATTTACAAGTATGTCCTAATGACAAAAGAACCCAAAAAGATGCCAACCTAATTTCTCATTCTTCTCCTTTGCCAGCTCCTGTGTTGTTAGACTCCCCAGACTTTATAAATGGAGTTAGTTTTTTTATTGCTTTGTTCCTATTTTCTGTTTTCTTTTGTTTTGTCCTTTCCCATCTTGGTAGAGGCTACTTTTTCTTTTTTGTCTTCTAGTTTTATTTTCTACTCATTTTTTGTGTATCTGTTGCAAATGCGAAATTCTTTCAGTTTGGGATCATAGGTGGCCTTACCTGTTGAGCCTGAAGCCAACAATTTGTATTCATTTGCAGGATATTCCCTATAAAACGGTAAACAAGAAAAAAGGAATGGCTGTAGGTTTTCTAACATTTTTTGATGCGGAGCAAGTCAAATATGCATATCAGGTAATCTTGCCGAGTCTGCATTTCACTGTTGAATTTTTCACTCAACTGAACAGTACTCACTGTTTTGCCTTCTGACTGTTGCCAGGAGTTGAATGGCAAACATATCAACGGAAAGCATATAAAGCTGGCTGAAGTCAATCACAAACTAAATGAGAAGAAGCTCTCATGCATATCTTCTGATGATCAGATAGAAGTGTCATTTTCTGACAGTCAGTCTGAGAAAAATCCTTGTGAGTCTCTGAGGTTGTTAGAAGGTGACTCTGTTGAGGAAAATTGTATGCTAGTAGGATGCGCTGCCACAAAAACAAGAAGTGCACGGGATGTAGCCACTCCACTTGCTGATATGGCATACAATGATCAACTAGAGCACAAGAAGAACTCGCTGTTACAGACACTCAAAAGACTTGTAAATGATACTAATTCTTCTTCAAATTAAGTCATGTTAGAAAATATTTCTACTTTGAGATTGCCAACTGCTTTATTATCTGAATGACCAATCCATCTAATTGTGCTGTCTGCATTTGTATTATCATCTTCATCTAATGGATCATTTTGATGTAGACTCGTAATGCAAGGAAGGCTTGTCCAAGTGATGTTCCAATCCCTGACTGGGCTTTTAAAGCGAGAGAGATAGGCATGTTCTTTATTCCTTCTGCATAGATCGTTGAAGCATATATTTCATTCATGATTATTTTGTTCTTACTCGTTATCATGCCATATTTAGATTGTGGAGTTCAAAGCTTTTATCTTATGCTCAATCGGTGTGAGTGACGGAGACAATGGGCAACATTGTTCACAATGGAGCTTTACATTTTGATATGCAGAGGGGAAAAAGGAATGAATGGAGGGAAGGGGATTAAAATGTGTCCACCCGATAAGCACCTGCCTAAAGGTCGAAAAGGATAAGGATTCATTATTGCTCATTTAATGCATGGAATGCCATCTTGCTGAGATCTCAGTCTCGCCAAGGAAGCCAAGAAACAAGATTGCCGAGATCTCACCCCATGTAGTCTGGTCCGAGAAACGATCCACGACTACTCTGCGCCCCTTGTTTATGATAGTATAAACACATTAATATATCTCACTATCACTTATACTATCACATAAAAAATGTGCTACAAATTTAATATCATATTAGTATTTAAATAAGATTGTATGAAAGTTTTAATCTTTTAAAAACACAAAGTTCATCTTTTTGGTATTGAAAATGCTTTGTAATTATTCATTCACACAGTTGATGTATAAATATATTATATAATTTCATATAAATTCATTGATGTACTCTTATCTTTATAAGATATTATGTTATGTTTCATATATATATATACATTTTGATCCGAGATCCAAGATCCGATCTCTCGAGATTTTTTTGAAATCTCTTCGAGATCTCTTTTCTTTCACCCCCCGAGACAAAGCTGAGATCCGAGACAGCAATCCTTGATTTAATGTAGAAATCATGCTTTCAAGTGTGTAGTTATCTGGCTTAGCTTTATTTGTTATTAGGAGATAAAGTAGTGTTGTCAATATGAAACTGGATAGCATACTTCTTTTATACTGTTTTGTGGGATTGTGAGGTACTTGATTATATCTATTATGATTACTGAGGATCCTTTACGTAGATGGAGTTAGGAAGACTATATAGCTATTCTTGTTCTATTCTTTTTTTACAAGGCTCATTATAACCATCAACGGCCTTGCAACAATTTTTAAGTGAGGGATTTGAATCTGATTGTTTTTAGATGGAAGGAGAAAGGTGCAAATTTTTTACTATGGCTTTGACTGAAGTGCCAAAATAGTGCACTGTTGGGCAGCTGTTGCCCTGAATTTGCTTGAAATTTTAATTAAATGCATCAAGATGTCAATTGGCGCTCATGTGTTCGCATTACAATCTTAAGAGTTGGCAACTCTATCGCCAGCCCAATACGGCTGTGCCGTTGAAGCAGTCCAAACTCCAATAAAACCAATCTATGTTCGTTCAGTCTGCTTGAAGTCCTTTGTTCGTAGTTCAACAGTCGATTGGGCTTGAGGATTCTAGTCCTTGAGTACTGTCTACTTGCTGGCCCTTTGAACTAATGGTCAATCAAATTTTAAACATTTGACATTCAATGTTATTTAAACATTTTCTTAGCTTTCTGAATAAGGCTATTTGGCGTATCTATTCAAGGTTTATCCAAAGTCTACGATGTCTGTGCAACTGTCTATGTTGTCTGAGGCGTGAGGTGCTCAAGATAAGAGAAGGATCGTCTCGCCTCTGGCATCCAAGGTGAGCACCTTAGGCACTTGAGATGAAGTATATATTTTAATATATTTAATAATATATATTTATATATATGTTAGCACCCAAAAAAATTTTAAATCGAATTAGGATTTAATGCAATCCAACTCTCAATTGGTCAAGGAATAACCAATTCTCATCTTGTGCCGATTTCAAGTTCAATTTATTAAAACAAATGCAAAGATAAGCCCATTCCCACAATTCACTTCTTTAGATTTAAGGGGCTATATTTTGTCTTGAATTAGGCCCATAAAATATCAATTTCCACCCAATTCAGGTCAATTTTGCAGCCTTCTTTGTTTACACCTATCGGGTTATGTTGCAACTCCCAAATGGGTCCATTGGTTGTCAAATTCGGCCCGTTTATTGACCCAGTTTTGTGACCCATTTAACATGAACTTATTGGGCTAAGGTTGTTGCTTAAATGTGGCCCACTCAATCTCCTTTGCCACATCAGCCGCCACCTCACTTCCTCTCATTAATTTGATAGCATTGGGGATGTAAAAAGACACCATCATAAGAGAAAGAGAAGACTTCATGGCTTCTCTTAAAAGCTGGCATTGGAGAATGAAGAGGCATGGGAGGGAAGGGTCACTCCAGCCATTTATTTCTCTCTACCCCTTCATCTCCCCTTTCTTTTTATAAAAGGACATGACCAGCCAAGGGAGGAAGGGTTCCACACCATCAGCTCCTCCAGCGGGTTCTGCACCATCAGCTGCTCCAGCCGCCACACCATCTGTCAAGGAAAAGGGAAGAAGAAGAAGAAGAAGAAGAAGAAGAGAAAAGGAGGAGAAGGTAAACAAGGGTGAGGTACTCCATGTGGCCTTCACCTCCCCTTCCTCTTCTCCTTCTCCTCCATCCCCTATCCTTGGACCGAACCTGTCTCCATCTCCTCCCCTTCTTGCTGGCGCACCAAGTAGCCCCTAAACAGGCCATCGGGTCTGCCAAAACAGCCCCTACCGGGGTCTGTTTCCTGCAGACCCGGTTTCCTCTCTTCAGCCCTATTTCAAACCCCTTTTACAGCCCCTGTTCTCGGCGCTGTTTCACCTCCTATCGGCCTGCCTTGGTCCTCAAAACAGATCCTTAAACAGCCCTGATCAGGATTCCCTTCCTAGGTTGATCAGACCCCTACACCAACCCTCCTAAACCGATCACCTAAACAGCCCCCATAAAGTCCTCTTTGGCCCTACGCAGACTTCACAACAGGCCCAGGAACCGGTCTCCACACAGCCCGTCTGGCTCCCCCTTAAACAGACCTCAAGAGGTCTTGTTTCCAGCATCTTATTGGCCTGATCACATCCTCATCTGCAGCCCTTACAGCCTACACAGACAGCCCCTTTTCGGCCTGTGCGCAGCCCCTTAGGCTGCCTTCTCAAACAGGCTATTTTAGCCCATTACCGGTACCTTAAATTGCCCTTGACAGCCTCTCATTGAGGGTGGGGTAGAGGGACAGCTCGAGGCTTCTTGGAACTTACTGGATGGGTCAAGTTGTCATTTGGGTGACTCTTTACCCCAGACTCACAACCAGCCCCTTCGTGGGCTACCCAAAACAGTCCCCTTGCGGCTCTACATCTGCCTCTTGTGTGGATTCAAAAAATCTTATATCCTCAGCCCTCAAAACAGTCCTTATGAGGCTCCTGAAAAATCTGTTTTCTGTCCCCTTGCGCAGACCCCAAAACAGCCACCTAGCTGCCCCACGTGCAGTCCCCTAGAACAGCCCTTAAACCGGCCTGTTTCTAACCCTTACCTAGGGGTGTAAAGGGTTTGGTTCGGTTCGGTTTGGCCTCTTTTTTTCCAAACCGAAACCGAACCGATAAGGGGAGCCGAACCGAACCGAACCGGTTCATTGAACCCTGAACCGATTGTGGTTCGGTTCGGTTCGGTTCAATTCCGTTCAATTCATCGGTTTAATATATATTTAAATAAATTAAAATTAAAATAAAATATAATATAAATTATGATAATTAAGTAAGATTAATGTAAAAAATAATACTTTATTTATAACATATAATTATATCTTTATACTAATTAACTTAAATTTATAATAATATATGTTTATAATTGATATAATATATATTTAAATGTAATATAATATGTAAATAAAGTGGGTCAAACCTTGTCAAATCGGGTCAACCAGTTTACCGGTTCGGTTCGATTTGGGGAGGTGCCGAACCGAACCAAACCGATAAGAAATTATCGGTTCGGTTCAGTTCAAAAAACCAAATGGAGAGCCCATCAAACCGAACCAAACCGATTGGTTCGGTTCGGTTCGATTCGGTTTACCGGTTTCCCGGTTTTGCATGAACACCCCTACCCTTATCCCGTGCCAAAAACATCCGTTTCCAGCTCTTGAACTGACCCAAGCAGGATCTGCAGCAGTGTGCAAACAGCCTTTTAGGAGGTATTGAGATGAGGGGATGGCTCGGGACTAGGGGTGTAAACGGAATCCGATATTCCAATATTCCGATTCGATTTTGATAAAATTAATGGATTTGAAACTTGTTTTTGTATCCTATAAGCTATCGGAATCGGAATCGGATATTTTGGTAACTTATCGGAATCGGAATCAGAATCAGTTGATTCCGTTTCTGTTAATCCGATTTCGACAAAAATAATTATATGTAAATAAAATTAAATAAAATAAAGTTAAATAAATTATAAATATAGTATATACATTGATAAAATGATAAAAATAAAATTTTAAAAAGATTATATCAAATTTTAGTAATTATATGTGTATTATTGACTCATTTTTGAATAAAAATTAATATTTAATATGTATTTCGGAATTTATCGGATTCGGTTCTGATTTCGATAACGGAATCGGAATCGGATCGAAATCGGAACATAGTGATTCCGAAATTATCGGAATCCCTTAACCCTTATCGGAATTGGAATCGGATTCTGGTGATTCCATTACCGAATCTGACCCGTTTACAGCCCTACTCGGGACCTCTTGGAATTTGCCGGATGGGCCAAGTTGCTACCCGGTTGGCTCTCATTCTCAGCCACGGAATGTCATCTCGCCGAGATCTCACCGAGATCTGCAATTTCAACAAAGAACCTGAACAATATCGAGCTCTTTTGAGCTCAAAGTTGACTATATCAAGTAAACAGGTAACTTAATGAGCCAATTTAGAACATATCGAGCTCTTAATG
The DNA here is from genome assembly GCA_036172225.1 of Cryptocoryne crispatula var. balansae. NCBI lineage: Eukaryota > Viridiplantae > Streptophyta > Magnoliopsida > Alismatales > Araceae > Cryptocoryne > Cryptocoryne crispatula. Next base: position 10,065,013 of record CM069922.1, on the reverse strand, counting down.
GGCCAAGATTGAATACAAGTCAAGCTTGCTTGTTGAGTATGCTGCTGAGCTTGAGTTCAAACAGAAATTGATGAGTAGAGCTCATGCAGCATGCTGCTCGACTTGGCTCAGCGTGCTTCCACCCCTAGATGTTATCCAAAACTTTTTAAGTACAGAAGCATCCACTTGGTGGGGGCATATATTCCATATCTATTAAACAGAACTGGACTAGATGCTTTTCTGTTGTAATTGGAGATGATGCAATGCTGACTTGTTACCTATTTTTTGTTTCTTACTTTCATAAGTGACACTAGCATTTTTTTGGCATTTTCAGATAATGGTTTTTGACATAATTTTAACGGCTTGGAATTCAGGTGGACTTCCCTGCAAATTTGAAGGGATACTAGAATCACCACAGACAAGTGGGTACCGTAACAAGTGTGAATTTTCTATAGGCTATTCATCGGAGGGCAAAAGGACTGTTGGATTTATGCTTGGAAATTTCAGGTCAGTGACAAGCAAATATGTTACTTACTGTACTTGGGGTATGCCTTACTGATTCCCTGTTGTATGCCAGGGATGGTGTGACAGCTGTTGAGGAGCCCGTTGGTTGCCCCAATATCTCTTACATCTCCTGCAAATATGCTTTGATTTTCCAAGAGTTCCTGCAGTTTTCAGATTTACCTTTGTGGAACAGGGTTGATAATGTTGGTTTCTGGCGTCAGTTCACAGTTAAGTTTAACCCTTCGATTTCTTTCCACATCTTCTTTTCTTGGCCAAAAAACAAGTTTAGGGATGTCTTCGGCATTTTATTTTCTCCAGTTTCTGTTGTGTTTTTTGAGGTGACCTTTTCCTAGTATCAATAGCAGAAAGATCGTAATATTCTTGAATGATCCTGATTGTACAAGGTTCGAGAAGGAAGGAAACCTGATATGAGTGGTGGGGCTGACAATGAAAAGGGTGAAATTGCAGAGGTCATGCTTATCGTTCAGGTTCTTCATTGAATAAAAATATCTCTATACCTTGTTTACTTTTTTACACTTCGAAAGAATACATTTACCAGCATAATGTTGGGTTGGCCGTGATCCATGTAAAGTGCTGTTTTTAGATTCCGGTCACTCAGTTATGTTAAACTCTATGCTAGGCATGTTTTCTGTCTTGCAGTCATTTTTAGTTATTCCTTGCTTATTCTTATTAATGGACGTTTACTCATCTGTAATTGAGTTATTCCTTGATCTAGCAATCAATTCATCCATTTCTAAATTTATAATTGCCTGATTACCTGGATTGGGATTTACATTGTGAGCTCTGGAGGTTCTCTAAAATCTTTTTATTTGAAATGGCAGTTGCATGCAATTTATGGAAGTTTGATTTGCAATTTTTTAATTTTAAGGATGTATCTTTTTCATCTTACACTTTTAAGGGGATTAAAACATCATGTACTGATAATGTAAATTTTCAGCTTTAGGTTCATTTATTTTAGCTCTAGGAGACTAGGAATTGGAGATTTCTTATCTTTCCACAAAATTCTATGCAGAACTATTATTCTTTGGAAATGTAGAGTAGGAATGACATGTTTTATTGGTTGTATACGATGCAGTTTCTAATGTTTCTAGCATTAGAGAAATTTCATATAAGAATAATGAATGCCTTTTGATTTTTGAAATGCTGGACAGGGATAGAATTCTTTGCAATTTTTGGATTTTGGATGGAACTGTTTCAAAGTATAATGATATTTGGTTAGATTCATGATTTTGGTAATTAATCTTTTTCTTTTTATTCACTTCATTGAAATAAGCATTAACCACCTAATAATGTTAATTCACTGAGATCGGGAGAATGAAAATCAAACATGTTGCACATCACAAAAGTATGGAATTTATTTTTAATAGGCTTCTCTTATCCATTACAATGAATAAATACAACCGCAAGGCTATCAAAGACACAGCAACTAATCCTAAAGAAATGCTTAAGAGCCTATCCATTTTGCATCACTTTAGGTTTTGCTTTTGGTTCTCTTAAAGAATTTTACTCTTCTTGAAGGAACATTACTCAAATTTCTCCATGCTCGTCTAGAGAGCTACCTATTTTCTTGTGCTGGCCCCTTCAGGGCTATGGTATCAAATAAGGGAGATACTTTTTTTTTGAATTTTTTTTTCTTTACTTTTAAGGAATTAGTGGGTTCTATCTTCTTGTAGATGCCTTTTTACTTTTTGTATCTTTGTACCCTCCTTTTCTTCTTTATTACAGTAATACTTTATTGTATGAATAAACTGCATCCTCTTGTGTGGTTGCTTTTGAACAATAACAACAAAAGTTTAGTTTGCCTCAACCACTTTTGCTGGTCTCTAGCTACAAAACTGATGATTTGAGTCCAAAAACATGTTTTGTTACATATAGTTTTCATAGTTGTCATGATAAACATGTTAAAATATGCTTTGTCAACTGGAATTTTTACTAGCAAGAACTGAAGCAAAACAGTTGTTAGATGGGCAAGAGGAAGGCTTTTGGAAAGGTCTATGAGAAACATGAAACACAGGAAAGAGAGGAAGTTATCTATAGATTGGTTAAGATGAGAGAAATGCACAGGATTTTAAACCAAGTTAGCTATATTAAGAATAATGAAGATTTTTTTTAAGGTTCTTATGGATGACTTGGTAAGATGCAAAGGGGAAAAGATATCTATAGATTGGTAAAAATGAGAGAAAGGAGATCCAATGATCGTAACCAAGTTAGATGTTAAAAATAGTTAAGAAAAATGTTGGTGAAGATTCCAAATGTTTATCTTGGTAACGTGGGCCTAGTTCTATCTGTACTGGCTGGAGGCTAGCTCTTGACTTCTGCAGGGGGGGATGCCATTGCGAGTCCTTCTAAATGGGATCCTTGTTCATGCATCAAGACTTTCAATGGAGGATGTGTTTTTTTATACCCTGCTAAAATAAATATTCTTTTATCTCTATTTGAAGTTTCCACATCAGGAAGTTATTTTAAATTGGGAAAATTACTACCCACTCCATTTAAGAAAATGCCTTTACCAAAAAATCCGTTGACCACATTTCTTTTCTCTTTAATTTGTTAACACCCTATGGAATTACCACCCGATCTAATTTCATCTCCCTCTGTCCACAAATCCCATTTTTGCCCATCCCATCCAAGCATCTAGAAGAAGCAACGACCCCCCCCCCCCTGCGTTGTAGCGCCCTCTTGCACTCCTCCCTTGCGCGTCACCCGTCACCCTCGCACGTGCTACCGTGTGCTCGAGTCTGCCTCACCCTACTGTGCTGTGCATCCCTGCCTCCCTGCACATCTCTCCCTTGCACAGCCTCTCTCTCTCTCTCTTATCCTCCTCTTCGCCACCTTGCGCGAACTGCTAATCACGATTGCCCTCGTGCGCCCATCCCCGCGTGCGGACGCCACCACACGTTGCCTGCCTCCCGTGGTCCTCTGGCATTTGCGGAATCGCACTTGGGCTACGGCTATCAGGTGGCACTTCTGCGCTAGCGTGCATGGAATCATGCTTGGGCTGTGGCTGTCTGGCAGCGCTGGGTCGGCTGCAGGAAGCGGCGTTAGGTGCTGGGTCATCGCTGCGCTGCTTGTCCTGCTGCCTTCCCATTTGGGCGACCTCCGTGGCAAGTGAAGTTCTCCCAGAGGGATCCGTCTCCGCCTGGACGCGGCTCCACCAAGGGATCAGGAAGCCCCCCTCATCCACTCTTGGCCGCGCCAAGAATTCCGCAAGGAGTAACAGTGGCAGCGGGCGGGTGGAGACAGTCTGTCCATGGTGCTGTTAGAGCCGACGACTACAGGGAATAAAATAGCGAAGAAGATGGCGGAGAACAGAAGAAAAAGGGGGAGAAGAAGCTTCTTCATTGCCCGCTGCTATGTTTCAATGGAGGCGACGAGATGAGTTTGTGTCTTCACGGGAGGACGGTGAGAGGGTAAAGAAGACATTTACAGTATAAAATGGAGCGAATGTGATGATATTTTGAAAAACTGGACTTAGTGATAAAGTGTTTTTAAGAATGGGCATAGTATGAAAGTGGCTGGTTCAAAACAGGCCTAGCGTGTATTTCTTCTTTTAAATTTGTAAGCTCTATGAAGACTTCATCACAGTGAGATGCCCACCCACATGTTGGATTGAATATTTGTATCTACGTTACAATTAATCTCCTTAAGGGAGGGGTTTTTCTGCCTCAAAAATTGGGATGTGGCTTATGCTTGGACTTCCTTCCATACTGACAGATATTGCATGGCCGTCAGATTTCTTCCTTTTACTTTTCTCCACATCCCTCCTCTAGATTTTGAAATCCATTCCATGTAAGTTTCTTCTAAAAGGAGTCATCACAAGCTTCCCGGGAAATCTTGCAGTGTGCATGGCATTATGCTTCTTCCTTGTATAAAACACATTGAAAATGTGGGTACTAATACCATGGTGATGGTTAGCAAAACCCTTGCAGCAAGTATCTTCCTGAAGTTTCTTGAGCAGGCGAAGCTTATTTTCCCATTTTCCTTTGCCTTTTTCTGTTTGTTATCCAACTGTTCAAGTTAAAGTGGGATATGGATTTGCTAATTCATACTTGCAGTGAGCAAGCCATAACCTTGAAATAAACCTGCATGCAGTGATTTTGGTGGGGACACCCATGCTCGAGCTCACTTCAATCCGGATCGAGTTCATTGGCAGCTTTGCCATGCCATGGAGTCATTATGGATCGGAGGAGATGTTTGATTGATCTGTCGCCATGCAAGTCACCAGAAGATATCACTTTTCTTAGTCTTATTTTATTTGAGTCTTGTAAGGGTATATGCTTAAATACTGCCCATTTTGGGTATGCTCGTACTTTGGGGCAACTTAAGGGTTTCATTAAAATCTTCAATGAAGAGTATAGAAAGACGCAATCGTCTTGCGTATGATGTATGTTTGATTAAAAGAGAAAAAGATGCTCATTTCTCCACCAGACTCTCTCTCCATCTCAGGTTATCTCTCTCTCTCCATACCCCCCCAGTCCTGTTTTCTCTTGCCCTCCTTGTTTACTCCCAATTGTTGCCCACCTCTTTTTTCCTGTTTTGGTCATTCTTCTTCTTCTTAGCCTCTCCCCCCTTTCCCTTTCTATGTCTACCACCGCAACAACGCATCACGGGGCGCAGGTCTTGATGGTACTCTTTGAACTGCCACACCACCCACAAGTTGCACCAGCCCACACAGCAGGCCCCTTCACCAGTCAAATTGTGCCCCTAGAATTGCCCGACACAATAGTCTGCGAATGGGCTTCCGCTGTGGGCCCCGTCGCCACAATGTCATAAATTGCAGAATTGGCCGATTCCTAGATCGAATCAGCCATTGCCGATCCGATTCTTAGTTGGAGGATCGATCAGGAAAATGGTCCCAGCAAAATCGGCTGGGATCGGCTAGATCGGGCAGGATTGGAATCGGAATCAGATCGGTTTTTTCTTGGGATTGGTCAGGATCGGTTGGGATCGGATCAGATTGGAATCATTTTTTTTTAATTTACTGATTCTGGATCAGGATTCTTCCCAGAGGATCAGCTCAGATCGGCCGATCCGATCTGGAGATCGGGACCCACCAATCCAGGTCCCGTGATGTTTGCACCCTGTGCAACCTCCCTCTTTGAAGATGATGGGAAAGAGCCTGCCTAAGATCTCTGATGTCACCTTTGAGTATGTTTGGTGGATTGAAGGACGTTGTGTCCAGACTGGAGCATCCTGGCACCCCACTAATAGCCCTGTTCAGTTTGGTAGCTTCTCCTGGCACTGGCTGTTGGTTCCCTCTGGTAGACATCAAGCCATGTAAGCTGGAGTATTCCAAGCTTCGTGCTTGACAAAGGAACAGTATGCTACCGACTACAATATACTTCTGCTTACGGACAAGAAGGCCCCTACAACTCTAGCCGACCAACACTTTGTTGGGTCTGGTCGTGGTTTGCCTGACTCTCTCATTTGCTCTTGCATACCACCCGTTCAGCTGTTGCCAAAAGCCTGAAGCTCAAGGCCACTGCAGCCACCTCTCCAGTCAGGTGCATGTTTTGTGACTACAATGCCCCTACAAACGTGATTATAACAAGGTGGGCACAAAAGGGTGAACCAGTGTATGTCCGGTGCACCGGTACATGATGTCCACGACAGACTGGACATAGCAGATCGCTTCAACTAGTTGGCTAGTTAGCTGGTGCGTCAACCTAACCACTTAATGACCTTCACACCATTTATGTTGTAGCTTGTTGCCAATCTACGAGGTGTGGGCTTAATTAATTATTAGTGTCATGACTTATGATGTATTAACTGGTCAGAAAGTGGGCAGCCAGGCATTCATCACCCACATCTCAGTGCAGAGGTAAGGCTCTCTCTCTATCCTATTGTGTCATTTATTATCTGCTCTATGTTGAATCGCATGAGAAATTAAGACATCCTAGCCCAATCATCATCACTGTTGGCTAGCAAGTGACGACATATCTCGGACTAGTGATCAAGTACGTAGAATGGTAGCATCCTCTACTCGGGTAGTGTACCAGTTATAAGGTCCGCTACTTCGGATATGTTTATGTTTGATTTAGTCGTTTACCAGAGCATTATACACGTCATCAGGTCGACATGTGATTTATATCACTTAGACGTTACTCTAATATAACTTTAGAGGCATTCATGCATCACTTTTTTTCAGGCATCAAAAAGTCATTTTTCTAAATGTGATGCCCTGTTTGGTTAGAGTTTTAAAAATGGAACTGTATCACTTTTAATATTGATATTTTTAGAAGATAAATATTTTGATGAAAGTGGATACTTGTCATAGTTGTCAAGGCGCTTGCCTGGGTGGCGCTTAGGCATAAAGGCAGTTTTTGAGAACCATCATGGGTGCACGCCTTGTCGCCTGGCCCCCTGGACAGGTGGTCTAGTTATCATACCATTGACTTAAACCGGTTCACTGGTTTAATTCTAACTTAGACCCTCGGAACTGTCGTGCCCCATTTCCTGAATCCCAACCTGACGGGCTGTCGCGTCAACCCCCCCCCCCCCTCAATGGCTATAAACCACCTGCGGAAGAAGAGCTCACTGTTGTTCGCCGCCAGTCCTTGCAACTCTCTCCGGTTGCCATCAACCTTTGGTAAAGCTTGTTTGAGCATCCCTCCGGTCATCATCGACCTCTGGTAAACCTTCTTCTTTTCCATTGATATTTTTTTTCTTCAACTTTCTCCTAATATCTAATATATATGTTTTAGTCTTTTTCTATAGTTCTAGTGCTTCAATGTTTAAGAAATTATGGAACTAGCAAGTGTTATCCGTTGCGTTGATGGTTTCCATCTGATGGTTTTTTGAACTTTCAGTATTCTTTTAATTTTCTTCATATCATGGAAAGTCTTGCTTGGTACTTGGATATTAGCTGTCTATGGTTGGAACCCTCTTAACCCTATCGGACACATTTGTGCTAGGGTTTGGATATCAAAATTGTTTATGAGATGGAAGTCTTGCCACTTACCGCCTTACTTCCTAGGCGATGAGGACACATTGTCGCCTAAGCAGTAAAAGACCGTTCAGGCACCTTGTCACCTTGACAACTATGATCCTTGTATTATAATTAATACCTTGTTTGTACTACAAATTATTTGATATTAATAGCCAAAATTTTTGCAATGATCTATATTAATTTTAATTTTAAAATTAATAATAATAGAGGCATTTTATATTGTTGCCAAACGGGCTGTAAAATAATAATCTTGGCCTCATACATGGAACCAACTGTTAGTAAGAGGTTTGTGATATACTGTTATTTTTTATTTTTTATTAAATTAAAATTTTCTTTTAGCAGCATAACTTATTTAACTGTACATTTTTTATTTTTTACTGCTAGTCCTTTTTGGTCCATCTATGTGCTTTTCAGAGTCTTTTTGTTTCTCATTCATGTTCTTGCATTCCTTTTTGTATAGCTTGTATAAACCATTTTCACATATATACCCTGTGAAAAACTTAAACTTTCGCTATTTTTTAATGTTATTATTTTTATAGCATTTAACTTTTGGGTTTGTAGGTTTGCACAGTCAATGCTGATACCACTAAAATGAACAGTGAATTCAAGAAAATGAGTGAAGCTCTTGCACAAGGAGCATCAGAATGCTCACCGCCTCTACCTCTGACATCATTGGTGGTCCAGGTGATCATTCTTTTTATGTAAGCAATATTTTGTATCATAATTTACATTTTCGTCACTGTATATCTTGTGGCCTTCATTTTTTTCATTCATAATCATTCCTTCACATCATTAGGTGCTTTCATGCTTTGACAAGGACCTAGAAGAAAACTCATTGTTGTAGTCTTCTTGATGAACTTTTCCTCCTGTTTCTCGTGTGCTTGTTTGGTGTCTACCTAAAGATAACTACTTCAGTCACCAGTCACGTCTTTACTCTTTTTTTTCCATGTAGCAACTAGCAAATGAGATTTAACTGATGACAATCAGCAAAGCACCGAAAAGAATGTTATCGTGAAAGATCAAGGTGCCTAAAAGAAAAGCTGGGTGGAAAAGCAAAAGTGCACATTAAAACAGGAAAGAAGAAAGAAGGGATTTAATTGTGAATAAGGAAAAAAGGAAATTTATGGATTGCAAATATGAAAGAAGGGATTGTTACATAGTAGGGACTAGCAAAGCAGACAACTGTAGGATAACATGCAGCACGTTGTACAGTAACATGTATTATGAAACATGTAAGAAATAGGGTATCCAAGGTTTAGACAGATCTGTGGCTTGACTACTGCACTCTCAAGGACAGGTTCCAATCTCTGTTTCCAGTTACAAGCTTTCATTGTATGGGTGTCAATGATGAATGATGGTTGGGACTTCAAAGATTCTCATCATCTTTAGACTTTACAGTTTAGCAGACCTTTCTACAGTATTGAGGACTTGGAATTTATTCAGCTGTTATGAGTGTTGAATGAGATCAACTTATGTCAGAATTCAGAAAATAGCACCAAGTGGAATTTTGGAATTATCAGCATTTTCTCAGTCAAATCTGTAATCTATGTATTATAAGCTAAGGGAACTCTAAGGTGCGTTGAGCTGAAGATTATTTGGTATGGCAAGTTTCCCATGAAAATTCAAATTTTCCTTTGAAAAATTATGTGGCAGCTGCCCAGGTTTAAAATAGATCTCGTCTAACAGAAAATTCTACTTCTGGGTAGTCTGGCTCGTATTGGGTCTATAGACCTGATACAAGTCACCCACCTATTTAGAATGGGCAAGGAGCAGGGCAGTGGTGGCCGCCTCTCCACTGCCAATAGGTGGCGATCTTCTGGGATCTCTAGATCAGTCCGGAATCATGGAATCAGCCGACCAGGTTGATTTGACCAAATCTATTGTGATCTCAGCATAAGTCAACCCCAGGATTGGCCCCCCTGGATCAGGTCAGCACGTGCCGATTGCAGTCCTGTATGAATCGATCCTGCAAATCATGGTGGTATCTTTAGGAAATTATGGACCTTTTTTTCTTTTCTTGTGGGATTGTTAACTACCCATGGAAGATTTCTTCATAATATTTAAATTTCAACTTCCTATCAGCAATGTCAAAAATCATTCATACTTGGAATTTGATTATTCATACCCCTCTGGATTAGGATGCTTGCTTGGGGTGCCTGCTTCCTAAATCAGCTTTAGGTCATTTGGACTGAGTGGAATGCAATGATTTCTGAGAATAAGTACTCCTCTACTTGTAGCATCTTTGCAAAAGTGCTTTACTCGTGATTGGACCATGGCAGAGATACCTCTGTATATTCTTACTTTGTTATGTGACTGTACTTAGTCTGTCTTTCAAAAATGACATCTTGAAGCTTCCGCTCACCATGCTTCCTCCCCTCAACTTACAGGTGCTACTTCCTTGGTTTATGGCCTCCACTTTTTCCGTTTCTTTTAGGTGCTGTTTGATAATGTGGAAATCTGAAACCAGATTCACCTCTTACATCTGAATATGTCGAAAAAAATCTGAAAACTTAATGACTAAGTTTTTAATAAATTGGGAGCTAATATCTGAATGTGAAAATTGAATAGGTCAAGTTTGTTTGATGACTACAAACTAACTGATGCGTTTTCAATTGGACCACCAATGGTGGACTCGAGAAGATGAGATGTCCTTAATTGTTTGGATTGACATTGATATCAATTTATAAAATTATATTAGTTTCTAGTTTAATCATGCATCTTTTATTTTATTCTTTTAATCTTAAGAATGTCCAAGTAATTTTTTTAGTCGAGACACATTTTGTGAAAGAGGAAGGCAACTTTTTATTAACTTTTTATAGGGTCTAAAATGTAAAAGTGAGGTTATTATAAAACCTCTCCCTTTCATCCTCTACAAGGACATGCAACAAAAAGGAGCTAGTTTCGTTCTCTCTCTCTCTCTCTCTCTCTCTCTCTCATCCTGGCTTCCCCTTCCCCTCACCTTCCCTATCCGGCCTTCCAGCCGTTCTTTTCCTCCTTGCCCTCTGACCCAAGTGGGTCTGCCCACGTGCACCTCACATCCCATGGAAAGGTGACTTGGAACAGCCCAGTCCACCGACCTTGCATCCGAAGCCCCATTCCTGACCAGCGCCCTTGGCTTACTAACCACTGTGCCTAAGCATCTTCATACGGACTCATCCAACCATCTTCCACTGCGTCAACCAGACCACTTGGTGCCCCACCACATTTCCTGCAACCTGTCGTGCTAGCAGGCTCTTCTCAACGAACGTTGCTGGTTCCTGCTCACCTCATCGACAATGGAGCAAGGATTGCAGGATTGGGATCGGACCTTGGATCGGTGGGGTCCAATCCGATCCGGATTGGATCGGATTGGTCTGATCCAAGCCGATCCACCGGGAGCCAGGCCAATCTAGAATCGGTCTGGATGGTTTTTTTTTTTTTTTTGCTTTCTGAAAAAATATGTAAAAATTGCCAAAAAAATCATAAAAAATACATAGAACTCAGAAAAATTGTGAAAACATTTAGCAAAGAAGAACATTAAGACGTTGTTCAACCTTGGACATTTCAACTTTCAAGACAACTTTAACATTTAACATTGTTAAAAAAGATACATCATACATCAAATAAAAAATACATTTGTATCATACAATCAATCATACCCAATCACACAAGAGTATAATACATGTTCTTCATAGACTGTTCATCACCCCCGAAGAGGTGATTAGCACCTATTCGGGGGTGCAATTGAATTCCCATTGGGGGGTGAAATAATCCCCCCAATGGGGGAATTAAACTCCCCTCTACCAAGGAGTGGGGTTTGTTCTGTTGAACAGTCACCCCTTCGGGGGTGTAAGTGAACCCCCATTGGGGGAAGGGGGAGCCTGCATTGCTGGGCCGAGGGAGGGGGAAGGGGAAGGAGGCACCCCTGTAGCCTGCAGGGGTGCCGAGGAGTGGGAAGGGGCAGGGGGAAGGGGGGATCGGAGGTCCCCCCCCTTTATGAACCTGTTGTAGGGGTGGCTCAGCCCCAAACAGCCCTGGATCGGCCCTGATTCACCTGGATCGCCGGCGATCTTTGCCCTATATCTTTCAAGGGAACTTTGGGGAAGGGGAGGAAGGTCGAATGGAGTTTATGGGGGATGGATTGGTCCGATCTCCCCCAAATTGGGAGAGATCGGCCCTTGAAATGGTCTGGAATCGATTCTGGAATCGGTTCGATTCCGGATCTTCTGGTTTTTCGGAGAATCGGTCCGGATCGATCGATTCCTGGATCGATCCAGGTGGATCGGTCCGGGATCGACCAATCCGGACGATTTAGACCAATCCAGCCAGGACTCCCGGTTGGATCAGTTGTTTGGTCCATAATCGGATCGGTGACTACCAATCCGATTCAAGTCGGCCGATCCCGATCCGGATCGGCCGATTCTGCGAACACTGCAATGGAGTGTGTGCCAATGATGTTTGAATGTTTATGCCTCCGACACTGCTCCCCATTGTTGGCTACCCCATGAGTGCTGTCTAGCCCCACAACCCTCCTTGTAATTGCAGCAACCCATCTTGTGTCGCAAGGGCCTTCATCTACCTTATTGACACCGACTACGCACCATGCCTTCTCCGCAAACCATCTGTGACCATGGCCTTCCTCATTGCCAACGAAGATCCCCTCCCCCAACATCACCACTGACTTTGCCGCACTGCAATAACCTTGTGCTCACCCATCAATAACTCAAATGGATGGAGCAATAACTCCTGTGATGTTCATCCAAAAGCCACCACGTCATTGTACCCCTTGTGTACGAAGCACCCCTAAGGATTGCATGATCGGGATCAAAATCGGAGTCAGGATCAGTGGGAACCGATCCGATCCGGATTGGTCGGATCCCGACCGATATGCCAAAACAAAATTTGATCCAGAATCGATAAATTTTAAAAAAATTATTTCCAATTTTGATCTAATCTTGATATGATCCCAACCTATTTAGTTGATCCCAGATAATTCTGTCGGGACTTTTTTTTCCAGATCAATCCTCCGGCCGAGAATTAGATCATAAATGGCTGATCCAATTCAAGAATAGGCCAATCCCAATCCAAGTCAGCCGATTATACAATCTATGGCTCTCCTCATTGATTGCAAATTAGGCTGATGCGGATCGAGATTGACCGATTCCCATATAGGATTGGCCCCCGGCGATCTGATTTTTTCCCAAAGGGCTGATCCAACCCGATCTATTATCAAAATCGACCAAAATCGGTCGATTCTGCTTGGATCAGGACCAAAATTGGCAAGAAATGTCATCGCGGCATTTTGGGGCCAAAATTGATCCCCAAAGGGCCTAGATTGGATTGGAATCCTATCTAAGGTCCATATTTCGTATTTTTTCGGTTTTTTAGACTTTTTGAAAAACCGATCCAGACTAATTTTGGATTGGTTTTTTTCTCGGAAAATGGCCAGATCAGATCGGGACCCACCAATATGGGTCCAAATTCTGATCCCACAGTCACTAGCCCCCCTGGTTCTTTTTGTGTCCTTTTGCCACCCTCAGCATTCCCCACACTCACTGCCCGAGACCTTCAACGGCACCTTCGGGTGGCCTTGCCTATGGTCCCAGATGTCTGGCCTGCTCCTGTGAGTTGTGAGCACCACCCAGATTGTTTGGTCCTTATGGCAATGCTGCCACTCTTGCCCTCGTGAAGTCAACCAGACAGTAAGTGCAACTAAGCGAATGATCTGTCCTCCCCATGCCGTTCTCTCCTGAGAAACATGTCTACATGATTATAGACACTGTGCTCCCGTTCAAGCCTTTATTCGGGGTCTGTACAGTGGTCTTGAGGCTGGTCATGCCAATCAGGACGATGTTAGACTGGATATAGACCTCCACAGAGTTTCACCACTTTCATCACTTGTGATGCATGCCACCCCTAGAACACGACTAAGCTGACATCTTTTGCAGGTGCAGATGCCAGTGGTCAGGAGTGATGAGGTGACTAACTGGTGACTGAAATGCTGAGCGTGACATCCACGGTCTACCCATATTGGTAGAACCAAAGCGAAACCAGCACTTCTCAGAACCATAGCAATCTAACTGGTTCACGGCTTCACGCCAACCACTGATCAGCCAGCAGGCCTGTAAACCTTTCCACTCTCCGACCAACACATCATCTGTGTTGTAGCTTGTTACCACCCTACAAAGTTTGGGCTTATTCAATTGTCATAACTGTATTAATCAGTTGGAAAGATAGACAACTGAACATTCGTCTCCCACGCCTTAAAATGGAGGTACAGCTTTACCTATCTTTTGTTTATATCATTTATTTTCTCTTTTATTATCTTTTTTTTTGCTGGGTTCCACATGAGATTAAGGAATCTAGCCCAATCATCATTGGTGCAGTTTAGTGAGCGAGGTCCCATCTCAGACCCAGATCGGGTACACTGTTACGAGCTTACTATAGTCAGGTAGTCTACCAGCTACTTGGTTTCCACCCGTTTGAGGGACGCTAGTTTGGGTCCAGTTCCGTTCAACTTAGTCATTCGCAGGAATACCGTACATGTGATTAGCTCGATGTGTGGCTTATACCACTTAGTCATCACTCTAACTTGACTTTGGAGGTGGTTCCACATCACTAACATTCAAGTCTAAAAATTGCATTGACTGAAGGCCATTTGATGAATAAAAATAGCTTTTAAATATAAAAATAAATATCATTTTAATTTAATTAATAAAACTGAACTTCACAATATATATTATATCAAAATAGACATCCTTATGTATGTCTTTCAAATTAATAAGAAATTATTTACAATATATCCGAGTAAATTGTTTATGGATTGTTACTCATTTTCTTCGTTTTATACCTAAAATTTGATATCTCTTAAGCTTATTCTTGTAATTGGTCTATATTTAAGTATGAGTCTTTTTATATATATCAAACATGTCGCCTATGAAAATTTAACCAAATGTAATATTTATGTGTCCTAATAGGCATAAAGAGAGACGTGTGATTAGAGCATGTTGGATACATATATTTTTGCCATCTGATATGTTTGATAAAAAATGACCTCATTTCCAGAATGTAGATGATACTTGCTCTATGTATAGCTCATTTTCTCCGGATGCAACAATGCTCTTTTTTTAGTTGGAAGCATAGTTGTCAAGGCGCCTTGCCAGAGTGCCTAGTCTGGGGCCAAAAAGGCGCCCGCTTTGTCTGCCTTGGTGCCCAAGGCGCCTGGCTAGATGCCCAAGGTCCCATTCATGACTATTTTTTTTTCTTTCAGGGGGTTTTGCCCCCCTGAAACTCCCTACAAGGGATGCTACTCCCTTGACCCCCACGAGCTGACTGCGCAAATCGATCCACGATTCGTAAGCACTAATTTAATAATATTGTAAACATTTTATTATCTCTTATACTATTATATATGGTTAAGATTTGTGATTATAAGTATATGTGGTATACTTAAAATTTTAGTTCTCTCTTAATCCTTTTTTCTCTCACTTTGATATTAGCTATTTCTTATAAAATATATATCAATATATTCATAATTATAAAAAATGAAATCATATTTACATAATATATGTATACATGTATTTATGTTTGTATGTATACATAAATATATATAGTATTAGCATCTAATTATAGATATATTTGTATATTTGTATACACACATATACATATATATAAACATCTAATGACACCGCCTTGACTGCTTAAGCGACGCCTAAGCGGCCGCCTTATCGTATAAGCAGATTTGGCACCCTTTAACGTCTTGGGCGCCTTGTCACCTTGACAATTATGGTTAAAAGACTGCTTGTTTAGAGATTTTAGTTGGAAGAGGTAGTTAATTTTTATAACACCTCTATAAATTTTAAATAGCTCTTGCCATGTTCTGTTTTTGGGATAGACAGAGTATATCTTCCTCCTAAAACTACTCACTTTTCATTGTGGGAGTTACAGCCATTTTCCTATTTTAATAACTATATTCACATTATCTATGACTGAAGATTCTAACTTAGCAGAAAATGATGCGCTCAGAGAAAATTGCAATTCTTAATTACTTTTATTAGAAATAAATTAACGATGCATTCGGAACACTTTATAATTCTAATTACCTTTAATATAAATAAATTTTATCAAAATTTATTCTCACTTCATTAAGTTCACATTATTAAGATGGTTTGTGGTAATTACATTTTGATATTTTGTCCAACGGCCCTAGATGATTTTAAAAAATTGTGCTAAATTTTCCAAACAAGTCAAGTAGCTATCTGCTGCCTTCTCATGTTCAGAATTTGTGCTAACATTCAAGAGAATACAAAATTTAAAACAAAATTGTTCAAAGAGAAAGGTGGTATCCAAACAACCTATTCGCTTATGAGGGGAGAAATGTCTTGATGACCATTTGAACTATACACTTGGAGCCAAAGAATGTGAGTTCAAGGACTGAATTCTGATCAGCATGCCCAGACCGAGCCTGAGCCAGATCTAATCCATTTAAACCCATCTTTTGGCTGAAATTATAAAACACAAATAGGAAATATGAGTTTCTACAAAAAAACGCATCTGTTGGAATGATGCATTGTGCTGAATTGGGAAATGGCATACTTATCCTATGATGTGGGCATATAATTAGTGAAATTTGTTACATGGTTGTACCTTCTCAAACTCATTAAGGCCAAAACTGGGATCGTACTGGAGGCTGATATGGCAAACCTAAGAGGGAGATGAATTAGATTTGCTCCCAAATTTAAAAAATTGACCGAATTTAAGAGTAACCATACAAATGGAATTATGAACGAATTGCCACGCACAATAATTAGTATGCATGGTGAATAGAGGTAGAAGACATGGTTCAAACCATAGTAAGGGAGATCAGATTTATAGTAGTTCAATCTTGATTAGATAACACATTAATTGAACCTACATCCACTGTCTCAGACGCATTGGTACGAGGATTTTTTAACCTCATTAGATTGATCTATAGAATCATGCTTATACATCTAGCACATAATTGATAATTCATCACTATGCGATCATGATACTGGTGTAATCTTTAACACATACTGTGATAACTTCTCTATAAATTGGTCTTCTCAAATAAAACAACCAATAGTGATAGATCAATTAAACTAGAAGAAGTTGAGAAGAGTATGCAAATCTGAGCTTATAATTCTCCTTGCATCCTTGAGATGTTAGAGAGTTTGATAGTCGATCTCTACATGACACCGGCTTTCTTCACTTTGCTTTTGCACCTTGGAGGCTTGAGCACAAAATTTCTCAAAGTTTAAGATTCCTCAGTGTCTTTAAACTTCTATTTTCTTGTGGCAGTTCTAGTTTTGAATTCACTTAGCCCTTGATGGGAATCCAGTAAGTTCCTAAACAGATTCCTTCTTAAAACAATGGGTTTGGTCAATTTTATCAAGTTCTGTGCTATCATTGGTCAACCACCCAATGTTATCGATTGACCATTACCTTTTGAACCAACACATGTTCTGAAAAAATCTGTCAACCTATGTACAATAACCTGCTCGAGACAACTTTCGGTAAAATATTTAGTTTTCGGCCTACTTACACCTTTGGATCTGACGTTTTGGATAATCATTTCTCACAGAATAAAATATCATTATAATCACAAAACATCATAAAAAACTAACGTTTTCAATTTTATGGATACTTCTATATATTTTGTTATTTTTTGCTTCGTAGCAATTTTGGATTTAAGGTATAAGTGGGAGTTTTTTACTAGATTTTTATTTTTAATTTAGTCATCATTTAGTTTTTTAGGTGGAAATAGATGTGTTCTAGTCGTTCACTTATAGAATGTGACTTTGAATTACCAATATGCAGAAGACTGAACAGGAACTGGTCTAATTCCTTTTGCAATATAGTTAAAGCTTGCATGCAATGTCACATCAAATTACCAATTTGGAGCTTTTACCAGGTGCTTATTTTTTGGAGTTATTTTGTGTTTTATTTTTCTGTTTTACTACAAAAGGAGAAACACCTTTGATTTTATCATCTTTATGGGTAGGACTGTAATCTGGATCTGCTCCGGATTAGTATCCATTTATGCAGATAATATCCAATTGCAAAGCATCCACTAGAGCAGCTAGCTGGATAAGGATATTATCCGATTGTTAACCAGAGTGGACATGAAAATGCCCACTTCATTATGTTTAAGATTCATTCTGAATTTTTTATGATATGTAAATACTATATATAATTATATATTTAAAATTATTTTATTTAAAAATATGCTTAAATATTTTTTAATATACATCAATATATTTAGTTGACATTAATAATTTTATGATAAGGTTTATAATTTAAAATTTATTTCTACATATTTATATATTATTAAATATATTAACTAAAAAAATTAGTTAAAATTTTAAGTAAGATATTATCTGCATCCTCGCGAGTCTGAAGAATATGCAAATTGTAATAAATAATCTATATCCATATTTGACTTGGACTGGATATGGATTATCTATTTAGCTAATGAAGCTAACATGAAAATGTCATATCTGCTGCACGATTTACAGCCCTGTATATGGGCGTAGTTGCTATCTATGTGCTTCTTCAAATGTAGCTGGTAGATCAGTTGTTTTCTTCTTTCTTTCTGTGGTATTTTTCTTTTTATAGATTTGCAATGTTTTAGTTCATGTAATTTGAGAAGAAATTGTTTTTACTTGTCCTTTATTAACATTTGAATTTCTTCATGGGGTGAATGGAAATTGATATCACGTGGATGTTCTCAACACAGGATCACAAAGGGATATCTAATGCTGCTCCAGCTGACTGCCCATTGCTTCCTCTTCCAATACCATTGGTTGGCAAGACACTGGATTCAGAACTCAAGAAGACGTCTGAATTGAGAATTCATGATCACATAAACAATCTTCGCTTCAGCATATCCCCAACAGCATTTTTTCAAGTTAGGACCCAGTGCCTTACTACCGTAAAATTTTTACGTACAATATCCCTTTCATTTTATATATACCCACAAGTTATGTTTTTTCAGGTTAACACTCTGGCTGCAGAGAAATTGTACTCTCTGGCTGGTGATTGGGCAAATCTTGATTCAGATACACTACTTTTTGATGTGTGTTGTGGGACAGGAACTATTGGTTTAACCCTTGCTCACCGGGTTGGTATGGTAATGTTCAGAAATATTACTTATTATTTTAATTTTATTTGACGAATTCCATGTTTTTCTTATTTGTTATCCTTTTTTTTTTGAGTTGGACCAGGGAAATGCTGTCTTATGCTTAACGAACTGGTATCATTCAACTAAACATCTGTAGTTAGTTAGGGTTCTTGTCATTAGGAGAGATGTTAGATAAATGGAATCATCCTCTTTCAATCCAGATGCCAATTCAGAAGATCCAAGGGTGGAGGCTGGGCTCTAGAGGGTCATCCGAGCTGTGCCACAGAAGATGGTTGCGGCACAGAGTGCCATCTTCCCCGCCTGATGTAACCTCAAAAATCTAAAAAGATTTCTTTTGTTTTGGTAATTCATTTTCCTGTTTGGATTTGATTTTGATTTGATTCGACCTTAGTATTGACTTTGTGAGAAAATAGATGGTATTCCATAAAAGTACTAACTAGGGTCAAAATTATATATTGAGGTTGTTAGGTTCTTTAAAAATTTATTTTGACCTCTCCCCGTCGGATGGTGCGAAAATCCGACGTTAATTACATCGAGATTACTCGAAAACCCTTGATTATCGTCATGGCAATCCATTGGAATAGAAAACATACATCCACGAAAATAAACATGCATACAAACACATAGGATAAAACAACCCCATGAATTTGATGGAAGGCAAGCATTTAATTTGTTTGAATTTAGTTTTGGATTTAGTTTGAATTTAAGTTGAATTGAGTTGATTCGAATTGAATTGGCTTGATTAAATTGGTTGAATTGATTTGAATTTTTTTAGTTGTTTGGTCGATTTGAATCTATTTGAATTTAGTTTGAGTTGAATTTAATTGGTTGAATTGCTTTTAGTTTGGGTTGAAGTTAGATATGTTCATCTCAATTTATTTAAGTTGTTTATTGATTTAAGTTTGGTTCAATTTGAATTTGTTTGTTGATTTAAATTTGATTTGGGTTAAAGACAGTTTGTTTATGGATTGATTTTATGGGATTTGGGCTTAACTTGAGAAATATGGTTTGCTAGAATGGGTTTGGCTTTGGGAAATTTGGGTTATATTAAATTGATTTGAGTTTGTTCATTGAATTTGTTAGAATCCAGTAGAATTTTGTTTGATTTGGAGAATTCAATTTGAATTGGGTTGATTCATTTGAGTTACAAGATTTGTTTGATTGAAGTTAATCTGTTTGAATTGATTGATTTATTCAAGTCAGATTTGGCTTAAAATGAAGTTTGTTTGGATTAATTTTGTTTGAGTTTAATTGAATTTGGTTGGTGTTTCCGAATTTCAGATTTTTCTTTTTTTACTTAGAATTCTGCAGATCTACAGTTTTCGGTTTCTTGTTTAAATGTGAGGTTCAAATTTTAATTGATTCAAACAAGTTCATCTTGACTGAATTTAATTTGAATATGCTGGGATGAATTAATTCATTTGGCAGATTCTATTCGGTGCATGCATTCTCTGATTCAGATTCCTAGCTTCTGATTTAAGTGATTTGATTTTGAATTCCAGACTTGGCAGACCTTAGATTTCAAATTCTGCAGATTTCAGATTTTTAGATGGGTTAATTTCAGATTTCAGATTTTTAGATGGGTTAATTTCAGATTTCAGATTTTATGGTGCATTCAGGTTTTCAATTTCCAGATGTCTCAATTGCAGATTTTACGTTTCAAAATTTTCAGTTCCCAGACTCCAGATTTTAGGCCTCTATTTTCTGAAATTTTCAGCTTTCAGATTTTACCGTTTTTTCAAAATTTCTTTTGTCTTGCCTTCTAAGAGTTTCATGTGATTGTCCTCTCCTTGTAGCATCAATCAATGCACCGAACATGAAATCTTCATTATTTCTCCCAATATGAGACATGATTTACAGTCATGACCAGAAATTCGGTCCCTGAATCCTTGATGGATTTGTCATTCATGGACAGCAATCCGGTCCTTTGAGTCTTTGATGAACCTGTCATTTATGGGCGGCATGTACCCGGGTCTTTGATAGACTTTTGGGCATCCCCCACTGTTTTGATGATTTCACTAGCATATGACCGGCATGATGGCATATTGATTATGCTTGAGCCTTGCATAGCTTGGTGAACTTGGTAAGACATTGGGGTCTTTTATAGACCTTTGTATGTCTACCTTAAGGACGTAGGGGCGGATGGTTAGTCGACCCCCCAACTAGTCCAAATTTTGGATTCTTTTAAGTTAAGCCAAGACGTAGGGGCGGATGGTTAGTCGACCCCCCAACTAGTCCGGTTTGTTGAATTAAATGTATTTTTTATTTAATTTTCACTGTTTTTTGTTTGTTTTAAATTAAATCTTTTTTTTGAAGGCCTGCGCTGTGCAGGTTCTGCTTCAGCCGAATAGAGGCCTGGTCCACTGTTTGGACCGGGCGGTTCTTTTCCTGAACCGGGGCTCATTCCCGCGGGGGCCGGCCGGCTTCGCCCGGTCGCGCCTCCCCTTCCTTTTTTTTTGCGTTTTTCTTCACCGGTGGGCCCCACGGGATTTCTACCGTGGACATAAGTCCGGGGACATATTTCCCCCGGCTACAGTAGATCCCCCGACGGCTTCCGGCGCCTGACGGCAACGCGAGCCATCTCCGGCGGCTCCTGCTCTCGATCGACGACGATGGCACCGGCAGAGGAAGAAGGAGGGGCCGTCGGCCCTAGGGGAGGGGGAAGAAGGCTTCTCCGGTGGTGACGGCAGTGGCTTATGGCCTTGACGGTGGCGGCAGCGGCTTACGGAAGCTGGGGAAGGCCCGGCGGTTCCGGCGGAAGAAGGAACGAGCTCCGGCGGTCCTGATCGCCTAAATGGGCAATCCCAACTCCTCCGGCCCTCCTAGCAGGAAGAAGGGGGCCTCCTATTGGCCTTGACGGCTCTGGCGGAAGAAGAAACCAGCTCCGGCGGCGCTAGCACCTCCGGTAAAACAGGGGACGGCAACGGCTATCGACCTCTCATTCCTCTCTCTCGTTTCTCTGGTCTTCTCTCTATCTGCCTCTCCCCCCTTCCTCTCTCCGCGCGATGCCTTGGAGGTGTTTAAATAGGTCGCCGGACCCTCTTCAATGCGGAGCCGGGCTTCCCCATTTGGAAGCTTATCCCCCCGATAGAGTCGGACGATTGCAATGACGTCTCCCACCTTGATCTTTTCCTTCCTTCACGGGATTGACTGCCGGAGGAGTCCGACTGGGACTCTAATTCGATTGGAATTGGCTTGCTCTGCCACGGGAGACTTGCTATTATCGGAAGACACCCAATTGGGGTTTTCCTTCCGTAATAAGACATTCCTACTCCAAGAAGGACTCGGATCGGTCCTGCTATTGACACGGGAATCCCCTTCCTTTTTATTTCTCCTTCTTAAGCAACCGATCTCCTGCTTGTTCAAACAGAAAATTTTCCCTTTTTTATTTTTCCACCGAGCCCATCTTTGAGCAGGCTTGTGGGCTGCGTACTTGGCTTGTTTGAAAGAGTGCCCGGCCCATCTTCAAGCGGGGTGGATGGCGATGACCTGTTTTGGGGGTCTTCGGGATGGGCTGAGATTGGGTCACAGGGGACCTGTTTCAGGACCTGGATATCGACCTGTATTTGAGCTTGCTTATAATCCAATAACATCATTAATGGTTCAATGAAGATTGGATCAAACTTAATCCGATTCTTGATAATTTTTGGTGTCAACACCGCCCTAGATTCTGGGATACAGTAGTTGCAGGTCGATGGGCCCATCAACCTGAACCTTAACTTAAAATTGTGGATCAACCAATCAAGTGTTCCAGGACTGTGGCTGGGTTCAAGAATCCAGGCACCAGTAGCCCTTCTTTGGGTGAGGGAGACAGTGACAGCTATGAAGCCACCTCACCTCTTCTCTCCCCTGCCACCGAAAGGTGGCCAAGTCCTCCTCTAGTGAGGCTTCTCCTGTTGGGTCTTGGGAGAACTCATCCCTCTAACCTCTCTCAGGCAAGGTCGAAATTTGAGTTGGCATGGCTTGGCTAGGAGATAGGTAATTGTATTAGAGGTCATGCTTGGTGCTGAACCCTTGTTTTTTTAACAAAAAGGAGGAAATACTGGACTGCACCCCTGTTGTGGGGGTTGCTGCTGCTTCTTGCGCCAGGAGAGAGAGAGAGAGAGAGAGAGAGAGAGAGAGAGAGAGAGAGAGAGAGAGAGAGAAGGAAGCTGCAAGGAGAGGCCCAGCTGCCCCCCCCTCCCATCTTCTTAGCATGTTTTTAAACTTGCCATCCCTTTGTGATTGAGAAGTCCACAAGACTTCTATCCGCAGAACTGTCTTCCTAACAATAGGGTCCACAAGAAAAGGAAAACAAGCAATAAAAAGGAGGTGTGTTTATCCATTAACCATCCCTTCCTACGTATCTCATTCTTATATGAAGGAGAGAAAGGGGGCAAAGGGGGTGGTTCGGTTATATTTAGTGGGTCTCACCTATGTTTTTTGAGGTGCGGGGCATCCAAGGTGAGGAGGGCCTTGTCTTACCTAATTGTTTGAGGCTGATGCCTTGGGTGCTTGAGGTGAAGTATAATTTTAATATATGTTTGTATTTTATTATTGTACATATATATATCTATGAACTACTGATAGCATCACAAATTTAAAAGTAGGATACATAATGCCAGAAATATAAAATGCAACCAACTTTTGTTCCAAGAAATTGATGAAAAGTTAAGAGGGTTGGCAACAAGTGTGAGAAAGAGTGAGGGGCAGAGCTGAGGTGGAAAGAGGGGATAGCAAGTCAGAAGGGGCTGAGAAAGATTGAGAGAGTGAGGAGATAGAAGGTCAGGGGGAACAGAGTAAAAGTGAGAATTAGAGAGAATTGAGAGGTTCCGGAGCTCGGAAAGATGAAGAAGATATCAGTCATACAGGGTTGGGCTATCTGAGACATGAGGCGCCTTTATCTCGCCTGCCTTGCCACTTGAGGTGAGATCTATTTATTTAATATATCAATATATATAATATTTATTATTGTTAATTATATATATGATATATAATAGTATCTGACTCTTATATAGGCAAAGGCTTGATACATCCTATTTAAACAAGCATTTATTGCATTGCATCTCCAAAGTGAGTGTATTAAGATTAAGAAGATATTAAAAATTCAACATGTTGTGTTCGTATTCTAATTTATGATAGGAAATACAAAACAATTCCCGAATCTCAGGACCATTGACCTAAGTTCCGGATCGGGTCCTTGTCAGGTCCGGAGCCCACCTCACCTTGCCTTGGTTGCCTAGGCATTGGAGGCAACTGATGTGATTGCCTTTGATATCATAGAATGGACTTCAAAAATATTGTCCCTTTAGAACAATACTTAAGGAAATTAATCATTGTTCTTGTGATTCATTCTATCTATCACTTATAATATTACAGCTCCTCTATTTTTTTAGACAAAAGTTATCCATCCAAGTTTGTAATTCATACACCTAATCATCAATTCTGGATTCCTAATTAGATTTTCGCTTTGGTACTTTTAAACTTAGCCTTGTCTCTCCAATGTTATCAACCATTGTATGGAAATGCGGATTGGATGCTACGTGTCCTCGGACATCTACATCATAGCATATTAACCAAGTATTAGTTTCAATGACAATATGGGATAAGTGATTAAGTATTAATTTATCAACCAGCATATAAAACCACTTGCATATGTGATTTAACACTTAATTTGTGACTTTAGTTTTCGCTTTAACTCCTTTGAATGCTTGATTGATTGTTCTCTATGATGAATTTTTCCTTCTATGTAATCATCTATAGGTTGTGTTGATTGGGAATGATAACATATAGAAGTTCTAGACATAGGTTGGTTGAGTCGAGATGCATCAACAGATGTATGTCTTACGTTTGATGTTCCTGCCCCCTACTCTCTTAATTTTTCCTCCATGATATTTTTACTTTTATGTAGTGCAATCTTCATCTCCACATCCTCTTCATCTGAACTAGATGATCTATCATCCAGGAATTGATCCCATTTCTTTAACCTTCTCTGTCATCAAATTGATGTCCATGTGTCTTAGCTCAGCAATCAACATGCAAGTCTTTCTTTTATTCAACTCTTCTCCCCCTTTATGATGCCCTTCCTATAAAGTATGTCATCATCTTTTCTCTTAATTCAAATTGGGAGTTTATCACATTTTTTCACATTCCCACTAATTCCATCAATATGTTATTCGAGATAAAAAGCACCTCTATTCATATGTTTTCGACAGCACTTATATTGTACATTCTTCTTAGTCACATCTGTCATAAATCCGTGATCCCTAATTGAAATCACGAGTTTTAGGGCTATCATATTCTTACTTGTTATTTTCCTACACAAGTCACAACACATTATTAGGAAATTATTAATTGCAAATAGTTTTGGAAATACATTGATAAGGCAGAACACTTATAAATCCAGCAAGCAAAAATTGGTTGTACGTTTATCCAGACTGTTGGACAGTGGAATCCAACAACTGTATGCAGATTTTGACCGTTAGAGGAATCCAATACCTGTATGTGGATTCCGACAGTTCTGACAGCAAAATCTGGTCGCTGCTGTACGGGGATTCTGTCTGTTAGACAGTGGAATTCAATGCCTATATGCTGATTCTGATGCCTGTATGTGGATTCCGTGCATTAGACAGTGGAATCCAATCCCTATTCAATGGCTGTCCAGTGAAATCCACTGTCACTCAGTGAAATCCGATGACCGGACACAAAATCTGGCAGAAAATATAGCCAGCAGCGCCAAATCTGCTAGATCTGGTAGCAGATCTAGCACATCCAGGTGGAATATACCCCAAGGATTCCGGAATCGGAATCGGAGATTTGGCGGCCGATTCCTGGGAAGGAAATCGATTCCGGACCGGCCCGGAATCAGGTTTTTTTTTGAATTTTTTTCGTCAAAAAAATTCGAAAAATTCATAAAAAATTCTAAAAAAATAGGAAATGAGTTAGAAAAAAAATAAAAATAACCAATGCATTCATCCACAGGACCACATCGAATAAAATACTAATGAACTCCAATTGAAGTTAAGTACATATTCCAATTCCATTGATTCAAAAATCAAAGAGTTGATACATCATGAAAAATAAATAAATTTACATCATATCAATCTACTACCAAAATCTAGGATATAAATATGGGTCTTCCTCCTCTCCCTGCTGCGCTTGACGCTCCTCCCTCGTGCTCAGTCTTGTATATTGTTCGGGACCATATCCATATGAAAATAATGCCGATGCCATGCTATCATGGTCGTACGGATCGGACTGCGGGACGACCGGGACGTAAGCAGAGGATGGTGGAGTTGGTGGTGTAATCCACTGCTGGTCAGCCTGGCCAAATGTTGGATACTGTGGCTCCTGTATATAAGAATCATGTGTATCCGAATCCAGCGTGTAATACGGCTTTGGATGCCGTGAATCAGGAGACTCGGTTGCTGCTGATGGCTGCGTCGCTAGTATGCACTCCTCGTCATCATCACCTGAGGAGTGAGAAGGAACTCGCGTCTTTGTCATCCGGGCCGACAGACGCCCGACCTCTACCTTCCTTCTCTTCACCTTTTCGACCATCTCTCGAAGTACTGTAGGTCCGTAACCCAAAGTTTTTTTCAACTTTGCAAATCCTCCCATTTTCCGTGCGGTCACTTTTGTTTTCGTTTTCCCCGACCGCGAACGGGCCGGGTAGCGGCCGCCGGGACCGAGCCGGAGCTGGAGCTAGGCTAAAGCCGCAGTGGGTCGCTCCATAGTCGCCGGGCGAAGAAGGCCCCGCCCGAGCACGAGAAGTAGGTGGAGGTGGAGCTGGAGCATTCTCCTCGGCTTCAACACCATCCAACTCTCCTTCAGCCCATGCACGGTCATCGAGATCAAACTCATCTGCATGATCCCTGGCTTCCCTCTCCTCTATCCAGGAGGCAAGTGCATGCTCCTCCTGGAATATCTGATCCATGTCCACCTCCTCGGGTGGTGGTGTGGCGGAGGAATGCCTATGCTCATATGGACCACCTGCGAATCGTGCAAATCGCTCCTCGCTGATCTTCTGTCGATCCTTGATGTTCTTTATGCGCAACCTCATGTTGTAATGACAGAAGACCATGACCAGCTTCTCCAGCCGGTCTGAGGTCAACCTGTTCCTCCTTTTCGTATTTATCAGGTTAAATGTACTCCAGTTCCTCTCACAATGGGAGGAACTGGTGCTCTGGCTGAGTATCCTGATACCGATAACAGTAAGTAGATTCCATCCACTCCTGGTGTTCACCTGAACCCACCACTCAGCTGCAAGAAAAAAACAAGAGAAAATGTAAACAATTAGCCCATCATCTACCATAAGTTATATGAAAAGAAAATAAAATCTTCATCAAGCTATTACTATACCAGGTGACACTTTGTCAACTGAATATTTCAGATCAGCATCTGAGTATACGCCGACCCTCATCTTATACTTCTGCATCTGAAAATTTTATAAAAAAAAACATTAGTTGCCTGGTAAGGCTACTACAAGGTATTGAATGAACTCTAACTTACTTCTATCTCAGCCTTTATCCTGTCCTGCTGAGATCGGCACAGACGCTGAATAACAGCAAGTGTACCCCGCATCACCTCGTTGCCGTTCACCACCTGTCCTCCATATTGGATGTGGGGGTTCAAAAAATATCCTGCAAGATTTTATTAGTTAACACTGTGAATAAGACAATTATTCAAAGAAAATATTTTTTTAACCAAGTTACTCGCAAAGTGGACATCGTGGTGCAAGGTCTTGTCTCATCGGTCATCTATGATCTTCCACCACTTTTTGTAACCTCTGGGATTTTTTTCTTTTATTTTCAGCTTTGCCCGATCCATGGCATCATACAACGTGCCCATCTGGTCCCTGTCATCTGAGTCTACCAACCTCAAGACAACTGCCAGTGGCTCAATGATTGCCAAGTAGTAGGCAATTCTCTCCCAAAACCTCTTGTCAGTGATCTGCTTCTCAGACCTGACAAGAATCGCCAACTGATCTTTCTTGTCATGCAGGTTGTCCACCATATAGTTATAATACTCATCGGAGTGTGTGAACCTAACCAATGCATGCCTGTGCCGGTGTAGACTCTCCAACGCAATGAAATTCGTAGCAAATCGAGTCGGACCGGGCCTAACAAGATCGTGCCCTCCCGCGCGTGATCTCGTGATATGTAGCAGGCGGGGATGCGAATAAATAAATGATGCGATCGTTCGCGCCCGCTCGACAAGTGTGGATACACCCTCCTCCTTGCCTATATCCTCTAATATGAGATCTATGGAATGTCGCACAGGCACCCGAATACGTGCTTCCTCTTCTCCATCAACTTCCTCCCAGCCGCCTTATATGATGGTTCGTTGTCAGTGACAACCTGAACCACATTGTTCTCCCCGATCTCCTCCACCACCTTATCCATCAGAGAAAAAAGGAAGTCGGCATTTTTTATCTTCCCAGAAGCATCTACCGACTTCAAGAATGTTGTCCCCTCAGAACAGTACACCAAGAAGTTTATCATACTCCTCTTGGTGATACCTGTCCACTCATCGCACATAATTGTGCAACCCCTCTCCTTCCACACCAACTTAAAACCATCCATCCACTCCTTCAACTCTTGGACCTCCTCATCCAGCCCAGCGTTGTATATATGTCGGCTTCCCGGGGCTTGCAAACCCGGTCCAGCCTCACCCACGGCATCCACCATCGTCTGGAAGTAGGGGCTGGTGGCTGCATGTGCTGGGATGCCTACATCAAGTTAAAAAAAATTGGGATCATGGTAAAATTAACTTTAAGTAAATAAAACACACATAATGTCAATTTTAATTTAAAAAGTGATACCTGCATGTAAAAACCATTTCACAATGTGGCGAACGGCTCTCTTTGCAGCCGTTCATGTTGCCTTCACCCATTTCATTGCCTGTTTAATCCCCATCTGCCCAGCACTTTGTTTCCTAAATAAATACTCGTCACTCGGTGTAAATCGAGTGCTAGTAGAAGTAGAACGGCGGTGTGACTCCTATCTCCTG
This sequence comes from Cryptocoryne crispatula var. balansae, assembly GCA_036172225.1. Classification (NCBI taxonomy): domain Eukaryota; kingdom Viridiplantae; phylum Streptophyta; class Magnoliopsida; order Alismatales; family Araceae; genus Cryptocoryne; species Cryptocoryne crispatula. The sequence goes on along the minus strand of CM069922.1, from coordinate 10,036,430 downwards.
GGGTCAGTCTCTCGGTCCCAGCCCGATGTAGGGCGAGCCGATGCTGATCGGCCCAAAGCTGGGTCAACTCTGGACCCAGACCCTCCTGCTCCCCTCCTCTTGTCCTCCTCCTCAGCAAATGCATGCTTGCTAGCGTGCCTAGCACGTCCAAGCTCGGAGTCTGTTGACTCCTGCTCGCTCTTTGGCTCCGGCTCAGCTGGTGCCTTCCCCTTGCCTTTCCCTTTCGAGGTAGGCAAATCGCGGCCCCTCCTCCTCTGGAGTAGCTCGTCGTGCAACTCCTCCCTCTGCTCGATCCTAACAGCCCGTTGAGAGGCTCTACCTGTCATGTAGCCTCTCATCTCCTCACTCTTCTCTCTGGGCACCTTGTCACATTTTTTGACATTCCCACCTGTTCCGGCAATATGTTGTTTCAGCCGGAACACCCCCTCGTTCATCTCCTTCCCACACCATTTGCACTGTACCCTCTTCCTGACTGGGTCTACCATGTGCCCGTGTTCCCAACCCACGTCGGAAGCACGTGCTGGTGCTGCATCACCTTGATCGGCCATTGCTTATATCTGCAAAAATTGTAAACAATGCACTAAAAATGATTAGATAACATAAAAATTGATTTAGACGCTGTTCGGGAAGCAGACAACCCAAGTAACACACCATTCGGTATGTTTAAAGGGTTACGTATTTGCCGAAAATGGTCGTAAATTAACGTACTGGGTATCCGAAATTTTTCCTGTACAAAGAACATCCAATCGATGTTCAAACAACTTGAGCGGAATTGTTCGATCAAAAATCACCGAGTTTAACTCTGCTCGGAGTCGTCGGAAACGTGTAAAAATAGACGTACGGGATATCCAGAATTTTTCCCGTGCAAAATGGACTTAAACGGATAGTTCAAAACTTGGACGGACTTGTTCGGTCGGAAATCACAACATTTAACGACGCTCGGACTCGTCGGAAACGCGTAAGAATGCACGTACGAAGTTTTCGGCGAAGAAATCTTACAAAAAATCTCATAAAGATCGAAGAAGAGGTTGATTCGAGGTTGATTCGAGGCCGATCCGAGCTTGGATCGGCGAAATCCCTTGAAGACGTTGCTTGGAATCGCCGGAATCGCCGCCGGAATCCTTGTTGGAATCGACGGAATCGGCCCGGAATCGATGCTGGCTGCTGGGATCGAGGCCGGAATCGCCGGAATCGCCTGGGAATCGCGCCGGAATTGCCGGATCTCCCTTCTGCCGCCGCGGGATCGACAGAATCGACCGCCGCGGGTCGATTCCGGCCCTTTAGGGCCGGAATCGGTTCGATTCCCGGTCCAGAATCGAACCGGGAATCGAATCGGTCCAATTGACCCGGTCTTCCGACGGAATCGACCGATTCCACAAGGAATCGGTGGAATCGGATCGATTCCGACCGATTCCAGGCGATTCATACCGATTCCGCGGAATTCTTCATGGAATCGGTCCTTCCGCTTGGAATCGGATCGGAATCGGACCGATTCCACCGATTCTGCAATCAATGAATACACCAAATCAGGTCATCCGAGGGACATCCAAAATTGGCACTTTAAACAACACCAGTGGTGGCAATTGACTCAGTGGTGGGCCGGTGGCAGCTTTGTTTTTCAGTAGCAGGGGGGAGGGGTGCTTTAAACAGGGGGTGTCTGCTCCAGTGATGTTGGCCTGTCTGGGGAAGTCGCAAGGGCAGAGAGAAAGGGTTGGAACTAGAGTCCTAATCTGAACTGATTTGTTTTTTTTATCAGAATTGGCAAATTCTGATACGAATTGGCCAGAATTGACTGATCCTTAGCCGATTCTAGTGATTCCAACAAGAAGCTGGGAGACAATTAGACTCCCCATGGAATCGGGTTGGCATAGGCCAATTCTATTCTAGAATCAGCTGATTCCAATTTGGACCAGCCAATTATGCAAACCATGCCTCAAATGATTACGGCCAAGGCAAGATGTCTAGTCATTACCTCGTCTTGCCTAGGCAACTGAGATGATCACCTTTGATAATATAAGGTCCTATGCATTAAAAAAATGAAAGAGGGGACAGCACAGCCCTCTCCAAACTGGATTCTCCCACTGGTCAAAATCAACTGGTCGACATCCACCAATACATACGCAACTGGTGGGGGTATTCCTGGCAAAACAAACAAAAGAAAAGTGGAGAGAGGGAGGCATGACATTAGAAGAGCAAATAGAGCGAACAAGTGAAGTTCATTTAAAACAAGATGGAAATTATAAGTAAAATGGATTTAATGAGAGAGAACCAACTTATGCTTCTTCTTTTTTTTTTTGGACACACTGGCCGGTGGCCAGGAAGAGGGCGCAGCTCAGCGCCGGCGAGGGATCGAGCGCTGCCGGGTGCAGCTTCTTGTTATGCGATATTGTTCATTTAGTAATGTAAGCAATAATTATGACTTCTGTTCTCTATAAGTTTCTTGAATATATTTCTCCTCCCTCTAAGTAGGATTCTCCCTCATTTCAAAATCTATGTAGGGTTCTTCCTAATACATACCTCACTGGTGGGCGTATTTTCAGAAAAAAGTAACATTTATTCTTTTCTTTAAATAGGACTTTCCCACTGGTCAAAGTCAATCAGTGGGGTCCCACCAATACATGCCATCATTGGCAATTCATTGGTGGGGGTATTTAAAAAAAAGGAAAGGAAATAGTGAGTGCATGGTTTGTGGGACCCTCCACCAGCCCTTTTTGTCTGCTGGGGAACCTCTCACCAGCCAAACCTGGCTGGTGGGACCCCCTGCTAAGGGCTTGTGCAAAATGGCCAAGGGAATTGCACCACCCCTGCCAACTCTTCCCACTCTCATGCTTATAGTGCCCTCATCATGCTCTTATTTGGGAGATGAAGGGGAAGGGATGAGGAGAACACTCACCAAAGCCTTGTAATGCATCTGACTAGTGCAATCCCAAATTATATAAAATGTTACTGAATAAAATCAATAAACAAACAAATAAACACAATACATTATATAAATTTCTAAGTCAAGGATAATGAGAAATAATAAATTTAATCCTATCATTGCATTATGATTGTTTGGGCCAAATTATTCACTTTATATGATGCATTGTTATGGTAGCTAATCAAAGGTGATCGTGTCACACACAATAATTAATGCTGAATCAATTTGAGTTTGGTGATAAGAGGTTTGGCATGAACCCACATAATAAGCTCACATATTTCATATATAAAACAAACCCCTCCCAGCTGAGTAAATGCCATAACACAAAATTTAATATAACTATGTTCTAAATTCGAGGTTTCCACACTTAGTAAGCAGCACATGCATATGGGATCCCCCAAAGTTTGATCTTGCAAGATGCTATGTCCAGTTTTATCTAGAATATGTCACTTCATATGGATTTTTCTTGGCCATATTTGGGATCAATCTCAGAAGTATCATGTCATATCATATGTGATGTTTCTCTTCTTCTTTTTTTCAACATCTGCCCTTATGATAGGTGGTTGGAATTGAATTAAATGATGCAGCAGTTTCAGATGCCCAGAGGAATGCGGACATTAATGACATAAAGAACTGTAGATTCGTTTGTGGGAAGGTAATGCTTGGCCTTTTATTGCTTAATGTTGAACTTATGGTTGTGTTTATTTAGAATGAGCTGATTTATTTTCCCCACTTTTCCCATATGATGATTAATGCTGTTGACATGTGGAAAATTTTTGAAGCAGAGTCTATGAATCCTTCTTTTTATTAGCTTTATTCTCTGTGACAGTTGGCATCGTCCATGGTTGTTCATTACAGTGGTATAATCTAAAAATAATCACTGTGAAATTTCTGCTTTCATGTGCAACCATGTATCCCTCATTCTTTAATAAAAACTTAACCATCCATCAGATTTATTGCCGAACATCTTACCTTATCTTTTTTGTTGTCGTCTTGATGTTGCTTTGTTAAAAGAGAATTAACCAAGTAGATAAAAAAATCTATGAAACCATACTGAAAGATTAATCATTACAGTTGGCGAACATCATTACAGTTGGCATCGTCCATGGTTGTTCATTACAGTGTTATAATCTAAAAATAATCACTGTGAAATTATTGCCGAACATCATTACAGTTGGCATCGTCCATGGTTGTTCATTACAGTGGTATAATCTAAAAATAATCACTGTGAAATTTCTGCTTTCATGTGCAACCATGTATCCCTCATTCTTTAATAAAAACTTAACCATCCACCAGATTTATTGCCGAACATCTTACCCTATCTTTTTTGTTGTCGTCTTGATGTTGCTTTGTTAAGAGAGAATTAACCAAGTAGATAAAAAATATATAAAACCATACTGAAAGATTAATCACTGTATCATTTATGAGCAAATGTCTTAATCTTAATGAGAAAAAAGTCCTTGTGATATATGAACTCTTGGGGTACATTTCTGGGTTAGAGTTCATTTTGTGTTTGCTAAATTCATTGCTTGTGAAGCGCTTTACCTGCATGTCTTATAGATCCACTTATCTACCTTTTTTCGTCCCATAGAATTCACATTTATTTTTATGTTTTTAACTTTTCAGTCTCTTCTGATACAAAGTTCATTATGCTTCAGCCCCTTCTGTTGTAAATGAAAGAATGTTCCCTTGGTATTTTTTGCTTTACCTTGTTGATAATTAATATAGATATAGTTGTTTCATTGTCATATAGATGGATCAGCTTGTTGAGCCTATGATCTCTGCAAGGAACATGTCATCCACAATTCACATTGTGAAGTGTCAATTTACAATAACAATAACTCAACTAAACTCTAGCCTTAATTCCTAATTGTTTGGTATCAGCCATATTGATTATCTTTCTCCACTCACGCTGATTTTGAGTTATTTCTTTGGAGATATTTAATTTATTTGACTCACATTAAATTACCTTCCTTCAAGATAAATTAAATCTATCATGTTATTGTGTCTAATATGATGATTTTCACTTTTCTAACTAGAGCTTCCTTGGTCTGTATTTAATGTCTAAACTATCTCAAGTATCCTTTTTTCAATTTTTCAGCGCTACTATGACATTTTGTCTAATATATCCCTTATGTATTTTATCTATTTTAATATAATCATTGTTCAGCATAACATTTTCATTTTAGCAACACTTTCTTTCAAAGAGTGTTTTTATTTTATTATTTACCATTCACTATCATACAACAGCCCAATTCTTATGGTTGTACGATAATTTTTTTCCTTATGATTATAGTTAAATATTGCAATTACATAAGACCGTTGTTGTCAATATTCACTTTATCTATCATGCTTCGAATTCTATGATTAACATTTTCATCACATTCTTCATTTTTTCTGATAACTGAACCAAGACTTTGAAACCAAGGTAGTATCGGGGGCAGAGACTGGTTCAGTCCACTCCCGACTAATTCAAGTCCACTCTGAACCCAGTTAAGATCCAATTGCAACAAAATATTTTTTTTCAAAAAAATATAAAAGTAAAAAATATGTATAATTATTTCAGACAAAACATTATGAAAATGTTATATTTTCATCTCCTCTTTATATTTTACGTATTTAAAAATAAAATACTACATTTTGAATTGCTTTTATATTTTATAGAAAATTAAAAAGCGTTTATTTAATTTATTTTACTTAAATAATTTTAAATAAATAAAAACATTTAATTATATATTTTAATTGGTTATATTATATATTTTATATTTTATACTTTTAAATTTTATGAGTATTAATTATCTTTTTGTGGGGATGTTTTGAAATAAAATTTAAATTTAAATGTCCAAAATAGATATTATATATAGTGAAAGATAATAGTTTAAAAGAATATATATTTGAAATTTTTATTTAAATTGATACTTATATTAAAAATAAGAAAGTATTAGAAGAAAGAAAAAAGAAAAAGAAAAAAAATGGAAGCATCCAATCCATTATGGTGCAGATTGCATCAACCTATCCAATCCAGCTTATCATGATTTAAACTAAGTGTTTTGAGATAATAATGCTCTATCCAAGCTTTCTCTCTCTTTTGGCTTTCATTAAATTTACAATGCATATCTTTTGTCTTAGTTCTAATTATCTTGAAACTCTTACATTAAAGTGTTTCTTAAGTTCTCACTTCCTATCAATTTTTTGTCTTATCTATCAATACATTATCGTCTGCATACATCATTCACTAATGTATGTCATGTAGTATATTTTTTGTTAATTCATTCATATCTAATGCCAAACATTAAGAACTTATTGTATTTTCTTATGTAAGCCAGTTGAAATAGAAAATCTCTTGTTTTCGCTCGAGAGATTGACACATTAGACAGAGCTGAGGAGCTATAGTAAGAAAAGTAGACCATATTAAGATAGCTAGAAGGAAAAGGGGACAAGGTAGACCTGAATTGAAGGAATGTAATTCAAAATGCTTTGAAGAATTTAATTCCCTCCAAAAGAAGTAGCTCAAAATGCACCATATGGAGGTAGAGAATCCATATAACCTTAGCCAAAAAAATTAAGATTAAGGCTTCCTCAATGTTTCTTGAATTGTCTATTGAGAAAATGCATAAATGTTGGATAAGGCCTAACAATGAAGAAGATGATTCAACTACATTACTCTAAAGAATAGAAACAAATTGCATATGCAACATTCTGAAATTTCATTACAATTTATAAGTTTTCTGATTCAATTTAAAGCAACAACAAATTTCGAGTTGTCTCGCTGATTTTTGGGTGTTGGATGTTAAGAAATGTGGCTTGCTTTTAACTGAAACCCTTAGAAGCATGACTTTTTTTAACCATGAAATCATACAACCAAACTACATAGTTTTGTTCTACTTGTCTATGAATCTTGATCTGCAAAGTGAAATCTTTTCATTGTCTACTACATCTTGATATCCTATTGACATCATTTCACCGTCCCATACAATACACAGTGGTTATTGAACATTCAGATGAGCTCAAAAACAGAGTAACAACTATTGTTTATAAGGTTAATTTGATTTAAAGAATTTTCTATAGGCTATAGCAAGCCAGTCTACAAATAGTCCTACTTGAGCAGGTAAGGATAAGGTTCTATTTGGCTTCTTCCTACGGTGCTGTATTGATATGCATAACTTTGCAACAGGCAGAAGATGTCATGGGAGACCTACTAAAAGAATATCTTGATATGCCATTACAAAAGCATGGTAATTTGAATATCAATGAGGGCAGCAGTGTATGGAATTCTTAATTTTGTGCTTTCCGATTGTGTATCATCTCCAAGTCTTCTTTTCTTTCAGAAGCTAGGAGTGGGTCGAGTGACAAGGAAGATGTGGAAGTTGATGGTACAACTGAACGGAAACTCAGTGAATGTGCCTCCCAGAAGGAAAATTCTGAAGAACATAAACAAAATAATGGTGCTTTGATTTCTAGTGAATCCTTACTGAGAAAATTTGACACTTGTAGTCAGTCTAGCAGCATTGTGACTGACAAGTTCAAAAATGTTGTCGCTATTGTTGATCCCCCAAGAGGTGGACTTCATCCTAATGTGAGTAGCACGTGCTTGTTATCATGTTTGCTTGCAAGAAACCCGGTTTCTAACAGTGATAGGAATGATGGTATTTTCTGGGAATATGATTAGATTGTATGAGGATTTATGTATGAGATCTTGTTGGGAATTTCTTTAAATGTGTTTGCTGGAAAATTAAGCTCGGATGAAGTGCTTCTTGTCCAGTTTACTAATGCCCCTCGGTCATTCTTTTTTTGCAGTCTTTGCATGTTGGTTATAGTATATCATGTTTTTTCTTTTAAAAAAACTACAAAAACTCTCCTGATGGATATCCATTTTCAGGTAATCAAAACTATACGGACTCATCCTCGCTTAAGGCGCCTTGTGTAGGTCTTCCATCCCTCAGTGTTGTTTTTCTTTTTTCTACTTTATAAGTAGCTTTGCTGCAGAGTTTTCTTTTCTGAGAACTCAAAAGTGATCTCTGTTGGACATGCAATCAGCTATATTTCTTGCAATCCTGAAAGTTTGGTAGCCAATGCCATTGAGCTCTGCACCCCCACATCTGAGCAGCCACAGAAAGGAAAAGCCAACAACAGAGGGTGGAGAAATGCGACTAGTGCAAGTTTGGCAAGGCATAGGGCAAAACACATGCCAAATTCAGAACCATTCCGACCCGTAAAGGCGATGGCTGTGGATCTTTTTCCGCACACTCCTCACTGTGAAATGGTGATGCTTATGGATAGATAGGAAAATTTCTTGGCAGTTTCATTTATGATGTTCTCTTTTTGTAATTCAAGCTAAAATAATTTTATTTTTTGGCATATATTTTATTGGACATTTCTTTAAATTGAGATTTAGTTTGAATACCTTTTGTTTTGGTGTTCTGAATCTTTTCCGTGATTTTTGTTCTCTGGGTAAATTATTCTTCAGCTAATGTCCAAAGTTCTACGTAATCATCTTGATGCGAAACAATACGAGATTAAGTAGATTATTTTAGACTTATGCCGGTCATTTTTATTCTAACCTTAAACGGCAGCTGGTGTTTTAATAAGTAACTGCATAAAATAAGTAGACTCGACCCGAATATTCTATCGTTTGCCATTGATATGCAACCTTTTTCTTCTTTTTGTTTTCGTAGTCACTGTTAGGCCTCGTCGAGGATGAGGCAGCTTTGACCAAGCGACAGGAAGATAGATCCCATCCTCGGTAGGGGTGCAAACGAACCAATACACTCGACGAGTAGCTCGAAGCTCGGCTCGATAAAAATTTGACACGGCTCGTTTATTATGTTAAATGAACAAGCTTGAATAAAAAATAAAGTTCGACTCATTAAACGAGTTGAGTTTAAACAGACTCTTGCTCGGCTCGATAAGTTAGCGAGCAGCTCGATTAAATATTATATTATATATTTATTTTTAAAAATTGAATTTTAAGTATTAATATTTATATATTGTCAATTAACTATATTAAATAATTCGAAATTTGACTTTAAACTTAGATTGAGTTTCATAAATGAGTTAAATCTAAAGTTTCACAAATGACTTTTCATTGATTTTGGGTTTATAAAAGAGTTTGTATATAGCTTAAGTTTGAATATGAATTGAATTTTAGTCTAACTACTACTCGAGTTCGAGCTCGACTCGGCTCGATTAATAAACAAACCAAGCTTGAACAAGGGTTCCACATACTCGCTAAAACTCGAGCTCAAACTCGAACTCGTGTAAAATAAACGAGCTGAGCTTGAACACCATACTACTCGGCTCGGCTCGGCTCGTTTGCACCCCTAATCCTCATGTAGTAGCGTCGTCATCTGCTTCTAGATCGCCTTCGGTAATGTGTTGCCTTTTTCGAATTCGACACTCAGGGTCTACTATTTATTTTGATTTTATATTAAAAATAACAATGCATAAATTTATTGAATCAAGTGATTATATATTTTAATTTTTAATTGATTAACTAAATCATTTTTACAAGCAAAATACTTGGCTGAAAGAAATAGAGAAATGTAGCTGGGAAAGTTGTAATAGCACACGCAATTTATATTTTAGGTATCGCAATAATCTATTTTGATGCTAATGGAAAAAAGAAAAAGAAAGAGTGAACGAATTGAAATGAAATAGTTATTTATCGAAGTTTAATTTGACGAGGGCCAAATCAAACATTCATTTAGTTTAATCATGGGGGTTGGCTCATTCCAAGCGCCGTTGCTAACAGAAAATGAAAGTTTCTCATCTTGAAGGAGACCTCGCTTTTTTGCAAGTTTTTTTTTCTTTGTCGATGGTTAAAGATATGTTTGGTAATATTATTAGACTTTTTAAAAAAATTTGATATTGATAACAATTACGTAAAAAATGTTACGTCAATTTTAATATTAATATTCTAATTTCTAAAAATATTAATATCAATATTGATATAATATTATTTTTAAAATTATAATCAAATATGTCATAAGCGATTGCGTTCGATTAATGTTATAATCAAATATGTAATAATCAAATATTATCCGATTAAGTCACTCCGTCGAATATTAAATTCGGATTCGGATATTATCCGAATTTTAAACGGAGCGGATTCGAAATCACTGGATCCGCTCCGATTAAAATCCGCTTCGACATGAACCGTTGGATATAAGATCCAACGGTGATTTTTAAACCAAACTATCCTATCCCTAATCACCGGCAGCCTCATCGGCTCACCCCCAACTCTCCTCCCGGCCGGCGGCTCCCCCTCCCCCTGAGCACCCCCCCCTCCGGCTCCGGCCCTTCTCCCGGCAACTCCCCCTCCCGCATCGGCGCATCCCGACGGGCGGAGTTGGCGTCCTGAGCAGGTGAGGCGACCACGGGCAGCTCATCCCTCCCGGCGACAGCGACCCTCCCGGCGACGGCGCCGGCGACTCCCCCTCCTCCCGGCCGGTGGCTCCCCCTCTCCCCGAGCCTCCCCCTCCGGCTCCTGCCCTCCTCCCGGCGACCCCCCCTCCCGGCGGCTCCCCCTCCCCCCGAGCATCCCCCTCCGGCTCCACCGCTCCAGCCCTCCTCCCGGCGGCTCCCCCTCTGGCTCCGGCTCCGGCCCTCCTCCCGGCCCCCTCCCCGCCGCTCCCCCTCCCCGAGCAGAGCATCCCCCCCAGGCTGTGGGCGCGCTCGGGCCTCCCTGAGCATCACCTCCCCCACCGCGCGCTCGGGCCGCATCACCTCCCCCACCGTAGTTCGAACCGGATATTATCCGTATTCACTCCGTATTCGAGAGATATTCGATTGTGAAGATCCGCTCCGTATTCGAATGCTAACCGGAGCGGATATCCGATATCCGAATTAACTAGCGAAACGGATTCGGAAATATGCCATATCCGCTCCGTATCCGCTCCGTTTACAACCCTATGAAACGTCCATCTCAGAATCCAGATACCAGTTACGGCCCTTCACAGATATTTACATGGAATAAATAACTACTTCCTCCTAATTTTCACATAGCCCGATGCAGCCATGTTTACAACGGCCGGCTGCGTGACTCCACAAACAAGCCATGTTTTTTACCCCGATATCTGATGTAATCATGTGAAACAGGTTATGTAATCGAACGAATATAGTCACAGAAGCCAAAGATCTTTTGTCGTTAAAATAGAGATATTTGGAAGCATGGTTTCTCTGTAGCACAAACAAAATAGAAGACAAATCTTTGAAGGTTTAAAAGCAAAATAACAATCATAAATGGAACATTATATATGCACACAGCTCAAAAAAGAAACTTTCAATAGTTTCAACGCTCCATAATCCATATACAATGCAACTTCAACAAGTCGGACATAAATGATGACAGCGGGCATGATCACAAACTAGAGTTTTTTATGTCAGAAAATAGATCAAGAAGCAAGATGCGCAACAGGTTTATGTCAGATCATCCTCCGCCTCTTCCTTTGCCTTCAGTTCGTTTTTAACTCTCAATAGTAATGTAGTCTTCCAAGCGTCCTACAAGCACGAAGAAAACATCATAAGAGACAGATGGCGTGCGTACCTTGAAAGAATGGTGATAAGGTCATTAAAGAGCAGGAATGTGAACGACCATTTCAGAGAAATCTTGATGATAATTAACAGAGGTTTGAAGACAAACTGAGCATATAGCCCATTAAGTATACATAAAAGGATAAATGATTGTTTGTGATGAGACAGTATTCTCAACATCTCATCTTCTGAAATAAATTAGGTAAAAGCCCAATAGCACATCCCGAGTCAAAAGAGACCAATGCTTTGTGTCCCAGTCAAAAGGAATCTGAAATGTGGATATATTCATCATTTCATATTTTCTGTTCTCTCTAGGTAGCATAAGCAAGTTTGAGAACCTTTTGAGCATGCTACCATCAACAGAATGAACCAAAATTCGTACGCTAAAAGAAGAAAACTCATCAAAAAGCTAAATGGTACCCCAATTCACGTATTTCCTGTAACCTATCTCTGTAAACCAACTTTCTGGATGAACATACTTTTCGCAGTCGAACTCCATGTTTCTCCCGTGTGCAGCAAATTAGATTATTTGAAACAAAGAACAGGTCTGAAGAAAAATACCAGGCGTGTCATGCTGTCAAACTCAGCAACAACAGCAGTAAACTTGCCAATATCCTCCTCATCAACTGAAGTCGCGAGATCCTGCAAAGTAAATCAACCCCTTAGACTTTCTGCTTCTTCCAGTTTCTGAATAAAAGAAAATAAAAAATGCCAGGTACCGATTACTTACGGATAAAAACTTGTACTCGCGGGTGCCCGAAAAGGTTGGATCAAGTTCCTGTTCAGATAGATCTTAGATCACATAACATGTTAAGAACTGCAAATGCGAAAAACAAAACATAATGTCGGGACCCCAGACCTGGTATCTTTCCAAAGCATTTGTTATTGCAACGATGTCACCTCTACAAAGTTGGCAAATGCCAGCATTGAGCAGGTGTCCCTTGACACCGTATTTCAGCAGGTTGCTGTTCAGACAGTGCCGGGCTATGGCTTCGTAAATTTCAATTGCCTTGGGATATCTGCAGCAAGTAAACAGAATTTCTCAACAAACTGATAATGAACAAAGTGATTTTAGAAAATATAGTTTAAATCTACTAGTCTACTAACAAAAGACCTCAATGCTCGTTGCAACTAATCGCAACTATGAATTACCTGGGAGCAATTGACAAAAATGGGAAATGGATTCCATGTCAAAGTAAAAAAATAAATACATCCTTCCAAAACCCTCAAGCACTAAAATCTAAAAATAACCTACTTGAATATGAGAAGTTTCACCTTAAAACAAGAATAGGGTTCTTTAAGTTTTTTTATTTTTAATTCTTGCATCCTAAAGGGAAAATGAAACTCTCAAAACAGATCAAGACAAGAATAGAAGATTCGTTTTCTTGCTTGCTGACGTCTTTTAACGTTCACCCACAAAAAAAAAGAGACAAGAAAAGGAGTCAGAGCATAAAGAAAAGCGAAGTTCTAATTCTCATTTTCCAAGGTAACCAAAGTTCTATTCCTCATTTTCCCAGGAAATGGAAATAACCTATAGTTACAAACTGTTGCATCTGCTTCTTGAGAAAGAGAAATTTCCACCGGCTATGGAAGATTCACTTTTGATGTGCAATACCAAAGAAAGGGATGTGTTGGCAATCTCTAGAAGAAGTTCAAGAAACTCAATCCAGTAAAACCCATTGTTTCCAAGGTAATGCCTACACATCGCTGGGAAGCCAAAGCAGAACTCAGCGGCCTGGGCAAACTAAATCAAAAGGCACCCGACTGGCTCCACACGACTCGCCGTAATAGCACTTTGACATTGAACTGGAGAATCTTTCTAAGCTGCCCAACTGGGTGAACCGAGCCTGTCTCATGCCAAGAAGGTCTCAATATCTACAAACAGTTAAAACAAATTAAATATTAATACTAACTTAATTGAGTAATTCTGACTACATACCAATTACAACTAGTTATTTAATAATAGTTGATACTGATGACAAATAAATATTCTGTTGAAGTACTAATTCCAAGGGTGTAAGAATCAAATCAGAATCGGTGAAGATCAATCTGATTTGAATCGGATCGATCCAACGAATTCCGAGGAAGAAAAAAACCTTGAGTCATCATCCTTTAGTCTCACTAGAATGTTATGTGGAAAAGCTGTCATTTCCTCCACTCCCTCCTCCACCTAGCTATGTGGTTAGTACGAACTCATGCTCATCATCATCCAAGTGTGAGGGTGACAGCATATTGTATGTTGGACTCACAAGACCTCGCCTGATATCTAACTTTTTTTAGCTTATTGTACTGTATTATGTGATGAATCCAAGTCTCATGCTTTTCTTCAACACTACAAATCATCCAATTATTCTTGCTTTTATTTTTGTTTTTTAGCTTCGTTGAACTGAGATTTGGTTGTGTAATTGGGGGTGAGGGTGGGGGTGGAACTTCCGCTAGAGCTGAGGGCTGAGCTAAAGCCGCTAGACAGAAGATGGGACTGGTTGTAGTTGAGAAGTAACAATAACTTCCTTTACCAATACACGGTCCTCAAAATCAAATTGAGGTGGCTCATCCTTGGCTGTCTGCTCTTCCATCCAAGCAGTAAGGGAGTGTTCTTCTTGAAAAATGTAGTCAATGTCAACTTCTTCATGTGGTTCTTGTGTTCTCTGTCTCTTTTTGTATGCTCCACTTGCAAACCATACAAATCTCTCCTCTAACAATTTTTAATGGTCTTTAATACTCTTTATGCACAATCTCATGTTATAATGGTAAAAATTCAGCTGCTCCAACCTATAAAATGTTAACATGTTCCTTTTTTTGGTGTGTATGAAGTTGAATGTACTTCAGTTTCTCTCGCAATAGGAGAAATTGATGCTCTGTCTCAAATCTTCATGACAATAGATGCAAATGGATTTTAACCATTTCTTGTGTTCACCTGAACTCACTACTCAACTGAAAATATAGAAAAAACAAAAAATGATTAATCTTTAGGATGAGAACTTGTATAAAGCATTAATATAAAATTTTATATTATTATTAATCATACCAAAAGAAACTTTATCAAAAAAATATCTCAAATATGAATCTGAGTATGCTCCGACTCTAATCTTGTAATATTATATCTGAAAATTGATAAACATAAAAAGGTTAGAGTTCCCAAAAAATATTAAAAATATTTACAAATAATTAAGAATCACTTGTCTCCATCTCCAGCTCAATTTATGTTCTATCCTACTGAGATCTGGTTAAGTATTGTATCATTGATAGAGTACCCCGCAAGACTTCATTGTCATTAGACACTTGTCCTCTATGTTAGATGCGGAGGTTTGATAAATATCCCGCAATCATGCAACCAAATGTCAACGTCGCATATAATACTTAAATTAAAATACAATAGGCACAAACACACTAAAAGACATGTTGTATGTACATCATGATGCAATATCCTATCCCATCTCGCATTAATTATTTTCCATTATTTCGTCGAAGCCTCTGGGATTCTTCTCCTCGATCTTAAGTCTTGCACATGATCCATTACATCCTAAAAGTCCCCATCTAGTTTCGTCATCTGAGTCGACTAACTTCAAGACCATTATCAATGGTTCAATAAATGACAAATAGTAAGAAATCTTCTTCTAAGATCTCTTGTCCATGATTAAATTCTCCATCTTGAACAAAATTTTCAATTAATCTTCTTTGTTGTGCAGGTTGTCAACCATGTAATTATAGTAAGCTTCGGCATTTACGAACCTGACCAGTGCATGACTATGTCGATGCAAACTCTCCAAGACAATAAAATTTCTAGCAAATCTAGTAAGCCCAAGCCTAATCAAATCATGCCCCTCAGTATGCTCCCTCGTAACATGCAGTATACGGAGATGTGAATAGATAAAAGATGTAATCACCTAGGCTTGCTGAACTAGTATAGATATTGAAGTCTCATTACTTATATCCTCCAACATGAGATCAATGGAGTGTGCTACACATGGTACTCAGAAGAGATAAATGTCTCTTCTTCATCAATTTCTTCCCTACTACCTTGTAGGATAGTTCATTGTCAGTCACAAACTAAACAACATTTTCTTTCTCAATCTCCTCTACATTAACATCCATCAAAGAAAAGATGTAACCGCATTCTTGATGACCTGAACATTAACTGATTTCAAGAAAGTTGTACCATCTGAACAATAAATCAGAAAGTTAATCATGCTCCTCTTGGTGATGCTTGTTCACCCATCACACATAACTGTGCAACCTCTCCCTCCACACCAACTTGAAACCGTCTATCCATGTCTTTAACTCCTCCAGCTCATGCTCTAGGCCTACAACATAAAAAATTTTGCTACATGGGACTTATAATCCCGGTCCGACTTCAGCGATGGCATCAACTATAATCTGAAAGTATGGACTAGTGGATGCGTGTGCTAGGATGCATGCATTCAGATAGATAGAAAAAATATGATTGCCTTCACCCACAATTAATTATAATAAATTGAAGTAGAGAACAAATTAAACTATTTACGATTTATACCTGCATGTAAAAACCACTTCACCATAAGTTTTACTGCTCTTTTTGCATCTATTTTTAATGCCTTCACCACTTTCATTGCTTGCCGAATAGTCCTCTACAAGGCACCCTGTTTCCTAAGGAAATACTCATCTCCTCAAACTGTTGTCGAGGCCGAGCGTGTCAACTCAGATTGACGATATAGGCCCTCTCTTGCTCTCATACACACCCTCAATGGGTGTAGGTCATGTCGAATTTGACTAACGAAAGTATGGGTCAACTCCAAACCCTCCGGCTCCCCTCCTCTCCCCATCCTCCTTTTGTGCATGCCTGATTGCATGCCTAGCCTTCCTTAGTTCGGAGTTTGCAAATGAGTCGTCACTGTCCAGTTGAGCCTTAGGCTCAGCTCTTGCCTTCCTTTTCCCTTGAGAGGTTGACATCTCTTCCTTCCTCCTCCTTATAAGTTATCATGCAAATCCTCCCTTTGCTCGATACTAATCTCTCTCAACGAGACTCTTCCTGTGAGGTAGCCTCTAATGTTTTCATTAATCTCCATGGACATCTTATCACATTTTTTAACATTGTCTCCAACCACAACAATGCGTTAGTTCAGTCGATACATTCCTCCATTCATCTCCTTCCCACACCACTTGCACTTCACCTTTTTTTGGCCATATCAACCATATGTCCATGCTCCCACCCAATATTATGCGCAGCCGCTGTGGGAGCATCGCCTTCGCTATGGTCGACCAGTGGTTGTAACTACAAGTAAAATCAATTAAAAAATTAAACAATCAAGTTAAAGAATAAAATAATTAAATTAAATAAGAATATGAGCTATTTAAGGGGTGACAAGGATGTTTAGGGAGTCGACAAAATCGAACAGCTCCTTGAGGGGGCGGTTCGGGCAAAGTGAATCGGGGGGTGGGAGGGGGTGGGATAGAGGTAGGGGACCCTAAACACATTTTTAGGGAGTTCCAGGAAAAAAAAAAACTCTTAACAAACAACTTGAAATGATGGATCATCGAAGAAGAATAGCCGCCTAAGGCACCACAAGTTGTTGGAATCACCGCCGGAATCGTTGCTGAAATAGTTGGATCGCTAGAATCTGTTGGATCGATGATGGAATTGCTAGATCACCCATAAAATTGCTGGATGCTGCCGGAATCGCCTAGATCGCCCACAGAATCACTTGGATCGTTGTCGGAATCGCCTGCTGGCAGCCATAGTCGCTTGATCACCGCCCAAATCACTGAAAATCTGGAGCCCTATGTGCATGCAAGCTTGAATTGGCCCTTTGGAGCCAATATAGGCCTTAAACAGCCGATGTTAGATTGATATTGGATCAGGATCAGGCTCGATATTGATCCGCCATAGGGACTTAAAGTTGTCTCGACAGGATCGGTTGGATCAACTGATTCAATGTCAGAATCTGTTGAATCAGATCAATCTAGGTCGATTCTAACCGATTCCTTCCTGAATCGGTCCTTCCGCCTGGAATTGGATTGAGACCAACCGATCCGATTCAAGAATCAGCTGATGCCAATCTAATCCAGTCGATTCCATAAAGCATAACTAATTCTGATTAAGTAATTCCATGGATATTTACTAACAGGTAATGCCAATTCAGTATTAATTGAGTAAATCTGATTAAGCATTAAAGTACAAATAGTTATTCATATACTTAATTCTGGTTACAAATAGATATTCTGATGAAGTATTAATACTGACTAAGGAATTTCATGAAAATTTACTAATATTTTACTAAGTATTAACAATAACTAAAATGAGTATTCTGATTAAGTATTGAATTACAAAGAGTTATTTACTAACTTAATTATGATAACAAATAGATATTCTGGTGAACTGTTAATTCTGCTTAAATAATTCCATGGATATTTACCAACGCTTAATAATAATTAAGTATTAATAGAAACTTAATCAAGAAACTCTGATTATCTGTTAATAACATTCAGCCTATTTAATTAGGTGCCTATCCATTATTAACTGACTAGCATATAGACATTTATTTACTGATTTGTTGTATTATTTGTCACTCATATTTACTAAACTATCAATTTTACTAAGAAAAAAGGTGTTGCCTGGTGCTTCATTCTCCCTAAGCAACAAAGTGGTACTTTGTGGCCTTGGTTGTTGAAAACCATTGTAAAACCCTACAAGTGTCCCACAGGATGTTAGTTATAGTAAGGCTTGATGTGTTTCGCTGGATTGGTTGATTCAGATAAGATAAGAGCATTATAATTACTCTCTTTCATTGCACCTCTCTTTACCATCCCTAAGCCACTATAAATAGAAGGGGAATGGTAAAGTAAAGAGCATTAAGCACACTCCTTTGGTGGGAAGAACTCAAGAAGAGAGGAGAAAATAGATGAAGAAATAAGGGTGAAAAAGAGCCGTCACAGCCCTTGGGAGGTTCTATCTCAGCTCCATCCCGTGCTTGGTCAAAGGTAGGTTTTACCAGATTCACCAGTCACAATCACCCCAATCTAGAAGAGGTGTTGCTAGATTTGCCCACCACTACACCGTCTACTAGAAGGGGGGTTCTATCCAACCTTCAAATCATGACCATCCATCAATATAGCCAAGACTCACGTACATTGCAACTAATAGGTCAAACAAGTACAAACACCATAGATAAACATTTATGCAAATCTGTGCTCGATTACTTTTTTGTTCCATTTTTATTTTATGTTCCATTTGCATTTCTTGATGATCCACACTCTATCTGTATGATGGTCATTTCTACTATTATTGCTTCAATTCTCATACTGTTGTGTTTATTCTTATGTCTTATGTTATATATATTTTTATCTCAACAATTATCAATTTCTATACGATTCATGTTATATTAATCTTATTGAAACATGTATAACAACATGTATAACTAGTCTCTCCATCAATCATATGTTTATTCAGCGTTCATGATAATGTGTTGTAATGCTCATATATTTTGCACCCTTATTTCATTATCAGTTGGATAATTGGATTATCCTTCCCTCACTCATTGTTTATATTATTCTTATTTATGAAATATATCTATTCTTATACTTCTCTCGATTGCCTTTGAATATGCCTCTTGAACTGTATTGTATTCCCCTTTATCATGTTATGTCTTCCATCCATGTTCATTACATTATTCTTTATAATTTCCAGATGTATGTTCCATATATCATCCCTATCTGATATGTCCCACTCTCTCTCTCTCTCACGAAACTTATTGCTTTTACTGTTATTTTCATCCATCCTTTGTGCTTATTTAGACGACCATTATACTACTAGTTTATTTGTACAATTCTTACTTTGACTATCATTACGTATTCTCTTTATTTGTCAAGGTTCTAGCTCTACTATCATCGAAGTTATTTCAGGTATCAAATGATTTCACAAAGTTCTATAAACATATATATAACACCCTATTGCATGCATTTACTAAAAGATACCATTAAATGTGACTTCAGATTCTACAAAGTTTTTAATAAAGCCCTTACCATCATATGCTAATGTGTTATGAAGACATTGTAACTTAGTATCACTAAGGGTCATGATCATCTAAAGCAAGTTATAGACAGTCCGACTACCTTGAAGAAGCTAATGGTGGTTTAACCTTCAAATATATGTGTTCATTGTATTTTGCTTTCCATGATGGTCGTTTATGCCACTTATGAATGATGGTACACATGGTAATATTCCCACAGGTGAGGGGGGGTTTAAGAATTGTTTCACAGATTCACTTAAAAAATTTTACGACAATGCAACTCAAGACAGTGCTGTGATAGAAGATTCGGGCCAAACTAGAAGATTAGGGCCAAACTCCTCACACTCAGTGAGGAAACATGTATTTATAATGCTGGCAGAAAGAAGAGCAAATGCTGGAGAGTAGTTACAGTTATTCAAGTCTGCATAAGACAGCCATCACATGGTACTATGTAGCTCAGTCCTCATCGCAATGGCATGTGTGTGTCTTGTCTAAATTCTTTCTAGCTATGATGCTAACATGTTTGATGTTTTGGTCAAACTACGTAACAGGATAAAATATTATTGGTTATTGCACAGTGATTCTAGCCTAAACATGATAAGATGATCTCGACTATTGTAAAGTGTTACCAGCCTACATTATGTGAAAATGTCATGTTCATACAAAAATTCCTTTACATTTCAAAATTCAAGTTCTCACAAAAATTCCTTTACATTTAAAAATTCTAGTTCCTTTCACATCTGAGCCCTTATCCACGATAATGATTAAGTTCCCATTCATGATTATGATCAAAGTTCTTATTCATGATTATATTATCTGTAAACAAGTCTCATGATCATGCATGATGTTATTGTTTTAAGCATACGTGTGCATGCATGAAGATGGATGAGAAAATATGACAACCTAAAGAATTCGTTAGTTTGTCAAGGTGACAAGGTGCCGAAGTGTTCAAGGGTGCCATTTCCGTTAAGGCGACAAGGCGATAGTGCCAAAAAATACAAATTGATATTATACCTAGAGAGAGAGGGCGGGGATATACAGTAGACTTTAAGAAGTTTAGATATATGGAAGAGTTTTATGTATAATCAAATGCATACTTGTATGTTAATTGTTATATATGAATATATGCATTATGTTTAAATGCATGTAAATATGCATTTTACGTATGTAACTACGTATATGTGATTATATTTATAGTTTTAGAAAAGTGATGATTTTGATAAACTCAATGAGAGGAAGAGAAAACAAAAACAAAAAGTAACAACAAATTATTCTAGGGGCATTGCCCGTTGAACCATGTGATCCAGCGCATAGGTTGATCCACGACTCATAGGCAGTATTTAATAAAAATAAAATTATATTAAATATTTCATTATCACTTATACAATTAAATAAACTATAGTCTTAATCACAAATTAATTGGAGTCAACTACACGGATTTTCTTTCTCTACACACCACATTAATTTTGAGTTTTATTTTTTAAAGTGACAATGTCGCAATTCATTAATACTAAGATAAAAAGTGAACAAAAGTGAATAAATCAGGGGAGTACACATCAAACAACAAAAACCTTCCTTGCTTATAGATTGCGGAATCAGCTGATCCGGATCGGAATCAACTGATTCCTAGATCAGATCAACCATTGTTAATCCGATTTTGGACCGGAGGACTGATCATGCAAGAAGTCCTGGTGGGATCAGCCGGAATCGAAATCGGATCTTTTTTTTGGCAATCCTGGTTGGATCAGCCAAGATTGATTGGGATTGGATCGGAATCAAAATCAAAATCATTTTTTTCATTTTTACCAATTCAGGATCGAGATTCTACCAAGAGGATATGTTCCCGACCCGGTCACTTTTGGGGCCGACCGACCCAGTCCCGACCCCAAGACCCCGACACCAAAATTAATTTTTTTTTATTATTTTTGGTGACCCCGGCCAACCCCGGCCCAACCCAAGTCGTGACCCCGACCGACCCGGGTCAATTTTAGGCCCAACCGACCCGGTCCCGACTCCCGACCCCACCTTCCTTGAATAAAACTACATACTACATACAAAAACTCTTCCAAGCCAACAAGTGATCACCGAAAAAACTAGATTTTAAGTTATTCATTCAAAGGTATTTAAATCATTTGAATCATATATTACACTTCATATTAGCTTAGATCTACCACGTCCTTTTTTGTTTTTCCTATTTTGATATTTTTCATGTTTCTAATTAGAACTTCCTTAGATCTACATTTAATATGTCAAAACAATCTCAATCTTTCTTCTTCTCAATTTGTCCATAATTGATTCCACTCTCACATTTTTTAATACATTCATTAAGTATTCTATAATTTCTATCTAATCTAGTATGACCAGATATCTAATCTTAACATTCTCATTTTAGTAACATTTATTTTCAAAGCATAGTTTTCCTTCATGGTCCAAGTTTCACTACCATACAACAATGTAGATCTTACAATTGCACAATAAAATTTATTTTCTTTCAATTTGAGTGAAATGTTACAATCACATAATCTCTCCCTCTCTCTCTATAGATATAGATATTATGCATTATCAATATCTAATTCTACCACTTGGGTGACACCAAAGTAGCTGCTTATCGTCTAAGCTGAAATGCCACCTTTAAACACCTAACACCTAGAACACCTTATCGCCTGAACAATTATGATTATTAAACCTTCAAAAGGTCAAAAACCAGATGCTCCTTTGTACAAGTCTGAAGTATCTGCAAACATTACTAAAAATACCAAAACTGAAAGCAGAAATAAATTGAAATGTGCAATAATCAAATTCTTCATAGTTACAAGCATTTAAGGCCAATATGAAAATGGTGCCAAGAACAGCAAACAACCTAGTAGATACATAAATTCAGTATCAAAAGAATAAAGATATTGAAAATTGTCATATACAATTTTTTTAGAAATGTCATTTACGATTGTGATTAACACATAAAGAAAGGTTATGTTGTCACCAAACTGAACCAGAGAATAAATTAATCCAAGGTCATACTGTTCAAGTTGTGCAGATAATTCAGCAACTTTCTGTCTACACTGGTTTGCACTGGTTGTAGATTCCTCACTTTGGTAGAGATCCGCAGCACGTTCATAGTAAGTTATAGCTTTCTCAGAATTATGCTCTGCCTCATTAATCTCAGCAAGATCCTAGTATATGAAGTGCGGGAAAACAACTGAGTCTTGGTTTTGCAGTAAAGAGAAAAAGGGATGCCCCGGGCAATTAAAGAGGGTACAAATAAAAGTTCTGATGTAAACAGAACCGATCATGAAAGGAACAAAAAAAAGATCATGCAAAGGCATGCAATAGACTTTATAAAGAAGATATGAACACATCAATTATCACGATAAGAACAAAGGCAGCTTACCTTGCAATGTTTTGCCGCCATGTTCAACCTTCCAATCTCCAAGAGAAGATCAACTGCCTGATTTAAGCACTGTGCAGCTTCTATAAAAAGCACAAGACAAATTTATTGCTAGTTTGAGAAGGCTATTCAGGAATCTTATAAATGATGTAAGAAAGACACATCTTTAAAAATTCAGCTTATCCAATCTGGCAGTTATTGTGTGCCTTTTTTATGGATTCATGTGAACGCAATGTAGATGACATAATTATATAGATAACATTTCTAAACAACATATAAAGTACTTCTTTTAAAGTGAACATATAAACTACTAATTTATCTGCTTGAAGAGCGCAGGATCAAAGCCCACTACATTTCTACACAAAACAAACAGAGCAGCACAAGCTTTCTCCGAAAATATTACCGACTCCAATCTTAACATGCTTGACGCAATCACCAAAGGAAAATGTCTCAATAGAAAAGCAGATAAACCAAAGGGCATCAAACTAATAAACCCATGGCAACCATGCATAAATGTATGTAAATATTCATTCAGGGTGTATGCAACCAGCAAAAACCTTGTGGTGAGACTTTCTTGTAACAGTTAGCTGCATCAACAAAAGCTGAGGCTGCTTCATGTTTGCTATCCAGCTGTCTCAATAAATAAAAGAAAATCAACATTGACAAAGAAAAAGTCACATAATTTAAAGAGGCAATGGGATGAAGTTGACCTTCAAATTGATGTTGGCCACTTTGGTATAAACTGATCCAGCTTTATCCCCTGTAAAGAGCAAAGAAAAATGCACTCAGGGAGTAGCATTCGTTTCTGCCAGAAAGCACTTCATCCTATGAAATAGCAAAGATGTGCTGAATTCAAATTTAAATGATTACTGTTCAGAAGAAAGAATAAACAAAGAAAGGTAATATAAACCAAAACCATCGGAAAACATAGCTATAACAACTAAACTGACCAGCCAGATCAAATGAAACGCACTGAAGATAAACACTTGCAACCATGACATGCTCCGCCAAGAAGCATTTTCCTTCCATCTCATTATTGTGCCTTGGTGAAAATCAAACAAGTCGAACGATTTCGTCCGTGATCTTTTAAGTGTAAGATCAGAATCCGTCCTTTCTTATCCGAACCTTGTCCCAACTGACATGAGGTAAAAGTGCATTCGTTCCCATAAAAGAAAATGGAAAAGCAGAAAGTAGAAATTCCACAACGGAATCAACAAAAGAACCTCCCGGGTGAAGAGAAGGAGTCCCACAGCAGATCTACCGATACAGGATGCCGAAAAACCCCCGGACTCACGATCCACCTACAGTTGCCAACCGTAGGCCTGACGAGAAGCCGATTTAAGACCCAATAGTGGGCCTCACAAGGACAGGGAACCGTGAGGAGACGATAGCGTGCGCGTGGATTTCCGATCGGGTACATGGCCGATTTAAAGGAATGAATGCTGGGTGTAACCATCACGTCCGCCGTGGATGGATCGGTTGCATGCAAGAGCAAGATGAGAAGGGATGACAGCAGCGATGGAAAGAGACTCACAGGCCTTGGCGAGTTTGTAGGAGTTGGCGGCCCGGGCGAGCAGGTCTGCTGCGTCCTCATACTTGGAGCCAAAGAGTCCCCACCCGGCCAGCTTCTTCTCCGCCTTCCTCTCCAGGTCCTCCCCCTTGGTCAGCTGATCCGCCATCTTCCCTCCCTCGGGCGTCTGCTATGCTTCTCGCCCTCTGCCCGTGTGTTAAATACGGCCGTCTCTCCGATTACGCTTTTCGCCGTCGGTTGGGGGGGGAGTTGGAACGGGGACGAAGGCGGTTCGACGACGCGGAGAGCACGGCGGCAGCGAGCAGCATCCAGAATTCCCCAAACTGCGAATCCTGCGATGGTTTAATAGTCAGAAGAAGAGGAAAGCTGAACCAAATGAAATACTAGGAATTCAGATTATTGTTTATGATTTTGCAGACTTTGTTATTTGATCAGCTAACAGCCAACGCATGAGTTAGAATATTTCAGATCATGAGTCTTAAAACAGATTTATCCGGCTTGAAGTGAGTTGAACCAGGTGAATGGGGGGGGGGGTGTTTGGCTGCATGATTAATTGAGTTTCTTGTTATAAAGATACGTTTGGATAATCAAACTTGGTAAAGATATATTTGATAATTATTATAAAAATAAATTTATATAGAACCTTTTTTAAGCTGAAATGAGAAAATATTTTTCCCGTGTTCACTCTTTCTTTTAGTTATACGCTATCTTCACTTTATTTGTTATTACATTTCACTAAACATAATAATTTTATGTTTTAAGTCATTTAAAAAATATTTTAATGTATAATTACATTACACAAATATATTAAAATGATCGTACAACCAAACATTTCAAAAGGAAATCAAACGGAGATTTTTATCGGCGCAACATCGTCAAAAAAAAGTATCACCTTTATAGTTAATATTTTTACTTTCTTCTATTTTTCTACGTTGTTGATCTATCATATATTACCATCTTTCATCCAGATACAATTATTTTCTTCCATTCAATTCAAACATAAAAATATTATTTTTACTTATTAAAAATACATTATAATTTAAGATGTTAATATGAGAATGTCATCTAAAATAATTAAATTTTCTGTATTTAATAATAATAATAATAATAATAATAATATAGTTTCGAAGAAAATCAAGTCGTTAGTATAATATGGACCGGACTGAGTCCAACTAAGTTTTTATGAATCAAACTTTGACCAAGTCAGTGTTGGATCGAGCCGGGCTGTCCCCGGCCCGTTGATCCCTTGTGACTGATGGGCGGTTCGTCTGAGCATCAAATTTCTATGCTCTAAAGTTAGCAAGATGTTCATATTGTAATTTTGTTTGATTAAACTTTTAAATTAATATCTTAGCATATCAATTAACCCCAAAAACTTATTTAACTTAAATAGTATTGTATTTTATAGATCATAAAATATTAGAAGTAAAATTAAAAATTCAAATATTTAAATTAAGATAAAGCTGATGCCACGTATGTGCTGGTTGCGGTTATCTCCTATGATCTCATTACCATCTATTTCAGTTAAAACTAAAAATTTCGGATAAAATATATGGCACAAGTACTTTTTTGGAGCAAGGTAAGGGTAGAAACAAGATTTTTATGCAGTGATGTCACCAAAAAAATGCATGGATTTGAAAATTAAGAAATTAGAAATTGAGTTAGGCTAAAAAAATTAGAAATGTTGATGAATGTAACATATTCAATTATGTCTTGCTAATAGTGAAATGGCGCAACAAAACTGTTAATGTTGATACTAGGGTTAGCTTGGTAGAAATTTTGTGTCAAAAATTCCTCTCAAAATTTTGAAAAACTCGTGTATATGAGATTTGAGAAAATTTTCCTAACACAGATATTTGTATTTATCTCATTTAGTTGAAATTTCTCTCGAAAGTGCCACCTAATGCCCTGTTTGGTTAGAGTTTCATTTTTGCTACCATATCAATATTGATATTAATATTTTCAAATGTTGGAGTATCAATATCAAAAGTGATATAAGTTGAAACCTGTATTACATAATATATTTTATTTGCACTACAAATTTTAAAATTGATACAATTAACCAAACACCTCTTAATTATTTCAATTAGTCGGAATCATGACATTTCGATTATGTTCTGATTTTGATTTTGTTATAAAAATCAAAATAAAAAGATAATTTTTAAAATCTATAATATAGTAAATTATTATAAAAATTTTGTGAAAACTCTCATTTTTACTATTATTTTTTAATATAATATGTTTTAACTTTTACTTTTACTTTTTTACATTTATATATCATATATTTAACTATTTTATATTTTATTTATTATAATATTAATATACATTATATTTTATCTAAGTCAGATAAATAGATACGGAATTGATTCTTGCATATTTCAATTTTGATAAACTATAAAAGTATTTGATTCTGATTAATTCATAGAATATAAAAGATATTTTGAATTCGTTAATTTTATTAAAATCTAACCGGAACATCATAATCACATATTTTATTTGCACCCCTGGTCTCTTATATAAGCAGGAATCTCTTAAATTAAGTTATAGATGTTGGTTGTTCATTTTTTAGATACTGTGTCTCGATTCATTTGAAGATACAATTGGCAAGACACCAATCCATATTACATTTCTAACTAAATATAGGGCTTATTAGTGATATCTGTCTTAATCAAATCGAGTACTTTCTTGACATAAGATGATAAGTTAAAAATAAAATTAAGAGTTCATATTTTTTATATTTGACCAAAACCAACACCACCTAACTCTTTTTGTTTCGTCTCTGTTGAAGTGTTATGATGATTTAGTGGCCATATCTTATATGGAAAAGAAATAAGAAAGATAAAAGATGCTTATGGGGTGTTTGGTTCGAACCGATCCCTCGCCACCCGCGGCGCAATGGGACCTGTGGCCACTGTTAAAAAAAATTTCTCGGGAGAGACTAACTTTAGATGTGGACAGTCACTTCTTGCACAATCGTTGCGTCATGATCAAAAAAAATATGAACGCGCTTTTGTCCCTAGTGATGTACGCGATGCACAGGGTGTTTACTTGCTTTGACAAATTGAGTTTTTGTTGAAAAAATACTTGTATAGCAAGGCTTGTAAAAAAGTCTTTAACACTCACTATAAAAACATATTTTGTAAAAAAAATTATAAAAAAATAAATGAGATATATCTCCCCCACCCCCACCCCCCGCGACCACCACCATTTATAATTATGCGTTGTCATTATTTTTTTGTTATTATATATCTCACGAAACATAACAATTTTTATATCTTCAACTATCTCATATTTTATTTTAATATAAAAATTTATCATTATATAAAAATCATTGGGTAACCAAACACCTCGTTAACGTTTGATGGTTAGCTAGGTGACTTTTGATTTGATTTAATAGAATGTCTAAAATCTTAATTTAATAATTGATTTCTTTTGTGAAACACAAAATCTTAATTTTCACCTCCGAAAATAAAAAAAAGTAGAGCAAATTTAGATGTTTCGCCAATGATCTTGATGTCTAATTATCGACCGATTTAGAGATTAGGCATCAGTTAACCTAAAATAATTAATAGGACCTTAGTCATGATATCATTTAATCAGATGATAATGATGATATATTGAAAGATTTACTTTGACCCGTTCGGGTGGCATTTGTTTGGTCTCAAAACATATTTACTATGATAACCTTTGATTTGGTCGGAGGTTGGTAGATTTAGACCTTATTATTTGTTTGATCTTAACACATCTCCAATTCTGTGAAAGGTATATTTATATTGATTGAATCTTAATTAACCTCTAATCAATACATCTCTTATATCTTAAGTGATATCTGTTTTGACTTAATCTGAAATTTTAAACTCTTAATTTTATTCCTATTTTTTAAATCAAGTTGTTGACATGTCAATCAATTTAAAGTTAACTTATGTCATATATGTTATTCCTATCCTCTGTAAAAAGTTTGTCTTAAAACTAAAAAATTGAACTACACAACTTGCCTCAAGAGATTTATTTAGACATAAGAAGATAAGTTTAAATATTAATCTAGATCTTAAATCAAATACTCTAGATCAACCAACCTCTGATCAATCAAGGTTAGAGGTATGCTTGATTTTATATGTTAATTAACATCTAAACAAATCTCGTATATCATTATAAACCTCTTAAAAAAGTTATATGCTTTAACTTTTAAAGATTTAGTTTTCAAAAGCAATCCTTTTACATGGGATAGAGTAACATATATTATATAACTTAAGTAAACACTAAATTGATTTACCAGTAAACATCTCAAAAATCAAATATTTATCTTTACCACAAACTAAGAGAATAAATATAAAATCAAGAGTTCAAGTTTCTCACCAAAACAAATAATTTTTAGTATTTTTTATCTCAAGCTCAAATATTAAAACTACCCAAATAAACACCTTAAAGGCATCTAGATTATACTCATATTTGTTACTCGATCAGGAGCAAATGCCACAGGCTAGAGAGTGGGGACGATTGATAATGCCAAGAAGAAGTAACATTGATAGAAAGCATATCTTTTTAGGAGATATTTTGATAAGATATTTCAATTTTCTCATGTAAATGTGAATAAAAATAATTTAATATTTTTTCATAATTATATTCAATGATAATTTAATATTTTTACCGATCTATATATATATTTTTAAGAGATCTCACGAGAAGATCCCCTCTCTACTAATAATAACAAGCGTACTCAGATCTAAACCCGCTTATCGTCGAGAAGGAAATCGAGCAAATTCACAATAAAACTCACCGTTCGTCGAACTAAACATCTTTCAGAAAGGATTTGTTTGATATCCACGGCCTATCTGTTACGAAGACTGAAAAATGGAGACATACATACGAGAATGGTGTTCGTGCTGAGGGAAAACGGAACTCTTGGCTGAAACAGAACTGTTGAACTAGTCAGTGGACCTCCGAAGACGGTGAGCTATGGGCGATTCTTCTCGGAAGATCGTCTCGGAGGAGGAAGAGGAGGTTAGAGATTTATATATGAGAAGGCCTCGTGTGGTGTTTTTACAAAAAAAAAAAAGCGAAGAGGAGGACGAAGGAAAAAGAATTCCCCCAGGCACGCCTCTCTTGCGTCATCCAGCTAAGCTTTCCGCCCGTCCCTTGCCATTGCCATACGACAAAACGCGTCCCTCTGCTCGGCGCTCCCGGTCGCCAAGCTCCTGGTGCTGCTCATCTGGAGATCTCCGTCTTGGGAGGGCAGCCCAGTTGCTCGATCTCCCAGTTCAGCTTGGGGGCAACGCCTTCGTGCCGGGGAAAGTACTCCTGCAGCAAGCAGTGGACATCTCTTAGCGGCAGATTTACAGCTTCGGCATTTCGTATGCATCAACAGTAATAAGACATGGAGGAGTAAATGATCAAGAGCTCAGTCAGCTCGTCCGAGAGAGGCGAAGTGTGACGAGGGGAGGTGATTAATGGAAATTAACCGCAACTGAAACAGGGCGCTCAAGAGGGAAGGAACAGATTTGTCGAACAAGTAGCTAGCTTGTTCTGCCAGGGCGCCGAGAGGCAGCCGCACTTTGGACGGAGAGAAGCACAGGGAATGAATGATACCCCTGCCCCCAAAAGATGCTAGCTTTCTCTGCAATGTCACCTCCGCTGTGTACAGTGGAGTCAATGAGAGCTGAAAGGTACCAGCTCCGCATCTTGTCCGTAAATGAAGACCGGATGGATATGCTTGATATACCAGAGTCGTGCAAGGTCAGTGGGACGGACATCAATGTCTCGGCATCCCGCCGGTCACTGGACTTTGATCCACCCCCCTTTTTTTTTCCTGAAGACGGTGAATCTCTATTATCCGATACCATCTTTACATATCTTAAAACAATGGTGTTAAAGATGAGAGGATCAGGACATGAATATTATTATATCCTATCTTGGAACATCTTCTATATATGGAACACTCCCCACTCGGCCAACAAACGAATCACACCCAGGAAAGCACGGCGCATTACTTCGAGTTTCTTCACCAGTTCCTTCGACGTCGGCGCAGAGACGATTATGTGGCGAGCGCTCGGGCTGATGAAGCCTTCTTCGACGGCCTTGTCTATGAAGGTCAGCAAGGAGTTGTAGTATCCGTCCACGTTCAGCAGTCCGACCTGCATCAAGCAAGGCGTTAGAAGAACAGTCCGTGATCTTGCGCGTAAAATCGTCATACGCAACAGACAGTATCGTCCTGTTGATATGCATTCCATGATTCCTTACTAAAACCAATGCAGTGTGCATTGCTGTCTGGGAGATATATACGACAAGAAGGTAAACTAGAGGAGGAGAGAAAAGCAGAGCATCTGATTACCGGCTTGTCGTGTATCCCTAGCTGAGCCCAGGTTATCACCTCAAGTAACTCCTCAAGAGTTCCATAGCCTCCTGCAGAAAAAAATAGAAGGCCTCGGTAAACTCAATGGAATGGAAGATACAGTATCATTATTATCCATAAACAGCTGCGAACATGTATGTCAAGAGGTTAAATCAGTCAACTATCAAACTCTTCCATTAATTATTTTCCGGATGTTAAAAATAGAAAAAGCTTAGAAATTAAATGCACTTGTTCTTGAAGTAGTGTCCCTACAATGGGGGTAACCTCTTGAAAGTTCTTCGGTCTAATCATTATACAAAAGACTAGTGGCTGGGGGGGGGGGGAGTTGATCATCTAGGGTAAGAACGGTGAGGGTGGTCCCTCAAAATTGGATTTTTCCCTCCCCCAGACCTTCCTCCCTTCCGGTTTGAAGAAGCTGTGCCCCTCCATCTCATCATCTATCTTCGTCCCATAACCTTCTGAACGTTAGGGAAGCTCTTTTGTGGCAAAATAGGACGGTCATTCCTTCGCATGTGCTTCGCCTACTTCAGCTCTCAGACAGGGCGGAACCGTCCTTCCCTTTGACCATCCAACAGAAGGGAGAAGCCGGACCTTCCTACTTAAGGACATGGCTGCGTCTATACGTTTCTTGCCCAAGGCTAAGAAAGCTTTGCACGGCGCAGCGTTAAGCAAAAGTAGGCTCGGAGGTACTCCCTGCTCTGCGCAGAGTACACTGGTGTGTCGATAACAGAAAGACGAAAGTGGCATGCAGAAGGTCAAGTGGGAGATATGGAGAAGGCAACAATGACGGTACTCACTGTCATAGCTGGTTCGAAGGTCGATGGGTTGCAACAGATAGACGTGGGTGCGTCTCCGTTCGTATTTCGGTACATGGTACCGGAAAGATGCAATTTTTGGAGGCCTTCTGGGGAAGCACTCATCAGGGGATAGCTAGTCCAGCTAGCTAATTGCAGACTGGAGATAGAACAGCAAAAATCTGCTTTTCTCCATGGTAACATCCTGCACTAGTAAAAGATGAAAATCGGTATACCATACTCAACAAGCTAGTCCTGGTGAGTAATTCTGCCTTGACCTGTTGCAGCCTAATAAACCCCCAAGGAAATTCACTGTTCAGTTAAGGGCATCCCTTGCTCCGCAGTCGGCAACTAAACAAAATCATAGGCCAAAATGCAGAAGATAATTACACCGTGTCTAATCCCAGCAGAAATCGACCCTAAAATCGACAAAAACGGTTCTACATCACGCTTTGCCAAGCATTTATCTCACCCGGAGACAGTGCAAGTATATAGGCAAACAGTTGAGCGCAGGATCGTTTTTCTATGTGTCCTTGAGGACCAAGGGAGAGGAAAGCTGGTCCCTTTTACTTGCTGTGCCGAGCTTTGGCGATGTGTCCATGAAAACAAGGGGAGGAAGAAACAAAGGGAAAAAGCGTCTGAAGTGAGAGCATTCACACACTAACCGGGCAAGGCGATAAAGGCATCAGACTGCCTGGCCATTTCTGCCTTCCTTTGGTGCATATCTGCGACAGCCTTCACCTCCCCTACAGTTTCACCAGTAATCTGCACTCGGAAACAACAGAAGAGACCCGCGTTAGAAACCAACGGTCCGCGTGATAGAAATATTTAAATGATCATGTTCTGTCGGGAGGCGGAGGAGTGCGCAGGTGCCTTCATTTCTAAGGCTGCAGGCCTTCGCGAGAAACATTTCTTTATGGGCTACAGGCGCAGGCATGGCAATGATGAGTTCTGCAGTGTATTACTGAGCTCCGTCACCCCGGCTTTTTCATTTGTCATTTTTCAAATTTGGGGGAAGAGGAAGAGGCATTCGAAGAAGACTACCGAGAGGAAGTGAACGGAGGAAGACATTTGAGAAGAAAACAAAATTATATCATCAAAGACCCAAGAGTGTGAGGGCTTGTGAAGGGGGCGGGGGGAGAGAAAGTTGTGTGGGTAAATTTTTTTTTCTTGTCAGATGGAGCAGAGCATGGGTAATCAAATAGGTAAGTGTAGCTTTGTTACCAGAGACATGTATGAGTTGATATTCTACGTATCCAGAACAAAACAAACAAAACATTTCAGGGGGGGGGGGGAAGAAAGCTGAAGGGCTTTTAGGGGGTATCGCGGGACATAAACATACCTCTCGGGGCATGAGCGTCTTGGGAATGACCCTGCAAGCATGGACAATAACAAGACAAACATGAGCGGACGCAGAGAAGGCTGCACACTGCACACGCAATGACAGGAGGGAGGACGACGATCGTCTCGCCTTCCTCTCTGTTGGCCCTTTTATCCGCTCGGGGATGGAGGGCGTCGCTTTACAGTGTGGAGGTGGTGTTAGCAGGGCGCTCACCCGATGACATGCCGTCCTCCGTCGTAGACCGCCTGGGAAACCAGACCCATGAGGCCGACGCTCCCGCCGCCATACACTAGATCGATGTTCCTTGCGACCTGGAAGAGCGGAAGAGAGCTTCAGCCCGAATAATGTCTGCTTGCGCACCAGATTTCATCCGTATTGCCATGATAAGAGTACTGGCGAGGGGTCTATGTATAGGTGATCAACATGGTTCTCTGCCGGGAACATGCACGCCACAATGAGAGACAGAGAGAAGGAGAGAGGGAGGGTTGAAGGGGCCAAGGATGTCGGAGATACAGATACAGAGGGCTCTGTATCCAAGTCATCAACGACGCGGAGAACAAGGAGGAAGGAGGAGGAGTCGGGGGAGACGGAGAAGAGGAGTCGGAATGAGTAGCAGTCTCCATGATGCAGCAGTCTTGAGTTAAATTGGAAGCCTCCAAAAGAGCGGCACTGCTGGGAAGGCTAGCTTTGCGTTCTTGTCGTCGCTGAACAGGCTCTCTCGCCCCATCGGGAGGCAAGGGGGGTTGGTTCTGGACGACCCATGCGGGCAAACAGTTGAATGAACTTCCATTGTGAGAAAAATTAACTCGCACGGTGGGTAAAAATGGACGTGACCTAACTAGAAGAAGAAGAAGAAGAAGAAGAAGAAGAAGAAGAAGAAGAAGAAGAAGAAGAAGAAGAAGAAGAAGAAGAAGAAGGAAGAGGAGGAGGCAGTTCGCACCAGTTCTCTGCCAAGCTCCACTGCGGCGTCCTGGTAGCTTCTCTTCTTCCCCTGGCTGCTGCCGCAAAAGACGCAGATCCTCTTGAATTTAGATTGCCCCGCTCCCTTCTCAGTCTCCATTGCTTTGCCTCTCCCCCGAGCCTGCTCCTCTCCCCTTCCGGCGTCAACCCGCACCTCACCGAGACGCTAGCAGCTGCTTCTTACCTTTTCTCCCTCCGCTCCCTGTCTCTCTTCTTCGTTCTCTCCCCAGAATGCTTGCAAACCCGACCGGTACAGGTAATCCTACACTACACCTCTGTTCGCGACCCCTCGGCCCTCTTTATATAAGATGGTGGCCGCCTGCCTGCCGGCAAACCACACAGGCTTGCCTGTCCCCACCTCTGCTGCACATACGGGTGTGTATTTATGTATGTACATGGGTACGTATACCCCTCCACACTGTGAACCCTACGCAAACATACGTACGCATACACAGGGGGAGCGATGCCGAGCCCAGACACTGTTAAGAACGCCACGTCTTCAGCCGCACATAGACGCGCGGAAGATCATCCGCGCCGGAAACTCGCATGCGTCGGCTACGTGGAAGTCCAGGTTCGCAACGTTCGTGCCATGCACACGGGACTCTATCCGCGCGTGAAGGCCGGGTGGATCAACTACCTCCCGGATAGGCATGGCCGGAGACGTACATGGGGAGGAGTCGTGGGATGCACATCCGCAGACGTGATACGTACGTAGAAAATCTTTTTCAATGCCTATAAATAGGAGGGATCTCTTGAAACATTGTAATACAGTCGTGAGTTTCAAGAGATCCAGACGTGGAGGGCGGGTTGAGGAGAGATTATTCTTGTTATTTGAGAGCTTTGGGTTAGAGGATCTGTTCCTCTTGGGGAGTGCGTCTCCTTGTAATATTCTCCTTGGTTTAGTGAAATTTTTGATCGTCGTTGTCCGTGGACGTAGGAAGACATATCACTTTGCCGAACCATGTTAAATCGGTGTCTTCTTGGTGTGTTCTTGTTCCTTCTTCTATCTTCATTCGTAGGTCGATATTCGGGATACGACTCAATTCGTCGGAGTCGTACGACTTATTCCGCTGCGTTACAACACGCTCAACGGAGTCAGGGGTAGTAATACAGCCGGGAAGCGGAAGCGTGCTGTTCCGTCAAGATTTCTTTTTTTTCCGCATATCTTCACTCGTTTCTCTCTCGGGGAAATCAGGAGGTCTCTCCAGAAGAGGAGATGGGCGGCATGGCAAAGGGGAAACGAATGGAGCGGAGCGGGGGAGACCAGCTGCTTTCCTGATTTCCTTCTCTTCTTCCCCCGTGCAAACGTCGGACCTTGAAGAGCGGTGGAAGTAAAGGCAGAGAGAGTCAAAGCGGTAAACTTTCATGAGCATCTAATTAATTAAGTAGAAAACCTACCCGGATTTCTTTGCGTTGTCACAGTCTTGAAAGTAAAACTATGCTTTGAGAGAGAGAGAGAGAGAGAGAGAGAGAGAGAGAGAGCGGTTCAGAGAAGTCTCTGTACTCTGGAGACCTTTCAACTTCTTTCACAAAACTCATTAAATATTTTTATTAAATTATATATTTAATAAATCATTAATTTATGTATTTAATAGACAGAAAGTTAAGAGGACTTTTCTTTTGGTTCAGAAGAGAGTATTATAAATTAGACCGCGACCCTTTTATGTTTGTCTATTTCTCTGTCAACGGATTCGACGGTCGTGTCAACTGAAACCTTTGACTTCCGGTTTCCCTACTTTGGAAGTCAGAGTTGTATACTCTCTCTCTCTCTCTCTATATATATATATATCTTCCCCCGTTTGGGTCAAAAATAACGTTGTTTTCTCTCCAAGGATAATGGACGGTAGGGACAGTGGAGATACTGATTTTTAGATAAGTTCACATGATTATTTTTTACTTTGCAATATATTTTAAAACAAGTATATTCCAAGATATTCATCTCTAGGTGTTTCATCGAATATCCAATTAAAAACACTGAACTTCTTTCTTAGATGGTAATCGTTTCATCTTCGAATATCCAATTAAAAACATCGTTATATCTTGTAGCAACCAGATATATACTAGACAAATGACAACTGACGTTCAGCGTAACGACGGAAACCTAGCTATATGAACCACTTGCAGCCATTTTGTAAGATACTCGACGTACGTTCGGGATTGCAACGAAACCTATATGAGTACCAACTAGCTAGCTGTTGCCATTTTGTAAGATGCATACTTGACAACCCCCCATCCAGTAGTTAGGGTTCATAAGGTGATAGGTTTGAAGGTAGAATGACACTCTGATCACAAGATTTCTTACAGCTATTTGGTATCAGCATAGCTGTTGCCAAAAAGTTTTTAAGAGGATTTAAAGGTCTCCATGAAACCGTCACAAATAAATCCGCCGTGAATGGTATTAACGACAGTCATGATCCGTCATCGGCATGTTATCGGCGACGACTCAAATGTTGTCGCAAACTTAAGTGGTGATGGTTATAAGAGACGGTTTCAAAGTCATGGATTCATGATGACCTGTACCATGTACGTTCTATTCAAATGCAATGAACTTATACATTTCATTGAAATATAAGTCATTTCATTTATTCATTCTATTCACGCCGCCAAAATGAACTTCATACATCGTGTACTTACACAATGATTCAAATAGATCCACAATGACACACAGCTTGTACATTAATCCATTCAAATACAACTAATCTATACATTCTCATTCAAATATAACTTATTTCATTCTATTCATAAAACCAAATTGAAATTTACAAAATATATATCTACATATACAATTCAAATGGGTTCATAGTGACCCGTAACTTGTACATTCATATTCAAATCATACAACCGAGTTCATATCATTTCATTCATATAACTAAATTGAAGTTCATAAACCATTTCAACTTATAACATTTTGACTCATGCAACCGAATTCAACCATTCATACGAACCAAATTGAACTACATACACATATTCAATAACATGATTAATAAATAAGAATTAAATGTTATATGTAGTGAACATGTTCATATAACAGAAAGATAGTACACCATAAAACATGTAAAATGGGTCACTCATGATCTCCGAATGCCCTCTCCTCCTCATGCTATGTGTCTTCCTCATCATTGTCACTACCCTTCTTTCTTGGTCCTGTCAGTGGTGTCGATGTCGATGGATCAACTACTGGGCTAACCTAAGCTACTGAATTAGTCATTCAAATTTGTGATCAAATAACTTTTGATGATTCATGAGTTGATGGAGAAGGTGGAGAGGCGTCCACTGGTTCCACCATTCTAGGTGTGCGAGTCTATCTTTGCTTTGCACATCGAATTCAGTATCTAGGACTTACTGTTCAGGTTAATATTGTGCACCACTGAGTGTCCATCTTTTGATAGTTGCAGTGAACTCGGACGTGCTGGGGAGGTGTTGAGAGAGAGAGAGAGAGAGAGAGAGAGAGAGAGAGAGAGAGAGAGAGAGAGAGAGAGTCTTCCCATTTTTACCTCTTTAATTCCCTCGGTTGAATTTATCCTTCTCTTTAAATCCATTTTCAACTCTATTTTTCCCAATTTGGGAATACATGACTCAAAACTAATAGTATGAGAATTTAACTGGGAGAAAATGTAACTTCTCAGCCACACATGTAAAATTGAACGTTTTGAATCATGTTGTTAAAAACAAGGGAAATATGAATCATCTTTCGTCTCAACCTATGAGAGTCAGAGGATTGAAGAAGCATACCATATCCTTCTCCTTCCAAAAGAGCCTAAGGAAAACCTAAGAAATCATTTTGCATGCAAGGATTTTTTTTTTCATAAAGAAGGGAGTACAAATCTTCCGTTTGGTTCGCCTGAAGATAATTTTCTAAAAATACCTTTGCCTATTTTAGTGAATATTGATGTTTTTAGATCATTTCTAGTGTTTTCTTTTAAAAAACTATTTCACAGTATGTAGAGCACAAACCCATACGACTCTGAACTTCCATCTCTACTTATACTAGTCAAATCACGTGCTTCGCACATGTTCGAATAATATATTATATATTGATTAGATATAAATTTATAAGATAATTAAGATAAATTTTAGATAAGCACATTATAAAAAATTAGTTAAATTATAAATATTATAATTTACTTTTCAAATATACACATAAATCAGTAATCAGACTGACATTGATTTGAGCGACATTTATATGAATTTAACAACTTTGATTTATAAGAATTGTTTATAATATTATAAACAACACTTCTTTTATATTATTATTATTATCATACTTATTTATTTGCAACCAATGTAAAGATTGATTGATTTTAGTTAGTTATGATATATTTTTATATTTCTAGACTTATACATTCTAAATGAAAATGAAGATAATTTTGAAAGCAAAATAAGATGCGGAGAATGAAAACATCCATCACAACCTAGCAAGAAGTAAATATTACAACATAAATTATCATAGATCAATCCAAAATAGGTAAGACAAAAATATTATGTCAATTAGATATGGATTAACAAAAAGGCCACTCATGCTTTTGATACAAAAACTTTTACTTAGTCATCAAAAATATGAGTCATGATAAGCTACCATCCGTGCATGAATACATCTCAAAGAAGCTATATAAAGAGGTGAGTGAGGAATATGTTTTCAAATTTTACTTTGTTCCTAGCAAGTCAGATTCCGAATTGACAACGTTAATGTGTCTCACCTAACCAACAAACTTTCCACTTCACAAAAAAAATCATAAAAGAAAGAAAGTGGGATCCTCTTGCATCAACAATAACAATGCAAAAATATTTTTGGCACACGAAAGAACTTGAATGGGAACGAACATTTAGATCTAGTATAATTCCCCCTTAAACAAAATTCACCTTATGATGACATCACCCGATCCCAATTGAATTAGGAATAACAATTAATCCAAATCTTAATTGGGTCTACAAAGCCTAATTCTCTGGATTGGTCTACTACTGAGATCCATAGAAATTGCTCCAAATCCTAATTGGGTCTACAAAGCCTAATTCAAATTTTCAGTTAAACTTCAGAGATAAAAATTTTAAATTTGAGAATTTCCTTTTTAGTTAAGAACTTACATCTTACTTTATTTCATTTTTACTTTTAACATTTTAGGTTTACAATGTAAAATGACATTTTTCAATTTTAGGAGAGCGGTGTTTTCTACATGGACGAGGTGTCATTCTCCGGTGCATACACTGCTGCAGATGTCCTCTTTACTTCACTCTGGCAAATCTCCTTTAGAAAGGCAACACTGCAGCCTTGCGCAGAGAGGAGATTGGTGTTTTCTACATAGACGAGGTGTCATTCTCAGGTGCATACACCAAGCCCATAATGCAGGGCATATGGTGTTATGCGGGATGCAACGTGTTCTACAAGAATAGATTGCTGACGGAGGACAGTTGGTGGAAGAACTGGAGGACGAATCGAGTGACTCAATGTTGATTGGACGATGGGGGAGATAGGATGAACAAACAACATTCGCCCAAGCAAACCAACCAGGAAGGGAGAGAGAGAGGGGGGGCTACTGCTAATCGTCAACAGAAAGCGAGAGGGAGAGCGAGATCGGAGAGAGAGAGAGAGAGAGAGAGAGAGAGAGAGAGAGAGAGAGAGAGAGAGAGAGAGAGAGAAGGAGAGAGAGAAATGATGAGGAGGGAGAGGTGATAACGGCGAGCAGATGGGGGCAGAGATGGCGCCAAGAGGTGGAGATGGAAACAGAAACGGCTAGAGATGCCAGTAGGCATTTGTAACACAGGTGAAAATCGGACGATTGGACGAGGGGACAACACCTCTGTTCACGTAGTTTAAATAACATATTATATTTTATTTTGAAGGTAATATTTTAGATAGTTTGTGGATTTCATGATTATTTATTTAAATATATTAGTTAGGTTTGAATTAGAAAGCACTTAAAGGTTTTTAATTGAATATGAGAGAGTTTGAAAATTTAGTGAAAGATCCAAAAGTAACTACTTTGATGACTCAGCTCACAATATATTCTATTAAAATATTATGAGATTTAAAGTAACTACTTTGATGACTTAGTTTGCGATACAAAGTATTCTTATTTATTTAACTCTCTCAACTACCAACATCTTCAATAAAATATGAGAGAGAGAGAGAGAATTGCTCAAATGATAACATTTTGTATTGCAAACTAAACATGTATATTTACATGAAATGAAATGGTATAAGTCAAATGGGCTTTGGCCATTATATGGAGATCAAAGATAATGTTGTGTAGCCCAGTAGGAAGTAGCTATCTCCTACTTTAGTGAATAAAAAATAATTAATTAATAGATAGAAAATAGAGAAATTTGCAAAGTAGAAAATTTTAATTAATGTAAAAAATATAAAAATATATATATTATAGAAACATCAAAAATCTGAAAGTTATGAAATCTAAAAGAATTAAAAGGGTAGGGATTCAAAATCTGGAAACTTCGAAAACTTCGAAATCTGAAAAGATTAGAAAAATGAAAGTTGAAAAGATTGGAAATATAAAAACTAATTAAACACTTGAAAAGTTCAAAATTCTCTGAGGTTTGAAATAGATACATGAAATCTTGACGGTCTAAAAATTGTGAAAGAAAGAATTTTAATCTAACCCAACCAACAGAGTTTTATTATTGATTTTGTTGTATTTTACATAGAAAAAATACCACAAACAATTTTCATAATGGGATGTTTGTATGCATGGTAAATTGGGATTTTATTACCATTTTATATTTTTGTAACAAAACTTCTTACAAGAGGTGTTTGGCAATCATTACAATTTTATGGTTTCAAAGAGTTTTACTTTATGAATAAAAAAAAGCAAGTGACACCTTTTTTATCTTGTCATCTCCCACCTTGTTCAGTCATATATGGTATCCACTATTTTCTTATTATCATATCTTCCCAAACCTGATAAATATATTTTAGTGATTAGTTTACACTTTATTTTGTTACAATCTTTTATCATGAAAATGTACAAAATATTATTGTGCAACCAAACACCCTAAGTGATGTAAGAGCAAAGTTAGGCCGTGAATGAATACATGCCAAACAAATTTTTAAATTTTATAATAGCGTAATGTAGTTTATAAATTTTAAAAATAAAATCACACCAATAAAAAATCAAGTCCAAACACTTTATGAATACATATAATTAAGTTGCTGTCAAAATTTCATGTTATCTGGGAATCTATTAGTAAAATATTTTGTAATTTATCATCATTATGTCCTAAAACTATTCGACCGTTGTTGATTTCACAATTATAAAAAATATCCCGTCATATTATATTGTTGAATCTTGTTTGACAACAATAAGTACTAAGCAATAAATAGATTTATCAATAAGATTATCATTTTTAGATGCTTTCATTTGTTACCTTTATTTAATTTTTTAGTAAATACATATTTAGATATTTTAATTTTATATCACACTTTAATAATGATATAGCATTTATATTTACACAAAATACATTTATAATACCAATAGATAAAATAATAAAATGCAATGTTAGTTTTATTTTAAAAAATAGATAATATCAACTATGCGGTGTTGACAATTATTATAAAACAAAGTTTGTAAAAAGGGTGATTAACATTGCATTTCTTACACACACAAAATAAGACCGTATAAAGAATAATAATAATGTCAGATGTTAAGTTTAGAGTTCAGGTACACTTTATTAGCTATCAATATAATAAAATATCATTTTAAAGTGTGATGAGAGTAGTGAATTTTGGTAATAGATATTTCTATTATCATGAAAAGGGTTAAAGTATTTTGAATAAATTGAAACTTTGTCCTAATTTTGATTTTTTATAAAAATAAAAATAATTTTATTTATGAAAATATAATTTACATGAATATATACAAAAATAAATTAATAAAGGTCATATTACTATTACATCTAATCTAGCATATTTAGTATTTACTTTTATTTTTTATTCTTTATATAACAAAATTTTAACTATTTATATATTTATTTATCACAAACCTAAGATACTATTAACCACGAGTTCACCATGAATGTATTACTATTACATTTAATCTATTCTCATTAATATTTATTTTTATTTTGTATCCTTTATATAACAAAATTGTAACTATTTTTATAGTTATTTATCACAAACCTAAGATACTATTTAGGTTCAAAGAAAAAGACCACAACGAGTCCATGGTAAATATGGACAATAAAAGACTATTTTTCTGAAGTATAATAAAATGATATACACCACCAATCAATTGAATAGTGATAAATCAAAGCGTGAGGAGAGAGAATGTATCTAGACAACAAGAGAGGCTATATGCTTGTCGACGAAATAAAGACTCCCACTTCTAATAGATAATAGATATGCAAGCTCAACTTAACTCAACTCAACTAAGGTCTTTATCCCAAATTACTTGGGGTCAGTCATATA
Organism: Cryptocoryne crispatula var. balansae; assembly: GCA_036172225.1. Classification (NCBI taxonomy): domain Eukaryota; kingdom Viridiplantae; phylum Streptophyta; class Magnoliopsida; order Alismatales; family Araceae; genus Cryptocoryne; species Cryptocoryne crispatula. The sequence goes on along the minus strand of CM069922.1, from coordinate 9,994,216 downwards.
AATTCTCTTTCTTCACTCATGTCGATTTTGTGTTATTTCTTCAGAGATATTTAAATTATTTAATTCATATTGAATTACCCTCCTCTAAGTTAACTTAGGTCTACCACGTCCCTTTTTTGTTTCTGTCATTTTAATATTTTCTATCTTTCTAACTGGAGTCTCTTTAAGTCTACGTTTAATATGTCCAAACTATCTCAATCTCCATTCTTTCAATTTGTCTACAATTCTCGTTACTCCTACATTTTCTCTAATATATTCATTCCTTATTTTATCTAATATAGTGTGACCACTCATCCATATTAACATTCTCATTTCAACAACACTTATTTTAGAAGTATGTTTTTCTTTTATTGTCCAACATTCACTACCATACAACATTGCCGATATTATACTTGTACGACAAAATTTTTCTTTCAACTTTAATAGAAGTTTACGATCACATAGAACCCCAGAAGCCAATCTCCACTTCATCTAACCTGTTTTAATCCTATTATTAACGTTTTCATCACATTCTCTATCTTTTTGAATAATTGATCCAAGATACTTGAATTGAGTTTTTTGAGACAATATTATCACACCTAAACTGACACCCTCACCTACTTCTTTTTAGTTTTCATTAAATTTACAATGCATATATTCTATTTTAGTTCTACTTATCTTGAAACCCTTAGTCTCCAAAATATTTCTCCATATTTCTAGCTTTCTATTTACTCTTTCTTGTGTTTCATCTATCAATACGATATCGTCTGCAAATATCATACACCAAGGTATATCATCTTGTATAGTCTTTGTTAATTCATCTATAACTAAACCAAAAAGATAAAGACTTACTGCAGACCTTTGATGTAAGCCAATTGAAATAGGAAAATCTTTTGTTTATCCACCAATTGTGTATACGCTAATAGATGCATCATCATACATGTCTTTTATCATTTGTATATACTTAACAGACACCATCCTTCGTTCCAACACCCACCATAGAACCTCTCTTGGTACTCTATCATAAGTTTTTTCTAAATCAATGAACACCATATGTAAATCTTTCTTCATATCTCGATATTTTTCTATCAAACTTCTAATAAGAAAAATAGCTTCAGTTGTACATTGATCAGGCATAAATCCAAATTGATTAGTTGAAATATTTGTACAACTTTGTAATCGTCGCTTAATAACTCTTTCCCATAATTTAATAGTATGACTCATGAGTTTGATTCCTCTATAATTTGCTCAATCATGTATATCTCATTTTTCTTAAAAATAGGTATAATGATGCTCTTTCTCCATTCATTCAGCATTTTTTTCGATATTAGAATTTTGTTAAAAAGTCAAGTTAATCATTCCACTCTTAAATCTTCCAAACACTTCCACACTTTAATAGGAATATTATCCGGACTACATGCCTTACTTGTTTTCATCATTTTCAATGCTTCTTTAACTTCTGAAAATTGAATTTTTCTAATATAATTTAAATTAAAGTTTGTCACATTCTCTATGTCGTCTATGTTTTTAGCAAAGTTGTCATTAAAAAGAGTATCAAAATAAATTTTCCATCTTTCCTTGATATCATCATCTTTAATCAAAAAATTTCCTTCTTTATCATTTATGCATCTAATTTGATTAAGATCTTGAGACCGTCTCTCTCTCAATCTTGCTAATTTATAAATATCTTGTTTACCTTTAGTTCCAAGTTTCTCATACATATGTTTAAAAGCATCATCTCTTGCTCTTATAATAACTTTTTTTGCTTTTTTTTGCTAACTTGTATTGTTCATAAACTTCATTGTTATCACATTTCGGCAATCTCTTATAACAATATCTCTTATTCTTTATTGCCTTTTGCACTTCTTCATTCCACCACCAAGTCTCTTTTTTAGGTGGACCATGTCCTTTAGACTCTTCAAGTACTTTTTTAGCTCTCTAATTTTTATAGTCATATTCATCCACATAGCATTAATATCTATGTCTAACTTTCAATCATTTATCTTTAAAAGTTCGATCTTAAATATTTGTTGTTAACTCCCATCATTTTATTTTAGGAGAAGACTTTCTTTTATATGTGTTTGTTTGTGCTTTAATATTATCATCTAAAATCACTAACCTATGTTGGCTTGCTAAAGTTTCCCTCGGAATTACTTTATAATCTTTGTAAATAGCACGATTGGCTTTTCTAGTGAGAATGAAATCAATTTGACTTTTATTTTATCCACTTTTAAATGTTATTAGATGAGATTCTCTTTTAATAAAATGAGTATTTGTGAGGATAAGATCATAAGTCATAGCAAAATCTAAAATATTCTTCCCCTCTTCATTTAAATTTTCATATCCAAAATTTCTATGAACATTTTTATATTCATGACATTTGTTTTCAACGTGTTCATTGAGATCTCCTCCAATAAATATACAAGCTATCTAACATTATTTTTTGGTGGCCCGACTATAACTTCTGCGGTTGGTATTATTATATATTATCACTTATTTTGACACTTATATTTAGAACTTTATCTTCTTTTCTAAATTCACGTTATGTCGTTGATATTTTATTCTATTTTTTTATTGAGGAATCGCAACTTCTTGTTGTAAAATTATATTGACGCCTGCCATTTGTATATTTGTATCTTTAAGACGTACGTACGAAGGACATGACAAAGAAAAGCAAAAACTGGTAGTGTGCTTCTAGTTTGGCTTATTTATTTTTAATCAAGATATATTGAGAAGTCAACTCTACATTCAATGATTAGACAAAGAACTTTTTAAAGTTTGATCCTTTATGAATTGGGTGTGTGTGAGAATATGTATATATGCTCTATTATGTTGTTCTAAGTTCTACTCGTTAATTTTTACACGATCTCAATTCGAATTCAAGTTTTAATTTTTATGAATATGCTGAATCCCTGTACAATTTTAATTTATTGTTTAATTGTGCCAAACTCAAGCTCTACTTCGAATATGGGCTGAACTCAATTTTAGTAGGTATTCAAGTTCAAAATCGATACGAAACTCGCTCACAAAGTCAAAATCAATAAAAAGTCACCCGTGAAATTTCAACTTTAACTCATTATAAAATTCGAACAAAACTTTAATTTTAAATTTAATTTATTTTATATATTTAAATGACAATATATAATTATTAATATTTATAATTTAATTTTAAAATAAATATTTAATCAAATTATTTATGAGTTTATCGAGTTAAATAAGAGTCTCAACTCTCTCCAATATCTATGAGACGAATATTTATGCTTCTAGAAGATAAAACTTACTATATATTAGGGACAGATATACGGTTATATATACACACAAATTTGCAGTAAAATCATATATAGTTAGTTTTCAAGATACTCAGGATGAGAAATAACCTAAAAGAAAATTGGGCAATGAATTAAAGTTACTGGAAACTCGAGGGAGGATCGTCCAAACTAAAACGCCGGGGAAAATGGAACGGAATGGATACACTATTTTACAGAATTTTACGAAATCATTTTTTTGTTTGGTCAGAAGAACATAGCCATTCATGTCATAGAGAATTACATATATACCTGATAATATAATTGATCTAAAAAAAGAAAGACATTCAGCTAGCCAAGTTAACAATGAAAAGAGATCCATTGAAAATAAAATTTGCCAATCCATTGAAAATAATTTTTTTTCAAGAACCAAATGCACAACCACAAAGCATTCGGCACACATAGGTGCATAATTGGTCGAATAGTAGAGTTAAAGACTCCATCAGAGGAGTTTGATAACTGTCATGAGATTGGATGATCACCTTAAACGGGAGTGGATATCCTCTAAATAGTCTCGGAATAGAGTTATGGGGTGTTTGGTTGCATGATAATTTTGTGTACTTTCATGATAAAAAATTATATTAAAATAAAAAATGAAATAACTCGTGACATAAAATTATAATGTTTGGAAGAATGTGATAACAAAAAAGAATAACTATCATTACATGATCAAACAAAGTGGGAGACCACAAAAAAAGAAAGATATAAGACTCTCTTTTTTTGTTTAAGAAGAAATCAATTTCAAAACATAAAATTGTTATAGTTGTCAAACACCTCTTTTAACAAGTTTTCTTATAATTTTTAAAAATTAAAATAAAAATCTCTATTGTCATGCAACCAAACACCCCGTTAGTATCTATGATGCTGATAGAGAAAGATAATGTGATATAACTCCGTCAAAAGACTACAAACAACGATAGAGAAAAAAATACACAAAATAGACAACTACAGGAAACTGGGTCATTGGCGACGGGTTATTTGCGACGGCTTTTTTAAGCCGTCGCCAATAATGATAAAAGCGACGGCTAAACTAACGTCGTCGCTAATATTTGGTAAATAGCGACGGCTAAATTGAGCCGTCGCAAATAATGTTTTTGGCGACGGTCGAAGCCGTCGCAATACCAGGAAACCGACCGTGCAGGTTTTTTTTCTCGGAAAACTGGCGACGGCTTGATACGCCGTCGCTACTAATATTAGTGGCGACGGCTTAAGCCGTCGCAATACCCAGAAAACGCCCCGTACGGGTTTTTTCCCTCGGAAAAGTGGCGACGGCCTCATACGCCGTCGCTAATAATATTAGTGGCGACGACCTAAGCCGTCGCCACTAATCCATGGTGACCGTTGAACGGTCGACTTTTGTTGGCGACGGCGAAAGCCGTCGCCAATGTAACTTATCCTGTTATTGGCGACGGCTTCAAAAGCCGTCGCCAATAAGTTTGGGTTAAAAAACCCTCGACGCCCTCCTTTCTTCCCCCGCCGCGCTCTCTCTCTCTCTCTCTCACCGTACGGTCCCCGCCGCCGCCGCCGCCGGTCGCCGCCGCTTCAGCCGTCGCCGCCGCCGCCGGTCGCCGCCGCTTCAGCCGTCGCCGCCGTCGTCGCCGCCGCCGCCGCTTGCCCCCTCCCTGCGTAGGGCACCTTGAGGGGAGAGCTACCTCCGTCACCGCCGTGGGTGTCGCCGGCTCCGCCGCCGCCGCCGCCGCCGCCTCCTTTGTGCCAGATTTAAACCCTACTTAGGGTTAATCGAACCTCCTTTGAGGTATACATCTTCAACAAACGAATTTTTTTTTAATTTTTTTTATATACATCACAAAGCATATATGTGCCAAATAGCCCTAACAAATTAATAGGTTAGGACCTCCTCAAACCAATTATGTAGCACCTTGATCACTTTAATTATTTAGGAGATAGAACAAAGGTAGATAGGTGCATAATTTATTTAATCATGGAATGAGCCTTAGAATAATATTTCATAATGCATTTGAGAGAAATACACAAGGGTAATGCCCCTTTGCATATAAATTCCCTTTAATTTCTTGACATTTTTAGAGCTTGGTAGCATTAAATCATATTTAACCCTAAAATTTCGTAATAATAATTATTTTACATAACTAATATGTTTAGAACATTATTAGAAGACTATAATGTATTATTTGAATTTATTGGCATGATTAAACATGGATAACTCATCATAAATAGTAGTTTGGAGTTGGTCAGCATAGGGTGCGGCCTTGAAGGCTAGACCCTTCTAACTATCGCTTTTGTATAATTTTTTGTTTCTGTTTTAACTTAATATAACAAATCTGAATTCTTAGTTTTCATGTCTAACTATTCGTTTGTGATAAAAATATTTAATTGGTATGTATAAACATTTATTGTTCAACAACAAGTCTAATTTTGATCATTTTATCTCTTTTTCAGGAAACTTCAATCGAGATATACACTTGAGAGTTTCTTCTTTCGGTGGAGGTTCGGTTATATATTGATTTATTTATTAAATTAACATTTCTTCATTGTATTTCAATCTTTTGACAAATTCGAGATAACTAATTTTTTGTTAACAATATTTGTGTACAGTATTTTACAGGACGATCAAATGAGGAAGCTCGTGCCAACATTCCTCCACAGTGCAACGAGGAACAATGGCATCATATGTGCCATTTATGGAGTCAAGATGATGCTAGAGTAACTCCAAATTTTATTTCCTCTTATAATTAGATCCTATTCTTTTCATTTGCATTTTTTTAATGTTGTTTCATTTGTATATATATATGTAGGCATTGAGTGAAAAGAATGCCGATAATAGGCGGCAATTAACAATGCCGTACAGAAAAGGAAGAACAAATATACATCGATTATAAAGAGACTTTGTAAGTAGTTAAAACTTAAAATTTCATATTAGTTGATTCTTATTCTGTAATCATCTCTTATCTCTTTTTTTTAATTTTTTGGTAAGGTACGAAAAGAAGGTCGACCTCCAACTCGTCCGGAGGTATTCCAGATGAGTCAAATGCATGAAGAACTCGATGGAGCAGTCATTTGGGATAATGACCAAAGTCGTCTTATGATGGTAATTATTGATTATCATAACCTATTTTTCTTTATAATCCACAATTCATCACGGTGGGATTTTAATTTTTATTCATATTATTTATAGGAAAATATGCAAGGATTGATGAATCCCCCAAAGATCGAATCCTCGGATGTTTGGGGTATCGCAGCCTCCACTCACCGCGGAGGAAGCTTTCGTATCCGTGTTTGGTAGAGATCGACCAGGATGGATCCGATGTGGTGGGCGAGGTGAAACTCGCCACACTTGGTATGGTGAGTCAAGCGGAGGTGCTTCTAGCTCGACTCAAGAAGTTCGAGAGCTTAGAGATCAGGTGGCGAGGCAAGGAGAAATCAATGAACGTTATGAAGAACAAATAACTTCATTGAAACATCAATTGGACAACCAACGAAATCATTCCAAGATAATTTCGATCGCCTCAATCCGATCATTGAAGGCTTGACTCAAAGGTTCCCGACTCACGATGTGCCATCCACATCGGGGCATCCTCCGCCTCAACAAACGAGAGGACGAAATGGCGATGACGACGAGGACTACGAGGATGCCGAGGAGAGTGAAGATGATGATGAAGATGAAGATGAAGAAGATGAATAGATTAAGATGTATTTTTTACTCTCTATGAATGTTATTCATATGTATCAAAACATTTTGTGTATGAATGTGATTTTGAATATGGTATGTGAATATGAATTTAAATTTGGTGAATTTCAATTTTGGTATGTTAATGTGTGTTGTTTCATCCTAATTCGGTGTCCGTTCCTAGTTTGAAACGAGCAATCCGGCACCGAAATTATTAATATAAATCAATTTTTGGATTGGTAGATCCGATTTTAGATCTTTATGAAAGTTTCAAGAATGATTGATTTTCCGGATTGGATCGTATAATTGATCCAATCCGGCCAATCAAATTATTTTTTTTTTCAGAAATTTATTATTGGCGACGGCTATATATAGCCGTCGCCAATAAAGTTATTTGGGACGGCTAAAGCCGTCCCTAATATTAAAAACCGCCGTCGCAATACCAGAGAAAAATTCCGGAACCCGGTTTTTCTTCTGGTATTGCGACGGCATTTTTTAATATTAAGGACGGCTGTAGCCGTCGCCAATAAAGTTATTAGCGACGGCTATACGGCCGTCGCAATACAGTAAAATTCCGACAACGGGTTTACGCAAGCCATTTGCGACGGCTTACGTCGCCGTCGCAACTACATTTATTGGCGATGGCTGATTAGCCGTCGCCAATAAGATTATTTGAGACGGCTTAACCCGTCCCAAATAGCTTCGTCCGCCGTCTAATCTCCTTATCGTTTGCGACGGCTTAAGCCGTCGCTAGTAATCTTATTGGCGACGGCTGTTTAAGCCGTCTCCAATAAATGGTCGTTTTGCTAATAACTTATGCGACGGCTCATAAGCCGTCGCCAATAAATGTACTAGGGACGGCTTAACAATAACCGTCGCTAATATTATTGGCGACGGCGTTATTTGCGACGCGTTTGCGACGGCTTTGAAGCCGTCGCTAATATTTATTAGCGACGGCTTTTTGGTTTTTTGGGACGGCTTACAGCCGTCCCTAGTAACCTATTTTCTTGTAGTGGACATAGATAACTCGAACTTCACAGTACAATAAAAGAAGACAAAATGTCTAAAATTACATTTTGATAAAATGCCGGAGAGGAAGCACAACTAATTACGGAATCAAACAAGCAAACCCTAACCTTGAGAGGACCGTCCAAACCAATTGTTAATTCGTGCAGTTGCCTCGTCCCGAAGAAACATATATATATATATATATATATATATATATATGTGTGTGTGTGTGTGTATAGGCGTCTTTGTTTAACCCCAACCTTCCTCCTCCTTCACCTATGTCCCTACACCTTCTTCTGTCTTTGTTTCACCCCAGCCTTCCTCCTACTTCCCCTATGTCCCTACACCTTCTCCTCCCGAGGCCAAGCATGCCCACGCCATCCCTCTCGCTGATTGCAATATTGCCCCTCTCTGCCTCTCTCTGTGCCTCCTCCTTCACCTATGTACATATATATGCCTCTGCGCAATGCATAATATTTTAACTGCACGGCTGGTTTTGCGGCCCGCCAGCTGCAGCCTGCCGCAACGACGTCGGACATACATTCTCGGCCCCCGTCGAACCCCCGAAACCTTGCATCCCTCCCACCGCGCGCCCGAGAGTGTGTGCGGAGCCTTCTCATGCGAGTATTATAATAGTCTAATCTCCATGGCCCCCGGGCGATGATGCAGTCTCCCATACGGCGTGGTAGTACGCCAGGCCTCGGGCGCCGTCGCCGGAGAACGCCGGCCGTGGCCGCGGCGCGCGAAGCTGGAATAATAATGCAGCCAAATGGCTCGCCTTTATAGGATCCCAAGGAGAAGCCTTTCTGCTGCTTATCCCCGTTCCGTCCGCGGTCGCCTCCTTCCTTTTGTCGTCCTACGCGCGCTGTCCCGGCCCCTTCTCAAGCAAGCCCCTCACCACTCGGGAAGTCTACGGCAAAGGAAAACTGGGGTCCGTGTGTTGGGGCACCCCAAGTTCCGATGATGTCCTCCCTCTTGTGCGCTCTCTTTACGGGGGGCAGGCCTGTGAGCGGTACACAAGAGGTACAATTATTCTAAGTGAGTGCGACTCACCTGGGTGATCGTCTGGAGTCTGGAGTTTTTTTCTCGTATGGACGCTTGAGCAAACTTTTTCCACGCTAAATACACAAGTGTGAGGTTCGGATCATTGTGCGGAAAATCATTATAAAAGATGAATTTTATAAGAGTTTTACGTATTCAAGCAGAGACGATTTCCTCAAATATTCTACCTCTTATGGTCTCCTCAAGTTAACCGCACTTGAGTATTTTGAGTTCAGATCACCTCTCAAGTCGCTGGGTGGAGGGGGTACTCTCCATCTCTAATCAAAATTGGTCGTGATCCTAAGTCACTTAAATGACGGTTCAAATAACAAGTTTAATGAACTGTTAACTATCGAAAATGATTGAATCACTACCGGTGTCTTACTAACTCACTGTCTGTCCCTAACGAGTTATGTCAAGTTCAGTAGTGAATTTGTAAGATGTCGATGACCGCTGTTTAGTAAAAATACACTGACTTATTAACTAGTTATCGATGAGATTGAACTGTTATTCAACACTTAAGCGACTGAAAATGAGATGATTCAAACTCAATTATTTTGGACATGTGATCATCCACGGGTACGTCTCTGCTTGCATACGCTCCTGACCCGGACCAGTCAAAGTCGTCGTTCGGCTGATGAGGTCACGGTCTGTCTTCGCGCGTATTCCGCGTACCCAGCTGACGGAGGCAGTACTTTAACTGTGTGGTCCATGCCTCTCGGCAGGAGGCAGGGCGCCGCCTCTGTTATGTTATACATATGTTATGATCCTCCGCCTTCTCTTCGGGAAACGGCCTTGTTTAGACGGCCAGACGCCCTGTGCCTTCGCTCGAGACACGACGACAAAACTAAGTCACAAGCGCGCGGTCTCGTGTGTCGTCTGTGCGTACATCTTCCGAGTTCTCGGCCGGTCTGCGCACCCGCTTCCTTGAGAAGCGCATGCATGTAATGCTCACAGTCGTCGATTATGGAAGGCCCTCTTGACCGCAGCGGTCTGGAATCAGCCGCTTCCCTTTTCCTTGCATAAGACGGAAGGAAACGGTGCTGGGGCGAGACGTACACTCCACTGCATGCCCATCCCCCGGCGTCGGCGCCGATGTGGAACACGGCCGGCGACAACAGCACTTTAGTGGGTGGGTGATGGCCGGCAGCAGCAGGCAGGAGTACCACCGGAGGAGCGCTAGGGGGGGAGAGCTGGGGGGCGGGCGGGCCCAAGAAGATGGGCGTGGAGCCGGTGCCTGCAGCTTGGGGTTTCGTAAGGGGGGCGTACGTGTCGAAACCGGAAGGCTGCAGGGGAGAGGAGTGTACGAGTAGTAGAGTGACTTGAGCAGCCGCGCACACATGGCTGGGCGCGTCTCCCGTCCATGATTCCTGCCCAGGGGGTGCAAACGAACCAATACACTCAGATAAGTATTTCTTAGAAACTTGATTAGATAAAAATTTCATTTTACTCATTTACCAGGGTAAATAAACTTGAATAGACTCTTTGATGAACTGGCGAGTAGTTTAATTAAATATTATATTATATATTTATTTTTAAAAAATAAATTATAAATATTAATAATTATATATTATCACTCAAATACATTAAATAATTCAGAATTTAAATTTAGATTGAGTTTCACAAATGACTTTTTATTGGTTTTAAATTTTATAAACGAGTTCGTATATAACTTGAGTTTGAGTGTGAATTGAATTTTAGTCTAACTACTATTCGAGTTCGAACTCGACTTGACTCGAATCAAATTTGAACAAGGATTCAACATACTCATTAAAACTCAAACTCGAACTCGTATAAAATAAATGAGTCGAGCTTGAACATCATACTACTCGGCTTGGACCCTCCCCACACATAAAGATATCAGGTTACGACGATCAGACAGGAAGACTTGTCGTCCCTAAGATGAGCCAAAACATCTCATCATCAACATCATCTCATAAGTTGCAGCTCTGCCTATTCATCTATTGATGAGGTATATTATTTAGGTTGATTATCTCGGAGAACAACGACCGCCACTAATGACTGTCGTATGTCATACACACACAAATGATAAGTAATTAATGGATTAGCACTGAAGCAATTAATAATTAATAGATTTGTTTATTCTTCCTCGAAAAGATGCATGCTCTTACTCTTTTTTTGCCCAGTGACGTAGTGGTCTGCGCGTGGAAAAGCTGCCCTCAATGGGATGGGCATGGTTCGAGACCACGAGTTATCATCCAGAGGGGCGATGATATCCGTTGCGCTACAAGTGCAGGACATGCATGCTCTTACTCATCCTTGACTTTTGTAGACCAGCTCGTTGACAATTGAAAAATTGGTGGAAATTAACCACTCAAATAATTTGTAGATGAATTGGGCATATGTATAAATAAGATAAATATGAGATCAAACTAGAAATAATGTAAGAGATGAAAAATAAAATTTTCGTAAAAACATCTCAAAATCGAAAAAAATCATGAAAAAAAATTTGATCTACTAAATAATCATTGAGTACAATAACTTCAACTTTCTTATAATAATCCAAGAGTACCCATAACCTAAGTTTTAGAGTCAAGATCAGAGTTAAACTTGACAAAACTGATTTTTGAGGTAAGGTGAAGTCATTGAAATAAAAGTGGATTCCAAATTTAAAGGTCTAACATCATAACAACTCTTGTAGCTCTTTATCATGTTTCGCTCTCTAGTAGAACCATTATAAGAAAAAGGGTTGATGACAATGGACGGAAGTCATCGCCGGTACTTGAAAAATTGTCACAAAAGAGTGTTGGTGACATCTTTACCACCATGGACATTGCAAAAGAGCTAGTCGCCAATAGCATTAATGATGGCTTAGCTTATAGCCATCGCTAATATACTTTCAAGCGACGGTTAAAGCAAACATGGCAATTAAAGCTATGTGATGGCAAGATAGTTTGTCACTAATAATTGTTAGAGATGACTAAAACTCCTTGCCAAAACAATAAAAGCCGTCATCGAAGTAGATCAAACCCCCCACCCATAGGTTTTCTTTTTATAGTTCAGTGACAGCTAAGGTTGTCGCCAATATTTGTTGGTGACGGAATGGAGCATCACCATTGATAATTGATGATGGTTCATAGCCATCATCAATAATACCGAAAATTAAAAAATAATTTTAATTTTGGACATGAAAAATCTATGAATTTATGATTTTGTATAACAACACATGTACTTTTGCATATCAAAATTGGCCCACAAAACTCTCAACCACATTTTATTTATCTATTCAACTCATTCACTTTCATACAACCAAAGTGAAATTAACAAAAAAAACCATATTCATCGATTCCTTTCATTCACATTCATCCAACTAATTAAAACTAACAAAGAACAACATTATATGCAATTCAAATAGGTCCACAATGATTCACAACCACATTTCATTCAAATAAAATTATCGTACACATTCCATAGATTGATTTCATTTATAAAACTAAATTAAAATTAACAAACATCCACTAACCTCTACATATTCAATTCAAATGAGTTCACATGAGATGTTCGTATAAACAGTAACATTCTTACAAATCCTTAGAAGTAAATTCAATCAAATGCATAGCATATCATAAAAAATGATACATGTCACTCATCCTTATCAAAAGACTCCTTGTCATCCTCATTATTATCCTCATTGTCTCGATAATTGGGTTAACACAAACTATTGAGTTAGTTGATTGAACATGTTATCAAATAACTTTTGTTGATTTATTGCAAAGTGGAAGCCTGATATTCATATTGCAGACTCATTTTGGTCTACTTTCAAACCTCTCCACCTTATCCATCAAGTCATGAACTGTGAAGCTTGAAGAAACGTCACCATTGGTTTCATTGTACTAGTGGCAGATCTAGGATTTTAGGTTAGTGGAGCCATCTTAAATTTTTAGTGGGATCATTCTTTTTAAATACTTTATAATTCATTTTATTTTTGATAAAATCATCTAAACTTCTAATATATTTCTCAATTTTTAGTGGAGTCACTTGACCCCACTATGCTCAACATAGGTCCGTCACTGCATTGTATAAGGTGGTGCAAGTTTGTCTTTGCCTTGCACATTAGACCCACCCTAGTCTATCTCTACCTATGATGCTAATAAAAGTGTTATTGGTAGTAAATGGTGATGATATCCCAGCATTTGACTCTTCAAATAGTGGGGCAATCATCAACTGTACAATATTATCCTAAAAATTACATACTATCAAAATTTTGATTTATGGTGCATAATTAGATAAATTAAATAAGATTTATTAATAAAGTACCAACAATTGAAGACATTCTTCGTTGTCCTAGACAACATTTCCATCAGGCCCTTCAAGACATTTGGAAGATCATTGGACGTATAAGGGGACGGCCTTCTTTTGATATTTGTGATTATAAATTTGAGTTTAGTTTAAGAGATGTTAACTAAACAATAAATTAAATACAAAAAAATGAATAGTTAAGAAATCACTTTACAATCGATGAATGTTGGTTCTTCTTCTTCTATGAGACATAAAAAGGTGTGCTCTATTGCCTTTATTTATATCACTAAGTGCCTACAATCAAATTCTTAAGATTTTAAGAAATACATCAATGTGACACTTAAAGTGAGAAGAAATTTTTTATGTAATGGTAATCTCGTGCCCATAAGTCACACATGAAATGTCATTGGTTTGGTTCAATTGTGGAGGCATATACTAATATGTCTCCTCCGGCGGATATTCCGTACAATATTGAGTACACAATTATTATTAGTAGTAATTGACAAAAATGAAAAGAGATAAATAGTTTTATTACCTTTTTCATATGTTTTTTTTGTTTCGTCTGCATTTCACAAATATGTCTTAATATGTGTGCAACAGTAGATGCATCCCACTGGAATCTAAAATGTTGTTATATATATAATACCTGTATTTTTAGAATCATTACTTGAAAAACTATTGCATGTAATTAGTATTTAAAATTATTTATTTATTTATAGATCTTGGAAGATAACTTTCATCTTCTCGAGAGAAAAATTGATGTAATTTTATTATCACAAATTAAAATGCACGTAATTGCAAACTCCGAAGCAAGTAATAAAATCCCATCCATAAGGGTCATTAGCTGACCCACCTACACCAAATCGTCTATCGCCAGTGACGTCTCTTGTCGCAACGAACCTAACCGATCCTGGTTGGATGAAGCGCTTGTTTTACGTCCTCTCTGCTGTTAATATCTGTAGTTGAGAGAGACCGCTCGGGAGCCCTCGTAGAAAGATACCGGAAGCACTTACATGTTGGTATATATGTTGTCCCTTCTCCATGACGACGTACGTCGACCTAAAGGGCGGCCAGCGGCGCCCAGCTCGATCGGCGGATTGGCGAACAATCATCTCCATGTCGAGCGAAAAATGAAAACTTCCAGGGACGACACAAGGATCGTCTGCGCCAGCCTTTGGTGCAGAGGCGGCCGGCAAGCGCAGATGATGAACCTCGCTTCATGGCGACAAGAGAGAGAGAGAGATGTTTCCCTGTTGATCTCTTGGGACAAAGTGGAAGACCACTCCACGGACATTAAATGTCACACAGTAGGCGCATCTGCGGGAGCCTCCTCACTTTGCAGCTTTCTTCCGGCCGCATGAATGGTGTTGGGTCGCGGAAGGAGCCGTAGAGTGCATGCCCTACAGTGTACACGGTTGGGGCTGTTAATGATCACTTATTTGGTTTGGTTCGGTTTAGAGTTTTTTTGAAAATTAAAACGAGTCCAAAATTAAACGGAACTGAACCAAACCAGTTTCCACTCAACCCCAACCCCATTTTGTGGTTATGTTTGGTTTAATTCAATTTGATTCGTCAATTTTACATATATTACTGATTAATATAAATGTAATTGAGTCTTCATCTAGAGATGTTTTATAATATTACTCATTAGTATAAAATTATATTAGTCCGACCACCCTGTTCAAAGAATCGAACACAGGACCAAACTAGCTCCTTGAACGTCTAAACCTCATATAGTTTCGGTTGGATTTACCGATTTTCTCACTTGCTTGTCTAGTTTAAATTGAAATTTACGAATTGAAACTAAATCGAACCGGCCGTACACTATCTGTTCGATTTATCAGTTTAAAATTTTCTGTAAATTAATGATAATAAATGTACTTAATCTTAAAAATAGTTAACATGTTAAAATAATAGATAACTTTGAAGTTAAGGTCATCAAAAAATATAACCAACAAATATGTACATATCTTATTTGACTTTTTGGCATGTATGACAGGCGAGCATGCTAGTATCTTTAGAACAAATTAATAGGAGCGAAAGGAAAAAAAAATACAACCCATGCATGTGAGACCAAAAAGGAGGGAAAAGGTAAATTGGGTCAACTCATTTACCGATCTAATTAGAGAGAGGCCAACTAAATCAAATCGATAAAAATCTATTTGTCCGAAGGTTTTAATAAACAAACTAAATCAGTCGTTAATTTGTAAGATTTACCAGCCGGTTCATCCTCTTCTTTTGTTTTTTGTTTTTTTTTTTGTTTTTGAACAGCCCTGGTGCAGTCCCGTGGAGCTCAATGATGAAGAAATAGTGGCTCTGGGCTAGCCCTTTCCATGGACATCTCAAAGCCTTGTACGGTTAAAGGCTGCCGCAAGTTAAGATCTGATCTCGGCTTTCTTCTCCATATTTACCGGGACGACGAAAGTGAAAAGGCGCCCCAGGCCGCCGCCGCCGCCGCGGGGCGCTTGCATGCGTTGAAAGAAAATGAGGGGAATCGGAAGACCTAACTGGATCCCTGAAAACATTGCAACGCGTGCTGTAGAGAGGTAGAAGGCGACAAGCATACCCCTCTCCAGATCGTTCGAGCTAGGTTGCTTTTGATATGCATGCGCGCCGTCGCCGTCCTCTTGTATAGTTCATTAGTTCCTTGGTGTAACTCGAGATCGAAAGAGAGACGAGAACGAGAGCCTTCCTCTTCCGATCTTGTACACCTTTCTCTGCCTGGAATCGACTTGGGAAGACAGAAAACTTCGCTCGGTTGTGTATGTGAGAGTACGATATTGAGAGGTGTTCGTTCAAATCATATGCAACCCAGAGAGTGTTGTCAGTTTTGTCGCACTGTTTTCAGATGAGAGACGATTCAAGGAGAGGGCTTCCCTCACATTTAAATCACTATTAAATGAAAATATAAGAGATAATAATTAAATTATTTTTATTTCCCCATTTATACGAGGAGATTGAGAAGATTCTCACAATCTTCTTACATAAATGAGAATATAAGAAATATTAAATCACTATTAAATAAGAGTATGAGTGGTATTAAATCACTTTTACAACCTCATTTATGTGAGAGGAGTGAGAAGATTCTCTCGAGTGGTTGCAGAAAGACTCTACGACTTAATTAAGGGGTGGGTTGTAGGATAAAATGAGCTTTTGTTATAATTTATGTATTTTTTATATAAAAAAGTGTTTAACAAACGAGTTTCTCTCGAATCAAAAGAAGTTTTTTTCTTAGACAAAATAAAAAAACGAGTTTCTTTACCCCGTGTGCTCCCTCACTTCTTTATAGTTATACATGATCTCCACTCTTTAAATTATCTTCTCTCATGCATCTAGTATAATAAATTTACATTTTAAGTCATCTTTGATTTTATATAAAAAAAATCACAAAATTGTATATATAAAACATGCATATGGTTGCTACCAAGCACGCCATTACGTATACCTAAAATTTTGGTGCATCAACTTTGATGCACTAAAATTAATATACTTGTGCATTTTACTTTTTTATTTTTGGTTAAAGGATCCTTTCTCCAATCCCATGACTGGGGATCTAGCTTTCTCATGTTCCAAAGAGTTCGAATGGCTACAATTCTCCGGTGGAGGGGACTCGGCCTGTAGTCTCAAACTAGGTGATACAGTGTGATGTAACGAAGGATGATACAAAGATGAACTTTGATGATGACATGAAATGGTGGACAAGATCGTCTGATGTTATTTCAATTTTCCACGTAACAACACTAGACCCGTTACTGAACCTCTAATGACTTACTACCGAACATCTGAAGACTTGTTACTGAGACTTTAAAACCCATTACTGAGCTTCTAATGACTTATTGCTGAGTCTCTAAAGACTTGCTATTGAGACTCCAAAATCTGCTACCAAGGCTCTGATGACTTGCTATGGAAACTATGAAGACCCACTACCAAAGCTTCGATGCTACTAAGACTTTGAAGATTCACTATTGAGGCTCTAATAAATTGCTACCGGTCTCTACGGACCCGCTATCGAGGCTTCGAAAACTTGATACTAACCCTCTACTGACCCGCTAACAAGGCTCAAAGCCTCTGATGACTTGCTATGGAGTTTCTACGGACCCGCTACCGAGTTCCAAAGACCCACTACCGATTCTCTACTAATCTGTTATCGAGACTCCGAAGACTCGCTACCGACCCTCTACTGACCTACTACAGAAATAGTTTTATTCGTCATTTCAGGTCATCATTAAAATGTACTCCTTTTCTAATCCTTTGTTACACCACGTGGCAACACCCTATTCGGGACTGCAAAAGATCTCCATCGGAAAACTAAGGTGATTCAGACTCTTTTACAAAGTACTTATTCTATGTGAGACCGTTAACATTTAATATATTTCCATGTAACCCAAATCTTCTCAATGTGATCCAAGTCAGTATAGTAATACTTGTAATACTAGCTATTAAGACGATTCATGTAATACGTTAATGCGGTGGGAATCATCCACACCATTTCTACCCATGTTTTTTGTGTGATTATAACCTTGATATCCTTCTATATATATAAACACTATCAATTTATCGACACCATTTTGGGTAAGCACTTTAATGAAAAAGTATCATGTCTCAGATCTAGTGGTGCATTGGTTTCCCAATCGAGTTAGAAGTATCTAGCAGTGCAAACTAAATTTGATAATTCAAAATTTTGGTTCAATTTCTACAAAAATTAATGGATTTGAAACTTATTTTTTATTCTATAAATTATCAAAATTAGACATTCCAATAGTTTATCAGAATCGGAATTAGTTGATTCCATTTTCGTTAATCTAATTTCAATAAAAATTAAGTATATGTAAATAAAATTAATTAAAATAAAGTTAAATAAATTATAGTTGGGGGTGCAAACAAACCAATACACTCAACAAGTAGCTCAAACATTGGCTCGATAAAAACTCGACTTGGCTCGTTTATTATGTTAAATGAACAAGTTTGAACAAAAAATAAAGTTCGACTCATTAAATGAGCCGAACTTGAAGAGACTTCTACCCGACTTGATAAGCTCGCGGGTAGCTCAATTAAATATTCTATTATATATTTAATTTTAAAATTAAATTATGAGTATTAATAGTTATATATTGTTACTTAAATATATTAAATAATTCAAAATTTAAATTTAAACATAGATCGATTTTCATTAATGAGTTAAATCTAGAATTTCACAAATGATTTTTCGTTGATTTTGAGTTTTATAAACGAGAATGTGTACATCTTATGCTTGAATGTGGATTGAATTTTAGTCCAGCTAATACTGGAGTTCGGGTTCGAGCTCGACTCGACTAGATTAATAAATGAACCAAACTTGAACAAGGTTTCAACATACTCATTAAAACTCGAGCTTGAACTCGAACTCATGTAAAATAAATGAGCTGAGCTTGACCACCATACTACTTGGCTCGACTCGACTCGTTTGCACCCATAATTATAATATATAATATATAAATTGATAAAAATAAAGTTTTAAATATCTTATATCAAACTTTAGTACTTATATGCTAATTTTAACTTATTTTTAAATAAAAATTATTGTTTGATATATATTTCAGAAATTATTGAATTCGGTTCCGTTTCCGATAATAGAATCAGATTCGGATCGAAATTGAAATATAATGATCCAAAAATTATCGAAATTAGAATTAGAATTCATTGACTCTGGTCGAAATCGAAATCAAATTTTGCTAATTTCGATATTGAATCGGACGGTTTATAGACCTAGTATCACCTTGCAATCTCCTGTCCCTCGCGCCCCCCCTCCCTCTCATTAAACGTAGTCGCGTCATTTTTTTTGTTTTGTTTTCTTTACTAACAATAGGTTACTAAACGGACATTCATAAAGCATATGACAAAATCCGATGGGATTTTCTTTATTCAGTACTTATGAACAAAGGGTTTCCTTCTCATTTGGTTAGTCTTATCATGCAATGTACTTCAACTGTATCTTACTCACTTAACCTAAATGGGCATCTATCTGATAGAATTTTGCCTCAGAGAGGAATCCGACAGGGCTGTCCTCTTTCACCATATCTTTATATTTTATGCGTTGATGTGCTATCTTCACTGATTTCACAAGCAGCTCAGGATCACCTTATATCAGGATTTAAGTTATCTTCTAATGGTCCTATTATCACACATCTCCTGTTTGCAGATGACTTAGTAATTTGTGGTTTAGCACAAGAAGATGAAGTCTCAGTTTTCTTACAGCTTCTCCAAGAGTTTCAACAAATTTCAGGTCAGGCCGTAAATGCTTTTAAGTCCAAAATTTGTTTTAGTAGGAATGTACCAGCTGAGGTAAGATCTAGAATATGTAATATTACCGGATTTCAGTTAGCTTCCAAGGATGATCTTTATTTGGGACTACCTTGGGACCCGGTGGGAGGTAAAAAGGCTATGTCTAATAGGCTTATCCAGATCTGTAATAATAAGTTATCTGGTTGGAAGGCTCATTTCTTATCTACAGCAGGTCGATCTACACTTATTACCTCTACTTTTGGTCATATTCCAATGCATGCTATGTCTGTTTCAAAGTTACCTGTTAAAACCTTGAAGGAATTGGAGCTTATTCAGAGAAGATTTTGGTGGGCATATACGACATCACAAAAACGAAAAATCCATTTTGTTAATTGGAAAACCATCAAACAACCAAAGCAACTTGGGGGAATGGGGATTAAGGATTTAAATACATTAAATCTTGCATCAGGCATGAGGCTACTTTGGAACTTCATAGTGTATAAGCATTGTTTATGGGTAAAATGCCTCTCTGCAAAGTACTTATGTAGAGATTATATCTGGCAGGTTCAAGTTAAGCAGTCGGATTCACCTACTTGGAAGTTCCTTTTAATGGCCAGATCCTTACTTTTTCCTGCAGTGGTGTGAAAAATAAAAAATGGGTTAGGACTTAAGCCGTGGACTCACAAGTGGGTCATTGATGATAAAGGTCCTCTCCAACCCAAGCATATAGGTAGGTTCTTTCCAGGTTATGTTAAAGACTTAATTGTGAATGGTTCTTGGAATCAAGAGGTTATTGCTGAATGGTTTGATGATTACTCAGTCACAAGGATTCTTGCGACAGCTATTCATCATGATTTGGATCAGGATATGCCTATATGGCCTTTCACTCCTCATGGGAATTTTACTCTAAAATCTGCTTATCGGTATTTGAATGAAGCACTTATTCCGCCTGGTTCTTCAACAGTATCGATTTGGAAGCAGCTTTGGCATCCTAGAATTGCCAAGTTTTTTTCCCAAAGGATCATTGTGTGTATTTGGAAACTTTTATCTTTTTCTTTACCAACTAATTGGGATGTTCATCGCAGGTGCTCTTATATTAGTCCCATTTGCAATATATGTGGGTCGGAAAAAGAAACCCAGGAGCATCTATTTCTTTCATGCCCTCGGAGTAAAGCAGTTTGGATGCTCTCACCATTGGGAAGTACCCCGGTTTGGCAACGAAACCCTTTATCTTATTTAATTTCCCAGTGGAGTGGCTGGGTTGGATAATTAAAAAAGATTACCATATGTGTAAACTGGGTGTTACCGCAATGTTTATCCTATGGCATCTTTGGAAAGCAAGAAATAGATTTATATTTCAGTCTCAGAATGATACTCCATATCGCATATATCAATTAGTTTTATCTGATGTTGCATTTTATTGGGCTAAGGTTCCTGATGTTAATCCTGTTACAGTTAGGCGTTGGTCTCCGCCGGCCTGTGGTAATTTCAAAGTTAATGTCGACTGTGCCACATCTTGTGATGTAGGAGCTATTAGCATGGTAGTCAGAGATGAAGATGGGATTATTGTTTTTTGGAGATCAAAGCTTCTTCCTCATACGAATCCAGAATTTTTGGAGGCGGCAGCAATCCTGGAAGCAATCAATTGGGCAAAGTCTACTCCTAAATGCGTGCTGGTGGAAAGTGATTGCCAGAAGGTAGTGCATGCTATTAATGGACAAGGTCCCTTACTGTGGAGAGCACAGGACTATATTTCTGAGTGTATTAGATTACTGGCAGTATATTCTCATATATCGGTGTCTTTTGTTAGTAGATCTTGTAACTTTTTAGCGCACTCTATAGCTAAGTGGGCTTTGGCCTCTTTAAAGCAGGATATGTTCCCCTCTCCTTTGCCCAAGGAGGCTTGGGGTTATTTCTGTACAGACTTACCGGTTTAATAATATTTCTTTTCTTGCTTTGCTTCAAAAAAAAAAAAAAGGTTACTAAACATCCTATTGTTTAGTTTTTTTTCCCTTTTCGATGGACTATTATTTAGTTACTAACAACACTTTGCACCGTTTAGTAACCAAAACAAACAGAAAACAAACAAAAGGCCGTGCCTCTTTTGACACGGTGGTTGGTGATAGAAGCCATTCGAGGTGATCCGAACTCACCTCGGAAACAGCCACACACCACAGTTATCACACGTCCATGTCCATCGGCGTCGGCAACGGAGAGACACAGCTGAGAGGCGACGTCAGTACCAGCTACATCTTGTCTTCTTGAAACCGCTTTCATGGCCTCTTCTCTACCGCAGAATCAACGGCGCCGTTCTCCACTATATACATATAGAGAGAGAGAGAGAGAATGAACACGATCGACATGCCCATGACATGAACGAAAGTGAGGTGTGAGGGAGAGGGACTGCCTTCGTTCCCGACGGAGGCAGCGACAGCCGGAAAGAGTGCCTGCCAAGCTCTCGCTTTCCGGTAGGGTCAACGGTTCCGACCGATCGACCACTCCGCAGCACCGCAAGCACCGGCCCATCTTCTCCCTGTCCCGTACGTGTATATATATATATATACCCCCCTCTTACATATATCCAAGGGGCGTCGTGCCATGTTTCACGTATAGAATGAGCTGTGCATGAGAAGCCAAATGCTGGAGCAACAACTGGTGCTGCGCGGCTGCGCGCGAGCAAAGGGAATCTGTCGTGTCTGTCACGACCCGGATTTTTAACATACACAGCGGAAGATAATCCGGCGACGTAACGGGAAAAGATATCGGTCTGGAACCAAATAAGACTAAAATCACAATCCAATTAAATAATTCCACACTTTACAACACATTAACACTATAAACAAACACCTATCTAAACAAATTAAATACCGACATTGAATGATACTCCACTAGTTCCTCGAATTCCACAACACCACTACGCTTCTGCTGCGCTAAACCTGCACTCCTGAAAATATTAACAACGGAAGGGGTGAGTCACAACAGACTCAGTAGGTCTTACACCCGAACTACCCCATTATAATAACAATTCTAGTGGTATACTATACATATTAAGCCTAAAAATCAGATTTAATACATAGGATTAAGCTAATTATATATCTCCAATTAAGTGATTACAAAGTCAATCAACTACCCCATATGATAACCAGACTCTACATGCATTAAAAACCAACATAACCTACACATTAAACTGTTCTAGGTATGCCCAGAACACATAAACCTGACATAAAACCAAAGACACATCTATATCACTACCATCTATGCCAATCCACACAACTAGACACCTGTCTGAGTAAATTTCATGCTCCATCTGATAAATGCAGTCACATCACAAAACTAGCACCAGATTTACCATATAGTAGGAAGTAACATATAGTAACTAAATCCCATAGTACCCCTAGGCAGGGAGTACTTAGGATGAACCGCGGTATCTCGGGATCGAAGGATGCACCAGTTCAACTAACCTCCGTCGCCCACGGGCCACTAATTTAGTCCGGTGTAGTACAAAACAACCACATTGCAGCACCGCACCAACCACATTCAACACCATGCAAGCATATAAATAACTCGACAAGAAACATGAACATTAAATTGGCAAATCAAACATGGAATACATAGATGAACACCCATGGTTCTATGCACCACATATTTGCATACCACACCACAATCTATCACAAACTAATGCATATACATGGGATCATGCAATTTACAACCTAAATATGACAATTACATGCTTAAACAGGACTATCTACTACATAACAGAAAAATAAACTAAATTCTATCAACATATGCCTACACCTTACATCGGCTTTTTTTAACAAATCGGGGTATATACATTTAAGGTTCACCGCGATGCAAGTAATGCTAAACTAGCTAAACTAAACATATACAACCTATCATGATGGTTGACATACATGAATATTCAAATTAATCTAAACATGCATGGATTAACCAAATTAATCTAATTCTATCTAAGCATGCCAATAAATTAAAAACAGCCCATTAACTACAATATTCTAATCCTGGTGATCTAAACATGATTTTTACGATTTAATCAAAATATTAGAGTGCTAAGGATAGCCGAGACGCCTACCTTGACGGCGATGGCGAACGGCGCACGGAATTCCAAGGAGATTGAATTTGGCGATGAGACTGCCGCGGTTGCGTCGGCGACGAAAAACTGAGCCGGGTAGGTGGTTTCAAAAACTGCCGGCAGAAGAAGAATAATGAACTAGGGATTTTAATAGAAGATGATAGGATAAAGTGCGATAGGAGAGAGAGGGAGAGAGAGGGGCTTCACCGCGCGGAGGAGAGGGCGGCTGGCGCACGGCGGCGCACGGCGGCGCACGGCGGCGGGCTGCGCGGTGCACGCGGAGGTGCAGGCGGGCGCACGGCGGAGGGCCGCGCGGCGCGGGTGGCGCAGCGGGCGCACCGGCGGGAGGTGCCGACATGGCGGCGGGGAGGGGTGTCGTGGCGGCGGCGGGAGGTGCCGCGCGAGCGGCCGGGCGATGACGAGGCGGTGGCGGTCAACCGAGGCGTCGACGGCCGCGCGGTCGCGAGCGCGCGCGCGCGCGCGCATGGCGAGGCGACGGCGGCACGAACGGCGAGGTACGAGGAAGGCGGGGACGGCGTCACCGCGGCGGGCGGCGGGCGGCCGCGTGGGCGAGGAAGCCGGCGGCGAGCGCGTGGGCACGCTCGGCGAGGTACGAGGTGGGCGGTGGGCGGTGGACGCGCACGGCGGCCGAGGGCGGCTGACGCGCGGGGACGGCGTCACCGCGGCGGACGGCGGCGAGAGCGTGGTCTCGCGCGCGGGAAAAGGGGAAGAAGAAGAAGACGACGGGTTGCAGGCGGCGACGACCGAGGGGAAAAAGGAGAGGGAAAAAGAAGAAAAACTAGGGTTTTTCGGGGAGAAGAAGAGCGGCGCCGGGAGGGAAGAAACGTACGGGAGGGTTTCTCCCGGGGGAGAAAAAAGGGGATTAAATAGGGAGAGGACCAGATTAAAATATTAATAAATAATAACTAATTTTTTTATTTAAAAATACGGGGTATTACAATGTAAGTTGTGGCCATGGCCACCATACCTGTCGCCGGCCGCACCAATATGGAGCCGCGCGGGCACCCCCCACCCTGCGCCGAGCTCAGGGGTCGTCGGCATTTTCGGCCACAACAAGCAGCGGCCGCCGGCTTGCGCGAGAGGCCCCAAAGGGGGGCAAATCAAAAGCTCTCAGGTGTGGAGCTGAGCTGACTCGGAAGCCACGAGCGGCCGCCATCATTTTAATCCATCCAGCTTCGTCTCGTTCGACCGTCTGTCTAGCACGCGCCCGCCCTGTCGCAGCCAGAGACACCCCGCTCGGCGCACTCGATCAAGGATTTGAATCCACGGCCTTGCTATGCAATGCTTTTTTTCATGAGTTGCGGATCACCTCAGTCTTGAGAGGAGAGGGAGAGAGAGATAGATAAATTTTTATTGAATTATTACGAATGTCTTACTAACTTATTATTCATTGATAATAAATTGTATTAAATTTGATAATAAATTTGTAAGACATAAATAACGATTCAGTAATAATTCATCCACTTTTTACCGACAAAATTAATTTGTGGTCGACAACTTATTAACTCACTGTTCATCATTAAAATCATGATTTTTTCCATTAAAAATTGGTGATACTTTTTCACCCGAGAACTTAAGTGATTTGAACATACGATGACGTACCTGAACCACACGTCACTCGATGATCACCAACCTTGTGTACACATATATACAGAGAGAGAGAGAGGGGGAGATCTCGTTCGAATCAGTATAAAGACGTCGGAGGGTATGATTAATTAGCCAGGGGACATCCGATGATCTTATCCTTTAAACCCTGCACGGGATCAGGTTTCTAATCACAAATCATTATACAATGATTAAGCGCGGAACAACCGTAACGCATAGGGTGGCCACGAGGGTCGTTTGTCTGCAGGCTTCTAATGAGCTGTATGTGAACAGCTGCACCTCACTCACCGGTTGATGATCATCATGGTGCGTGCATGTTGTTCCGATGCTTCCTGCCTCATCTGCCGTCTCTTCTCTTCCTTTTTTTCCCTGAGCTTATCCGTTTGGCAGGCGCATCTGGCCGGCTGTGGGACTATGTTTCGTCAGTGGGTCAAAGCGGGGCTTGTTGCGCTCGGCCGGGTCTCTCTGTCTTTCTCTCTCTCCCTCCCGCCGGTCCGACACAGACTCTTGTCGCAGCGAACGGCGACGAGCTCTGTTGTCTGCACCCGGGACAGCGGGGCCGCAGGTACCCTAGCTCCCAGTCCGCACCGAAAGACCCCTCCCCTCTATCTGGTTGCGGAGAAAAAGACATAAGTTTTTTATTCCAGAGATCGGCCGAGCAGGTCATCGAACGGCCGGGCATCGCCGCCATCCAGCCAGTCGAAGCGACGCAATATCCCACAGCTGGGATCCAAGCCTGCATGGCGAGGTTACAGACAGTAGGTGGGTTGGGTGCGCTGGGTCGACGATGCCATGGCCGACAGGATCATGTCTTTGCCATCGATTGGGCGAGTTGAAACCAGTCTGAAGCGTGGGTGGGTGGGGGGAGAGGGGTTGTAGCCTTGTAGGTAGGTAGAGAACTCCGATATCAGCTGTGGTACTCGGCAGAGATCGACCGGAAGATAATCGGCACCTCCTCTCGCTCGCGCTATACGATCGATATGATCGGCTTGCGATCATCGTACATGTCGTTGTGTATTGTAGAAAATGCTACTGACACTTGAAGGGAAGCGTGGCCTTTCGGAACCCATTGATGCGGTGGTGGTGAGCAAGATGCCACGCGACGCGGCTGCTTCTTCTCCGGCTCCGACAGGACCGAGTGAGGGTGTAATCAAGTGGTATAATGATTAAATTCAGACTCTATATTCACTTCATTTATGAAATTCAAACTAAATTTAAATTATGTAATATATTCAAGGGACGATGTATAATTATTAATATTCATAATTTAATTTTTAAAAATAAATATTCAATATAATATTTAATCAAGTTATTCGCGAACTTACGAAGTCGAGTAAGAATTTGTTCAAGCTCGATTTATTTAAGGCCAAATTGACGATCAGTCCGTTTCAACGGCTCCCCTATAACAAAAGATCCGGTCAAACGTTGAGTTTAACAAAAGATCCGATTTTCCACATTTTTCGTATTTTCGCTCCCAAACCAGCGATACCAACAGACGTAGGGACGGAAAAGGACAGGTGAGTTGTCTCTTTTATCCTTACATAAAAAATCGTTACTTTCTACTCAGCGAACTGACCGTTGCTTCTTGTTCAAGAACTAATAAAATATTTAAAATATCGAAACTTTTAGAATTTTTAAAACTTAATTATTATAATATAGTTAAATAAATTGTCAAACTAAATTTATAATATTAAAGAATATAATAACATTAAAAATTGATTATTATATTTGAGGAAATATAACTTCGTTTGTCAATATAAATCCAAAAAAACAAATAATTCTAAATTATTATTGATATTATATTAAAATCTTTATATAAGTCAAATATAATATTTTTTTACTCTAACTATATTGATATTTTGCCTTTAAAAATAGATATAGTAAATCTGGTGTAATGGTTAGATTTTAAATACTTGTAAATTCATTTTTTTTGAAAAAGGTTTATTTTTAATATAGTTTGAATATAAAGTAAATATAAATTTAATTTTTAATATATTTAAATTTTTATATAAATAATATTGTTTTTCAAATATAACAATGTTTAAATATTTATTTTTTATTTTATTAAAATTGAATCAAAGTTTTAATTTCTCTGCCTCGATTCTACGTGGCCGACGTTGACGTTCCGGAGGAAGACTTTGCAAAGGGCAAAGCAGAGATAAAAAAGAAGATATCAACGGACGTTTCACATAAAGTGACGGAAAGGACGGGTAATGCTAAAAAATGTGACGGACGGATCTGACGTTAAAAGAATTTGGTCATCGGATCTAACGTTGAACCGATTTTCTTAATTGGACTGGTAGCTAATTCTCCCTTTATTCAATGAGTCAATTTTTATTTTTTGTTCAAAATTTTTCATTCGACATGAGAAATGAGTTGAGTCTAATTTTGAATTACCGGTCCGATTGGTGCATCTGCACACTGGGACCGAGGGATGAGATGGGAGGGAAAAGATCGCTCGCTCTCGGATGCTGGACGGTTCCGTTGCAGGCCCACTTTGAAGCCATTGTTCTTCCGAGGGCCTGCGGCCCAATTAAGTTCGGTCCGTTTGCAAAAGCGACGTCTTTGTTTTTTTGAAAAACTAAAAAAAAAACAAAGCGACGTCGGAAGTGAATGTTTCAGGGCATTTTTCTAGACTTTTTTTTTGAACAAACAACACCACCACCATATTTCATTTACTACGTAAAAGAGTACATACAAGCAGATAGACCTGGAGAATAAACCCACGTAAAAGACACAAGATTAAACCACACATAACGACAGCTCCAAGAGGATACCTCTTTTCTAGGTGACTCAAACATAGCCACAAATCGACCAACACATATAAGTGTTTAAATGGTCGAACAGTAGATGAAGGGACTCCATTAGAGGAGTTTGATAATTGTCTTGAGACCGGAAGATCACACCAGTAAGATGTGGATAACGCCCAGGCCATCGGTCTCGAGCTAAACCAGGTGACTATGTAGACAACTAGAAGAGACACCATCAAGAAACCAGACCACACGACGCCAAACAGAAACAAAGACCTAAAAAACACAAGCCAATATACGTAAGTCGGGCTCCGCATCTTCAACGCCACAAAAGGATACAAAACGCCTAAACCCATGTTTAGGCAGAGCGTTGAAGAGGGAGCGGGGGAGGGAGGAACAGTTCCTCCCAACCAAAAACAACTACAAAATGATAAAAAGAAACTTCCCACCGATTCAAAAGCGAGGAACGAAAACAATGCAGCACCGGGAGGTTGACAACAGAAAACAATTGGTGCAAATTTCACCCTTCGAAAAAGACCGCTTCCACGGTGGTGCCGAGGGAGGGTTTCTGGAGCCGCTGAGGGGCACCGCAAGCAAGAGTAACGCCCCCAACCGAGGAAGCCACCCCAAGGTCTTGCCGCCGACGAGCGCCGCGAGGAAGGGTTGCTACTGCCGCGAGCGAGGTGCCGCCGCGGTTTCCGCCGCCGATGAAGGGGCCGCCGCGAAGGTTCCGGAGCCGAGCGAGGGAGTCGCCGCGAGTTCCGCCGCCTACTAGGGCCGCGAGGGGGTTGTCAACAGTCGCGAGCGGGTGGCCGCCGCGAGATTCCGCCACCGGGAGAAGATGCCGCTGCGGAGGAGAGCCGCGCGCGAAGATTCTGCCGCCGATCGAGAGGCCGCCGCGAGATTCCGCCGCCGGGGGGGCGTCCGCCGGGAGAAGATGCCGCCGCGGAGGAGAGCCGCACGAAGATTCCGCCGCCGGCCGGGGGCCGCCGCAGATTCCGCCGCCGGGGGAGCGTCCGCCGGGAGCGATCGAGCCCTAACTTATCTCCTCTACCTAAGAGAAGAGAAGAAGAGAACTGGCAGTGTGTGGGGGCATTTTTCTAGACATCCAGAAAAAATGCTTAACTAAATGGTTCATTTATGAGAAGAACTTGAAACATACCGGGTAATTTCTGTAAATACATAAAAAGTGAAGAGTACTGTGGCAATTCGATATGATTCGGACAAATTAAATCTCTTTAAAGAAGTTAAGTTCAAAATTGCTTCAGGGGAGGAGTGTGTGTGTGTGTGTGGTTAAGTTGCATTGTGTGTGTGTGGTTAAGTTGCATACTAAAGATGATATTTTGATTGACTTAATTTAAATGTCAAAATGCTTGGTTAATTAAGTGGAATATCATGCCTATTCAACTATTAAATACTCGTTTCATCAAGTGAATTTACTAAATGTCATGGTTACTAAATGTCATGGTGCATGGAAAAAAAATTATAATAAGTTTTGTCTATAATTGCCATGACCTACATCAATAGATTTTTCTTATTTGGGTGTACATTAAATGATAATCCAAGAACTATGTTTTGCTTAGGAAGGATATTGTTTTCATATTAACTCAAATGGGAAAATGTTGGAGCAGTTTATTCTGCAAAAAGTGTGCCTCTAGTCACATCATTAAGGGTGCCCGTCACTACAGGAAACATATCTACATGTTGTTCATGGAGATAATGGCCGGGCTCACCTTATATATGTAGACATGGATACCTAATATCCCTTGATTGAGAGATTGAAGATTTCCATCTGACTCAAAATAAGGATAGAATAACTTGAATAGTCCCGCATACATTTTTTTCTTTTTTTCTTTTTCGTTCAGTTTAAGAGGTATCCGAATCAATGCTTGGATTTGAGTACCAACATGCTAAGCATCAGACTACCAGGTACCATGTCACGCCCAGGATTTTCTAAACTTGCGCGGTAGAATTAATCCAGCGACGAGATCGATGAATTAACCCCTTAACTATGTTATTTTGGAATAATTAAAGAATATTAGGTTACAATTCATAATTCAATTGATTCTTTCAAAACTAAAACATGTCTTGATTCAATAGAAATAACTCATATATTAATCCACTAATCTTCTACTACTATATCTTGATCCACTACGTTTCTGTTACGTTAAATTTGTATATCTAAAAATTGTTAAAAAATTTGAAATGAGTCACACAAACTCAGTAGAACTTATATCTGGCTTTCCTAATATATTAATCAAAATCTAGATGATGGTAATAAATGATAAATCTCACAAGTCAGATTATAACATATATACTAAAACTATTCATCACAATTCAATCAATCAAATGAGAATTTTTCCAATCATTTAACAAATTAACATGATTTTAAATGCATCAACTAATTATGAATTGACCAGCTAATCTATTATATATCTCCATGTACCTGAACCTAACATGCATCTCTATATGCCTTAATGCCATTATATTTCATTTGTTTGAGTAGATTATATGTTCCACGTGGCAAAACTCACTCCAGCTCTCTCTCTCTCTCTCTCTCTCTCTCTATATATATATATATATATAAACTACCCTATAGTAAGCTAAATCACATAGTACATCTAAGCAATGACATACTTAAGATAAACTGAGGTATCTAAGATTGAAGGATGCATCGGATTGATATAATTTCTGCTGCCCACGGGCCACTAATGTAGGCTGGAAGAGTAAATGTTCTATTACATGCATTACAACATCAACCCAATAATTTCTAAAATACATATTAAATATTATTTTTTATTCAAAAAATGAGTTAATATTTTACATATAATTACTAAAATTTAATATTATTTCTTTAATTTTTTTATTTTTATCAATTTTATATAATATATTATATAATTTATTTAACTTGTTTATTTAATTATTTATATTTATTTTTTTTAACGAAATTGAATTAACAAAAGTAGAATCAACTGATTTTAATTATGATTCTGATAAGTTACCGAGATATCTAATTTCAATAGTTTATAGAATACAAAAATAAGTTTCAAATCCGTTAATTTTTATCGAAATCGAATCAAAATATCAGAATATCAGATTCCGTCTACACCCGTAATGCGATCTCACTGTAAATATCAAACTCTATCAAAAAGTCCAAATCTTTGATTCTTGACTGTGGAAGCAAGTTTATGTGTCGGTCGTTCTCTTTTACGTGGCTACCCTCGTATTCGTCGGTGAAAGCTTGGAACCATATGTGTTTGTAATCTATTTGTTCTTTTTAAATTGTTGTCTAATGGGGTGTTTGGTTGCATGATAATGGAGACTTTTCTTTTAATTTTTAAAAATTGTAAGAAAACTTGTTAAAAGAGGTGTTTGACAAGTTTGACAAATTTATGTTTTGAAAGTGATTTTCTTCTTAAATAGAAAAAGGGGGTCTCACCTCTTTATTTTTTCTTGTGGTCCCTCACTTTGTTTGTTCATTAATGATAGTTACTCTTTTTTGTTATCACATCCCTCCAAATATGATAATTTTATGTCGTGAGTTGGTTCACTTTTTATTTTAATACCCATTAGTGTTTCGGTTTCTATTTTTATTGGTATATTTTGTCATTTTAATAGTAGGATGAAGGCTGTTTTGATTTGATCAAAAAAGAGAGAGAGAGAAATGCACACTCTAGGTTTGTTTTGAACTTAACACTTTCGTAATATATTCATTTTCAAAATATTTTATCACTAGGTCTATTTGTTCAAAAAAACATCATACTTGCTCCATTTTTTATTGAAAATATCTTTTTTACTTTTTTTCATGTTAAACAAAATATCAAGTGTATATTTTCTCTTATTATTAGATTTTGAGAATTTTAAAATTTAATAATTAATTAATTTTTAATTTTATTTTCAACTTTTAAAATTATTTTATAATTATTATTTAATTTTTAGTTTCGAAATATTGATATGACTGGAATAAAAATTTATTATATTTTTCTATTAAAATTTAAATATGATATATTATACATCACATCAAATTATAAATACGAAACATTATCTAGAACAATAAATTATCGAATCTTATTTATAACAAAATTTAAATTTGGTATAAAATATTAATATTTTTATTACATTAAATTAAGTATATTTTATTTTTATCGCATCTCGTTATATTGTTTTAAATAAAAAATATTATAATTAAAAGTTTATTTATTGTATTTTTTAGGGTAAAATATTAAAAATAGTTTATTTAGTATATTCTGGTTATTTTTGAAGATAAAATAAAGATTCGACATAATCATTAGAGTGGATGCTAAATGAAACGGAAGTCAGACGAAAATTAGATCAATAAAATTTTTGGTAAACTTATCTTGTTAAATGGAGCGACCGGTAATTTTTCTAAAAAAAGCATAAAAGATGATGATTTTAACGATATCGGGGAATACGCCGAACAATTAACCGGGCGGACCCGCCCGTCCACCGTTTTTAGCGCCTCGCTCGTTTCGTTTCGTGATTCTTCCGGACCACGCTTTCGGTTGAGCTTGACCGTCGCCGCCCTGATCGGAAGAGAGAAAAGAACTCAAACTTGCAGGTGAACCCTAGCGCCTCGCTTCTCGCCGTCGTGCTGATTCCACCCCCACTCCACCGTCTGTACGTGAGCGCTGCCATCGGCGCAACCGAGCCTCCTGCTCTTCCCGGTCGCCGACCTGCCTCATCCGGCGGCCCACGATTGCCGTGCGTCCTGCTGCCCTACCTTCGATCCTCTCCAACGTCGGCCCGGCGCTGTTTCTCGCGCATAATTGAGGGGGGGGGGTAGCAGAGTGCCCTGCCGATTACGCTCACCTGTACGAGGGAATAGGCGTTTCAGCGAGTATTTCTCTTATCTTGACCTCTTTGTGTGCTCGGAAAGATCATGGTGCTGACATCTTGAATGTTATGCCGTCCGATGTTTTGGTGCTTCTCAGATTAATTTAGATAAAAGCAAACGTCACCTCTCGTGGGAAGAAAGACGCGGACGTTTGTTGGCTAGTGGCTTCACCTATCGGAGCCCTTCTGTGATCGGGCTCAATGGTACGTCTTCTTATCTGTGGCTTAAGTCAAATTGCTGGCTATACGCATTTTGTTTTGCTAGATACTTGCGAAGTCCGTTTGGTATTATATGCTGGTGTATATAATGTGGTGTGTATAGAAGGATTTTTGAGAAGAAGAGATCTTAAAGTATATATGAAATTGTCTAAACATTTGTTGCTAATGAATCTAGTAGATTGACAAAAATCTATATCTGTTGTAATTGTTTACGAACATGAGTAAGAGACATATCTGTCTACTATTTTGCACATACTCTATCTTTGTTGTAACTGTTCTCTTACAACGTGTTAATGAATTGTGGACCTGTGGTTGCCATTAACAACCTTTTTTTAAAATTTCCTTACAAGTTAGTTTTCACTTATAAATCTTTTCATGAATTTCTTTTATTTTCATTCATCATCTAATTTGCATTCCTAACAGGCGGCAAAACTTCTAGCAAACTTGATCGTGATGGGATCTTCTATTCTTGGAAGAGCACTGTTTCAAGCTTATAAGAAAGCACTTGAAAGTGAGTCTCTTGATCCCATGCTTCTAATCAAGAGAGGAGTTTTTTTGTAGTTGGCTAGTGGCTCATGAAACCAAATATAATGAAGTGTCAATGATATATTGTACAAGCTACCAAAAAGATCAGTATGCACTTATGGGTCCAACTTGAATCAGTTTTTAGGTCAAGCAACATGGGTATTCTCATACTTTTGAATGTTGTTCTTGCTTTTACTGTCACCTCCTAAGGAATTGATTTAACAGTTATGCTTTATTATTGTGTCTAAATGCTTGGACAATTCATTAACGGTGGAGAATAAAGAAGCATGGTTTATGAGAAAGCTACAAAGTGAGCATGCTTTGCACGTCTGGCTGGTTGTGATTGGAATCTGCTAGCAGATCCAATTTCAAATATAAACCCCAAAATTTGAGAACTAATGTGTAATCTGCCATGATACGCTGGAATGGGAGTTACCTATTTTGCAGATCCTGTCATCTTGATACCATAGATTTAGCTGAACTAGGGCTGTCACTGGGTAAGGCTGACCTGGAGGCCAGCGGGCTGGTCCAGTTCTGGGTTAAGTTTCGGGCCGAGGAAACAAGCACGTGGGTTTTACTTGGGTCATTCTCAGGCTGGATGCAGACCGGACTTCACCCTAGAGCTTCCTCTCTTGAGGTCTCCAAGGCATTGGTTCCATTGAGGGAGCTCAGTTGCAACTGTGGCTTTTTCATCCTGGGAGGTGACGCGGCGATATTTGAGGAGGAGGTCTTGGCAGAGCTGGAGATGAAGAGGTCCATGGCCGTTTCATCCATTCCGGCACAGTAGCATGATGGATCTGGCCTTTGCCATTTCCCGACGGTCCCGCCCAAGTTTGGCAAGCCGGTCGATGCCGGATGCATCTCTCAACTCAACACTGTTGTCCTCGGTGAATCTCTTGCCTCCGAGGAGCACAGCCTCGTGTTTCCCAACCTTGCCTTCTCCAGCCACAACCTCGTCTCCTCCGCCGAGCAGTATGGTGATATGTGCAATGCTTCATCAATGACCTTGCCGGCTTCGGTCCGACATTGCCAAGGACTCCTATAGGAAGTAGTGATGGGGTGACGGCCCCATTTTGCACGGCATCAAGAAGGGGGACTCTGTCGAGCTTGAGTCACATAACAAGCAGTATGGTGATATGTGCAATGCTCCATCAATGACCTTGCTGGCTTCTGGTCCGACATTGCCAAGGACTCCTATAGGAAGTAGGGATGGGGTGATGGCCCCATTGTGCACGGCATCAAGAAGGGGGACTCTGTCGAGCTTGAGTCACATAACAAGCAGTTGGTGATGGACCTCTGCACCACCCACTCAAAGATGTTGACTCTTGAAAGAGTGAACCATTGGAGTGTAGCAGAAACCCCATCATTGTCACCATATGCAATTCTTCATATTATTTGCTTCATATTCATGATTTTTGTTCAAATTTGAGCGCACTTGTCTTAATTAGATCTGTAGAACTACAAAGACATTAGAAAATGAACATTTTCCCAATGCGATTGTCTTGCCGCTAACATACCCTTCGGGGGCACCGGCCTCATTGAAAGCTCCATCTTTCCCTCTGATGCCAACGATGTCAATGCCATAAAGAGATCGGGCCAGGTTGGGTTGTGCTGGGCTGAGAATAAGATTTATGCGGACTGGGTTGGCCCAGGCCAGATATAAATTGGGTCTTATTTGGGCTTGGGCTACATTTGGGTCAGGCTCATAGTTATCAATGCGACAAGGCGCCCAAGGCGTTGAAGGGTACCGATTCCGCTTAGGCGACAAGGCGGCCGCTTAGGCGTCGCCTAGGCGGTCAAGGCAGTATTCAAGGAAGGCTGAGTCGGGAGGTTGTTATATATAAAAAAACATAAATATAATTATATTTGTTATGTTATAATTGAATATGAGTGTTTTATCAATGCACATAAGTAAATATGATGTGTGTGTGAAAGAGAAGAAAGTTAAATAAATATTTATAAAATTTAAGTATATAACTTATTTATGATTATAAAATTTATATATGTGCAATAGTATAAGTGATGGTAAAATATTATTATAATATTATTAAATGGGGGGGCGCAGAGTAGTCGTGGATCGAAACTAAAAAAGTACTTAATAGTATAAGTGAGACAAAAAGAGAGAGAGAGAGGAAAGAGTTGAAAAAGAACTTAATTAAGTATATAATATATGTTTATAATCATAAATCTTAAATATGTATGATAGTATAAGTGATAATACAATATATTAATATATTGAAACTATCATTAAATAAGTGTCCCTTGTGAGGGGTATCAAGGGAGAAAAATCCCTCAAAAACTTTTTTTAATGATGTAAAAATACCCAATGTGCCTTGCTTGGGCGCCTAGGCTGGCGCCTTGGGCGCCTTGGCGGGCGCCTTGGGCGCCTTTTTGGCCCCAGACAAGGCGCCCTGGCAAGGCGCCCTTGGAAAGGCGCCTTGCCGCCTAGGCGGGCGCCTTGACAACTATGGTCAGGCTAGGCCCGGCCCATTGACACCCCTAAGCTGAACCAATTTCTATGAAAGCTGCTCAAGACTGGTCCCTTATTGGCTGATGCTGTGATGCAGCTGATTCTAGGCTGTGCCATCCAGAAGCGAGTTCAAATCAGACTGTTTCTGTCGGGTTGCTGACCCCCTGACAGCAAAAACTCGAATTTTTTTTCAGACTGACCTAATCTGGAACCAATAAGATCCTGCAATCTTTGAAAAGAGCTTGTTATGCATGCTCTCTGACAAGTTGTGAACATGATATATCCTCTCCTTTTCCAACCACATTCTGCTCCCAACTGTTCAGGATCACTTTTGTAGAGCAAAAGAGATCAACTATCTCTGCCTTTTTCACATGGAAAGCACATTCTATGATGCTATGAAGAACAAGCATTAAGCAATCATGCTTCCAGATTTCTTTGTTTGATTCTCTAACCCAATGTACACATTTTAAAGCATACATAGGCTCAGTATCTATGAATATAAATAGAATTTGATGCCTGACAAAAGCAGTAAAACCAGAATTAAGTGCTGGAAAATGACGAAGAGCAAGTAAATTTTAGCGAAATTGACTAAAAACTGAGCTTAAACTGGTCTAAACTGAAGCAAACTGGCATGGACCGGATTTAGACTCTCTAAACCAGGCTGAAGTGATTTAGACCCGCTTGAACCAGTCAAAGAATGACTGGAGTGGGCTTGACCATTGGACTAAGTTAAACTGGATTGGTTCAAGGATTCGGGCTAGAATGGCCGTGAAATCCTGGACATGCCATTTGAGCATTTCGTTGGCAACCCGAGTGGGACCATTTCTCGTGAAGGGGAAGGGTGCTCATGATGCGGCCCCATCTGTCAGACTGAGAAGTCTTGTGCACGTGGGAGAGGGTGATAATATCATGTGAAGGGCATGAGTGGCGTGTGAAGACAATAGGGGAACTCCTGGGGTGTCAATGATTGATGATGTGCAGAGAAAGAGCCATCTGTGCAGGGCTGATGCGATGGAATGGAAGAGCAAGGAGGCTTCACAGGCTTGGAAGGAGCTCTCGATGATGGCAGGACCACCTTTTGTGGTTGATTACTGTTTGGAGGCAATGACATTGTTGGATGTTGAATTGACGGATCCTCGGATGTGTGACGAAGACAACTCTGGGTGCTTGTGATGTCTGACTTGTGAAGGGGAAGGAGGGATGTCTGACTTGTGAAGGGGAAGGGGGATGAACGGTACAGAGACTGGAAGGTGAGAATGAAATGAAGAAGCTACCATGCTAGAAGTCAAAGACAGGAAGGCCTCCTCAACCAGAGTATAGGGTGGAGGGGAACTCTCCGAACGAAGTCCCCTAGCAGGACCGAGAGGCCAAAATGGCTCCAAAAAACTCACCATTTCATTACCTTTGTTGAGAGTACATGGCTCTATCTATAGAGCTAGTTTTTTTTGGGAAAAAGAACCTGTAAATAAAATATTTACAAACTTGTCGTTGTAGAGACAAAACAACAAATGAAAATTAAAATGACTAAATCAATTTTCCATCAAACTTTCCTACTAAAAAACTTGTTCTCCACTTTCGAACACCGCATTGATCGTCATCATTCTTTATGCTCCCTGTGTTGATGTTGAACTAGTTATCTAGGAGTCAACATATAGGATGAGCTGATCCCAGGCTCTGCACTAATTTGATATGTGACAAAAGTGGAAAACCGGAATTAAGTGCTGGAAAATGAATAAAACTGAGTAAAATTAAGTGAAGTAGACTGAAAATCGAGCTTGGACTGGCTAAATCACCTCGAATTGGACATGGACCAGCTAAACCAGGCTGAACCAGTTTTAGACCGGCTTGAACTGGTTGAAGAATGGCTAGACCAGGCAGTTCCTGTAGCTTCATCTATACTGAAATTGGGGAAAGCCTGGGGTGGCAATAATTGACAATGCATGGAGAAAGAACCGCCTGCACAGGGGTGATGCAATGGATTGCAACGGCAAGGAGGCTTCATGTGCTCAGGATGGGGCAAGGATCGCGGGATCGGAATTAGAATCGGGATTGCTGGGTACCAATCCGATCCGGATCGGATCGGATCAGACTGATTTCGACTGATCCAATGGAAGAAAATCAATCCAGAAGCGGTAAGCAAAAAACAACAGAAAAAAATCGATCCGACTCCGATTTCGATCCGATTCTGGATCGATTCTGGCCGATCTTGGTTGATCTGACTTGAATAGCAGAAAAAGAAAAAAATGATCTGATTCCGATTCCAATTTTAATCCCGACCGATTCGGCCTATCCGATTCCGATTCCGATCTGATTTTGACCAATCCGGTCGATCCTGACCGATTCTGCTGGAATTTTTTTCCGGATCGGTCTTTCGGTTAAGAATTGGATCAGCAATGGCCAATCCGATCCATGCCGGATCGGCCAATTCCGCGATTTGTGGGATGGGGCCTTGATGGCAGGACCACCTCTGTGGCTTATCGCCGATCGGAGGCAGTGACTTCTCCAAATCTTGAGTTGACGGAGCCTCAAACATCTATTGAAGACAATTCTGGATGCTTGGGCTCCAACCGTTTGATTCCGGCGCCAATGATCTAGAGAGTTCGTCAATTGTCGGGGTTGAATTGGTGATGATGATGACGAGGCTCTGGGATTTCTGAAGATGTAGCTGGGAGAGGACCGGAAGTCGACCAGTGCACAGATGTTGGTGATCGGGTTGCAGTGAGGGATGGTGCAGCGACTCTCTAACAACTCCTCTAGGGATCACTGGAGAATGCCGTGTCACCGACAATGTGTCGAACCAGAATGGAGAGGGGAGGAAGAAGATGACGATGGAGCAGGTGATTTCGGACTTGTGAAGGGGAAGGAGAGATGAATGGCATGGAGGCTAAAGGGTGAGAAGGGGGTGAAGAAGGCACCACGTTGGAGGGTGAATACAGGAAGGTCTCCTTGGCCGGAGTAGGGGGTGGGGGGAACTACCAGAGCCAAGCCCCCTTGCAGGACTGAGCAGACAAGTGGTTCCCCAAAAAATCGCTGTTTTATTACCTTTCTCAGGAGTACATGGCTCTATTTATAGTGGGTAGTTTTTTTTTTTTACAAAAAGGACCTTGTAAAGACAATATTTACAAGCTTGTTCTTGTAAACCAATTTCCCATCAGAATGATCCTGGAATGGATTTTGAGTGGATATCTGTAGGACACCTGTGGCCTTGCAATTAAAAGATCTGTGCATCTGTGGATTGGCAGCCTGTGAGCTATTGAACTGATATCCAAAAAGTTAAACGACCTCTCTTCTTACAAAGTTCATGGTATTCCAGGCCAGGTTGGCCGATTGCATGAGAAGGAAACAAATACAGGATCAACCTTAATTGGTTTTTCAAAAAACTGATAAAACAAAAATATCAGTCCAGCTTGATCAACAGAGGAGAAGCTGCCCGTATTAGGCGGGATCTTCTCCCCTCGTCTGTGGAGGGGAGGGACAGATATTATCCTAGAGCCCTCCCTGCGTTGCATGTTTACCTAAGGCAGCTATCTACACATTGGAAGTGTTAAACCCTATGCACTACATCTATTCTATTGTGATAAATCTACTTGACATTCTCTTTAACTGGTAGATTTTCTTTACAAAGAGTCATCGGGCATAATCCAACTCAGCAGCAAAGGAAATGATGACGTCTTGATAGTTTGATGCTACAGTAGCCTGCTATGTTGCACTTGTGTTTGGAAGCGATGATAAGTGATAGAATCATGGGTTTTTGCTACATACTGCATAATTTGTCGGTCACCAGAACAAACATATGATTGGGGACATAGGATCTTCTTTGCCCAAGTCTTTGATAAACTTTGACGAGGCATCCACTTTGCAGGTTAGGTGCTTGGTTAGACATTTGAAGGTGGGGTATAGGTTTGACAGACTGCTGTTCAAATGCTGCGCACCTGTATATTTTCTTTTGAGCAGGTATGGTCTCTGTGCATCTTTAGTGGATGGATAAAAAAGAGGACACCATATGGTTTAGAAGGACAATCTTTTCTCTTTCCTCCTGCTGCTATCAACAGAAAAATGTAGCAGGTGTAAGACTTATTATGGCTCCCCATTCCCCATGTTTTACACGGTGGATGTAAGTGAACGTCTTTTCTGTGATACAAGAAAGATGCACTGTTCATAGATCAAATTCTTCCCTTGATGATGTAAGTCACTTGGCTTGGGGATTCTCTTTTCCTTACACTTAAGGGGGGAGCTAAGACCAAGTTCGTCCCTTAGTTGAGTGTCATCTTGTGCCTTGATCATCTGTTTGCTGTGTTTTACAGATGATTGGGTCTTTTAGGGCCCCTTCCCTCTACTTGCTTCTCCTATTGTTCTATTTTTTCGATGGAACATGTATTTTCATTGCTTTGCTGCTCTTTTGTGATAATGTGTACTCTTTACTTTTTCAAGTTAATAGAACTGCTTCCACTCTTTTTGGGTGTACTTAAAAAAATGGAAAACAATAAAAAGGCAGTGTTGCCTTCCTGTTGCAGCTGCTAGGTGGAGGGAGGCAAAGGTGGTGCCCTTCAGCCGCTACCATTTCTCCTAACTGCTGTCATCTACAGGGCACTTGGGAGTGTGACCAATATTGCCACATACCTTCCCCAGCCTGATTAAATGTAACTGGAAGCTGGCTGCTATCAGATCTGGTGCAGCCCCACTTCCCTCCTTGCATGCAGCTCATATTATGATCCTGTGCCATATGGTATTGGTGGCTATGTCAACTTCCAAGACCGTCAGCTGTAGGGTGCAAACAAAATCTAAGATTCCAAAATATCTGATTCAATCTCTATAAAAAATTAATCGGCTCGGAACCCATTATTGCATTTCATAAGCTATTGGAATCGGATTCTAATGTTTAGATTACCTGTGGAATTGGAATCAGTCAATTCCATAGCCAGTTTTCTGATTTTTATAAAATTTTAATATATACACAAATTATTATAATAAAATAAAATAGGTAAATTATAAAAATTATGGCATAGAACAATAAAAGTAAAATTGATTTTTTTAAGTGATTTGATCAAAATTTTGTAGTTACATGAGATGTATTAGTTTCTTTTAAATAAAAATAGTATATAATATATATTTTAGAAATGATTAGATTTGTTTGTGATTCCCATAATGGAATTGGAATTGAAACAAAATTGGAATGGCTTAAACCTTAAATCTGATGAGAATAGGAAGCAGACAAATTTGCTTTCGAACAAGACCCATTTGCTGCTGTAGTCAGATCTGGTCAAACTGCGATGCACTTTCATTATGCATTTTTTATGGTGAAATCTTGAATGCTCCACCTCATGAAAAACTTCTTGAAACGTGGTTCTCATCATGCTGTTGAATGGGTTTCGTACAGCTTGAATTTTCAACCTCCCATCTGATCATCACAGAAGCAATCTATTTTGAAGTTCACTGATTCCTGAATCAAGCTTGAAATTTCAGGAGTGAGTTATCACAATTTTTTAGGGTTTTGAAACATTAATCTATCAGTTATGTATCTTTGAAAAGAGAAAGCTTACATTTATGAACTTGAGGCCCTATTTGGATACACCACTGGTAACCAATATCAATATTGTTTTTGATACTTGATGTCCTGCTTGGTTATCTTATCAGGGCTGTTTGTATTAATTTTATATCGATACTATATCATGTGTTTAGTTAGGCTCTTAATTTTAAAACTTACAGTACTTTATATAGACATACAAAACAAGTTCTGATATAATGGCCTGTTGGGTTAGAGTTTCAGGTTTAATATCATATTAATTTTAATATTGGTAGTTTTGAAGGGCAGGTTAGTGATATCAAGGTGATATGGTACAACTTCTAATATGAGGAAAGTTATTGTCATCTTAAAATAAGTTGGAGGTCCAGAGTGTACTACGGACATTGTGAAGGTTGAGCTGAGCATTTTTTTTGGTGCCAAACAGCCAAAGTTAATGCAAATCACATATGTTTTAATATCAATTTTGAAGTCATTGACACTGGCGCTGCTAGTGTAATCAAACAGGGCTTTAAATCTGATATATGTGCATGCTCATCTATCACATTGTTTAGGCATGTAATCTCTATTGGATCTACAAAATGTGTATTTCTTCTTTTAGCATTTCAATAAATTTGATATTAATATTCTATCCTTTAAAAAATCTGTAATAAAATTAATATGTTATTTGGGTTACTACTCCAGGCCCTGTTTAGATATGATATTAGGTCACTCTATCAATAATAAAGTTGATATTGTATTAATTCTGATATTTCAAGTTTCTAACCAGTTTCTAAGCAAACAGGTGGCCCCTAGCCGAACAAGGACTGATACTACTGAATCAGTAAATTGAGTGTAAACTCAAAATTGACGCTGGATTAAAATTTTACATTCTATCAACCAGGCCCTTAGTTTTACGGGTTGCCCCTTGTGGTAGCAGATAGCCTCAGGATTAATGTTGTTCTCAGAACGGCTCCCTTTGATTTCATATTTATTTTAAATACTTTTCATCGTCTGGTCTAACTTTGGTGGTTTACTGAGATTTATCTTTCTACAGAGCAT
This sequence comes from Cryptocoryne crispatula var. balansae, assembly GCA_036172225.1. NCBI lineage: Eukaryota > Viridiplantae > Streptophyta > Magnoliopsida > Alismatales > Araceae > Cryptocoryne > Cryptocoryne crispatula. The sequence continues at coordinate 9,951,620 of CM069922.1, read as the reverse complement.
GGATTGAAATGTCATCATTTTTCTGTCGATGCTTATATATAACGATCTTGCTTACTGATTTTGTGGATTTTTTTCACAACCATTTCCATTGATGTTGGACTAGTACAACTATAATAACATTGTATGTGCATGTATTTGGAAGTTGTAAGTTTTGAATGATGGTGAGCAGTCTTAATTTTCAGTCTTACGCATCTTTGTCATACAGACGCAAACAAAACTGGTGTCGCACATGAAGCAGTGCAAAGTATACGTAGAGCAGGCAAGACCATGACGGAGCAGGAAGCTAGGCAGATTTTAGGCATCAGCGAGGAGGCACCTTGGGAAGAAGTCATCCAGGTTCGATGTTTACTTCTTGGTTGCACGGTGTTCTTAATCTTAGTCTGGATTTATCATGGGGTTATTGCCGTGTCCAAAGATACCATTGTTAAGTATCATCTGGCAGAATGTGCCAGTAGTTTTGAAACTTGTGGAGTGTTTGGTTGCACAATATGTTTTTTACACTTTCATGATAAATTTTTTTATTAAAATAAAATTTATGATGGTTAAAGACATAAAATTATCATGTTTGATGATATGTGATAACAAAAAGAGTGGGCACCATGTATGACTAAAAAAGGTGGGGGAACCACGAGGAAGAAAAAAGGTCTCCCCTATCTTTTGTCTGAGAAGGGATCCTATACAAAACATATTTTTGTATTAAGTGCCAAATACCATTTTCACAATTTTTGCTATGAACTCACAATTTTATAACAAAACTTAATTTGTCGTGGACCAGTCGGTGCTTATTTTTCACGACTCCTTGATGCTTGTGCTTACCTATGGTTGCTGATTGTTTTTTGTGTGCAGAGGTACGACAACTTGTTTGAGAGCAATGTTAAGAGCGGGAGCTTTTATCTCCAATCTAAGGTTCACAGAGCCAAAGAATGCTTGGAGTCCGTGTACCAGCAGCATCAGCAACAACAGAAAGGTTAAACGTAGCCATGGGCGTGGACGGGCTCCAAGTCCGATGATCAGGTCGGGAGCTGCTGCTGCTGCTGCATTGCCTTCCTAGTATTCATTCAAAACCAGCAGACATCTGTGGCAACCTGTTTTTTTTTCTCAATCACACCGAAATAATGTGTATCGGCTATTATCTCAGTGAGCTCGGGACTGTTGGTGTTGATGTGGGCACGTCTGCGTATCTTGCTGCCGATGTAAATTGATAAAGAAACGTGAAGGCAGCTGGTAATCAATTAATTATAGTGAATTGAGTAATATCGAGGCTGTAGTGTATGCTGCGTGCATAAGACTGATTGACCTTGTGCTATTTTCTCCGTATTTTCTGTTGAAATCCAAGATGATATGGTTCTCACTTCTCCGACTGCCCATGTTACTTGTCTTGGTTCTTTGCATACGTTTTCGCCATTCTCATTGACATGTCGGCACGGTGTGCTATGCTCAAGAAGCATTTATGACATACACTACTAAGAAAGTTATGGGGTGTTTGGTTGCTCCACAAATTGAGTTTTTGTTACAATTTTGTGTTTTTATAACAAACTTTGTTAAAAGAAGTGTTTGACGAACATTATAAATTTATGTTTGTAAAGAGTTTTTTTTCTGAACAGTCAAAAAGTCTCCAGCTTCTTGTGGTCTTTCACGTTGGTTGGTTATTTATGATACTCACTTTTTTATCCCCATTCTTCAAACATGATAATTTTAGGCTATTGTGTCTAGTTCGCACTTTACTTTAATATAATTTTTTATCATAAAAATGTATAAAAAAATTATGGTGCAACCAAACACCTATCGTGGCTTGTTTTTGTCGAGAAACAAGTTATGTCCGATTATAATATATAAGTTGTGGAGTTAGTCGTGCCAGCATAAGAAAATTTTCGTTCCAGGACCGTCTGTGGGTGGATCGTGGCACGAGGAATGGTCACTTACTTTTCGGTTGTTTGCTTCATGGAATAACCAACCCAGGGTGAAAAACCAAGTTCTAATATAAAACAATATGTAAATTTTAAAGATGGAGCGTGAGATGTATAGCATAACTCTGCATTACTGCAGTGATAGATAATTTTATCATAGTCTAGGTGAAATCACAAATGTCACTTTGCCTCTTGTTCTCCAGACTTCAATCGGATAAAATGAGAATGAGTTAATTAAATTATACGCCATGTCCTCTTTCCCCATCTCTCTCTCTCTCTCTATATATATATATTATATATGTATATATAACTGCTGTGAGGTTGTGGCCTCTCTCTTTATTCAGAGTTGAAGTTCAATTGAGTCTTATACAAATATATATAACTGCCTTGAGGTTGTGGCCTCTCTCTTTGTTCGTAGTTTGAAGTTCATTTGTGTCTTATACAACGAACACAAGAGAATCCTCCTCTGCCCCCCTCCATGTGAACATTATTTTATCGTCAGCGAGTGGAGCGTCAACCATTTATTATCTATGTAACGTAGCTTCTATCATCAGTCGACTTCCAGTCCATTGATCCGACGGAAAAAAACGAAAGAACTTCCCAGAGTAAAAGAAAAAAAAATCATAAATTGTCTTTAGAATCTTATAAACAGGATCCGAGGGCCATGATTTCAGTTCTGGGCCTTCACCATCCGAGGGCCATGATAGCCTTCGGCTCGAACCTCAATGGCAAGGGTAGTTTCGTAAATGGCGCTTAGGCCCTTCCAAGAACACCCGCTCACGACCGGTGTACGTGTACCGGTCACCTGGTCCGAGCTCCTCAAATCAGCCTTCTTATATTATGACCCTGCAAACCCTGAGTTTGCGTCTATATTTCCTTCTTCTTTTTTTCTCTCGGAGAATCGGAAGTATGTAAAGATATTCCAAATAGGTTTGGTACAGAGAGGAAAAAATAAAAAAACGCGGGAAAGAAGAGAGAGAGAGATAGATAGACAAACAGAGCGACAGAGGGAGAGAGAGAGGAAAACCCGGAGGAGAACGTAAGGTTGGTGGTGTCTTTCCATCTCCACCTGACGACCTCTAAAGCTCCACCTCCATCTCCCCGGGTGCTGCGGATGGTGCCTCCCTCGCCCGCATCCGCCCCATTTGCATCGTTGCGGGAAGCACATCGGCGGGCGCCAGGACGGGCTGCAATCGTCCCATCCTAACCCCGCTTAGTTCGAGAGGTAACTTCCATGCCGCTGCCTCCCTTCCTCTGCGTCTTTGCTGTGTGGATACGCGTCCCAGTCGGCCTGAAACGATCCCGACCGGTGTGCTTCAGTTTTCGTGCCGGATTCCGCTTTTTATCTTTACTGGGGAACCATGATTTCCTTGGTACACGCTTTGTAGGCAGTTCTTGCTGATCGTTCTGTGCGTTGAGCTCGGGTATGAGGAGGGGTTTGAGTTGATCTAATTGGGATGCCGAGCTTCGTTTGGCTTGGAGGTAGTTAAGAAATTTTCTGCATCTTCAACCTCCTCTGTAGGGGACGTCTGGAAGCTTTGTTTACCCTTGGGTGTTTCTCAATCCAAGGATCATCAAGCCTGACATTGTTTTGGATCTGTGGAGACTTTAAATGTTATTTGGGTTCCTAATGATTGTCCTTGATGTGTTGTGTCATTAAGAGCATCATTGTTCATTGCTGCCCATGGTTTGTTTGGAAATATCTCTTTTTTCTTTATGGAATCCACGTCCTATTTTTGGTTATAGTTGATGTACGGTCAACTCCTGTGCCTTGATGTGGCTTCTAATTAGAAAATTGAAACGCTTTGGGATTCTAAGAGTTTCTGTCCAGCTACTTCATAGGAACACCAGGAATTAGAGGTTATCTACGCAGCAACTTGGCTTTTTTTAGCATCCACACAAATTCTAGTTTAGAGCTTTCAGGTTGATTTGAGTTTAGGCTTGTGTCACTCAAACTAGTTAGTGCGACCTCTGCACATCACTGTCATGTTGAAATGCTCTGAACCATACAGTGAACATCACAGTTAAGGATATATATTGGACTATTCAGTTAAATCCTTGGATCATCGTTAGAGTGTTCCTTGACATCTTTGTGATTCTTTCACCTTGAGGTCTGCTATATAGAATGTTGGCCAAAAATACCATGGATATCAAGTACTATGAAATCTAATGCTAATGTATCTACTATAAATATCAAAAGTAATACTGCATTAAGTTAAGTTAAATAATGTAACCAAGCAAGCTCTTAACTATTGTCAATACCAATTTGGCTCTATTATCACAACATGCAAACTACTTCTGGTTTTACCCTTTAAAGTAAAAGTATGAGTAATGTTGGAATATCGTATTTTTTCTTAAATTATCATGACTAATGTTGGAATATTTTAATGGTTTCTTTATGTTGAGCAAAGACTCATTTCTGTATGAAACTAATAATCACGTTCCGTTATTTCTGTAGGAAGTTACCTGGTCATCCTTTTTTGTAATCAAGGTTGTCAAGGCAAGAGAAGACATGGAGATTGATAGATCGAGGTGCCATCCCAGCCTCAACTCCTTAAGCATAGTCTAGCATTTCTGGCATCATTGTTTAAAATTGTAATCATTAAATGAAAATAAAATTATATCTTTGTTGATTTGTATTAAATATGTTCAAGTGTTGGGCTGCAATCGGGTCGGATTTGGTATAGAATTACCTGTTTTTGATTTCGATTCTGATAAGGGTCAAGTGATTTCGATTTCGATTCCCATTAGATTGCAACCATGGCATTTCAATTTCACTATGCTTTCGATTCTGTTATTAGAATCAGAATAATCCGACAATCTTTGAAATCTATAATATATATCAATTTTTTAATAGAACATAGCCAATAAAATTTATTTTACTATTATTTTTGATATAATATGTTTTAAATTTTATTTTTATTTTTAACATTTATGTATCATATTTTTAATGATTTATATAATGTTTATTTATTATACTATTAATTTTTACATATATATTAATTTTATATTGAAATCAGATAAACAAATATGGAATTACCTGTTTTCAATTCTGACACTAACAAGCTATTGAAATATCTGAAAATATGTTAATTTTTATCGGAACTAGATTGGAATATTGGATTCTGTTTGCACCCCTATTCAAGTGCTACTCAACTCAACTTCCGGCAAGTACCCTGGTGAGTTGAAGTCCACCCTCTCTTGCCTTTCCACTTAGGTTCTAGTTTCTGCCATTTGGTATCCTATGTTTGGCTTCCATTTATCAACTTCTTAAAACTCCCTCCAAGTTCATCTGAAATATGAACCAATCAAGAGAGTGTTGAAGCTAGTTTGTTACAAACTAATATACTAATTAGTATTCTCTTAGGGTCTCTTTGGTAAGCTAGCACTGTCGAGTTAAGGTAGCTAGATTTATCTGAGTTGTCGAATTTGATATAAATAATGAATAATTCCTTTTGTTCTTGCTATAAGTCATATCAACCAAGAAAATTGGAAGTACATGTGAAACCTCAAAAATTTTTTAATGAATGGATTTGATTTGAATTTTTTTTGAATTTGAATTTGAATTGAAGTTTGGATTTCGAAAATTTTGTACATGAAAATTTTGAAATTGATTATTTTGAAAAACTCAAAAATTCATTTTTTGATTTGGACTTACTTGAAAAAGATTTTGAATTTTTCTAACTGTATAAAAGGACAGTTTTTTTTAAGTCTTTTCCAAAATTTTTATTCATCGAATTTAGTTTTACAACTAGGAAAATATCAGTATTCCATAGGAGTATAACTAATTCGAAAATATACATAAAAATTATAAGTTCGAGGTTGGGTTCTTTGAAAATTCATTTTGACCTCTCCCCATCTGGTGGTACAAAGACCCGATGTTAATTATATCGAGAATACTCGAATACCCTTGATTCGTTGTCATAGCAATTTCGAAACAATAGCATACATCCACAAATGAAATGAACACAATAGGAGCAACGACTCCATAAATTTGATGGAATGCAATTTTGTATGTTTAAAATTGAATTTGATTTGAGTTTGGTTTTAAAACTTTGATTCAATTGGTTTGTGACTTAATGTCTTTTAGTGTTTATTTAAAATTTGATTAAGGGTTTGTATTTAAATTGAATTGGATTTAGTCTTTATCATTTTTTATTCTTTAAATGTTTGATTGATTTTAGACTTGTTAGATTTTTTTATTCTAAATGTTATTTAATTGGTTGAAGAGGTTTGATTTAGAAATTTGAACATTATTTAATGAGATGACAATGTGTTATTTACTGTTTGTTTGGTTTTTTTTATTAAACTGATTTTTTATGTTATTTTTTATTGAATTTATTGATTAATTAATAGATCTTTTGACTTAGGAGATTTCATCATTTTTTTTATTATCCAAAGAATTAGCTTAAGATTATATAATCATTTTTTTACTTGGTTAAGTATATTTTGAATGGTTTTCAAATTGATTTTATAATTATTTTTTATTGAATTTATTTGATTTGTTTATTCTTAATTGGTGGGTTATGTTATAAAATTTGTTTTATTTTATCTGTTTGTTTTCTTTGTTTCTTTCTTTGTTTTTTTAGTCTTAAAATTATTTTAAAATTAATGTTAAGTTATGAAAGTTAAGTTTGATTGGCTTTGATTAATTTTAATATTTTCGGATTATTTAATTAACTTACTTTCTTTCTCTTTTTTATTATTATTTTGATATTTTTAAATTATTCTTTTTATTTGCATTCCATTTGATTTTATGGAGCTATTTTTAGCTCTCATCGACATCAAAAATATACACAACATGCAATTCCCATGAATTGAATGGATTTTTTTTTATTTGAGTCCATTGAACCTTTGATAGGCATTATGTAATCGATCATATCAATATGAGACATAGCACACCGACCTTTGGCTAAGGTTTGTGGGTGCTACCTTTCGGTATAATCACTTATCATATCGATTTTATGTTTTGGCATGCATGCATATATGTATACATTTAGCCATTATATAAATCGATATAATCATCCCTTGATGGGAAAAATAGTATAGCATTGGGGTCATTTTTTTGACCTTTATATGCTAACCAAATTTTTTTTATTCTTTTAGATTATGCCGAAGCGTAGAGCGTGCCCGATTGGACCGGCCCCCATTAGCCTCGATTGTTTGATTATTTTCCAAAAATGTAGAGCGTGCCCGATTGGACCGGCCCCCAATTAGTCTCAAGTCGGTTTGATTGTGAATTTTATTTGATTAACACTAACGTCAAACTTTTGACTCAGCCATATTTGCCTTCATTGTGTCTTGGAGGCCTGTTTGAGCTTCATTGAGGCCCAGGCGGCCTTGGAACTTCCTGCAGAAGAGAGGGTCCAGTCCTCTGTTTGGAGCCGAAAGGGCCTGCTAGATTTTTGTGCTTGTGCGCCTTCATTTGGTCTTGTTGGTAGGGCAAGGGCCCGCTGGATTGGTTACATTTGAGGAGGGCTGCAGGGAGTTGAGAAGGACCTGTGTATGGGTCTGACGATGACCTGTTTAGGGGTCTGTTTGGGGTGCTTGCGGATGGGCCTGCTCAGGTGCTAACAGGTAGGCCTGCAGATGGCTGGACGTGGGCTATATAGGGGGCTGTTTTGGGCCTGAGAAAGGGGGTTTTCTGATGGGCCACAAAGGGGCAGCAGACTGGTCACAAAGGGACCGGTTTAGGGACTCTTTAGGAGGGCCGAAATGGGGCATGTTTGAAGATGAACATGGGCCGAGAGGGGGCTGCTAGAATGGGTAGAGAGAGGGCCCTTAGAGGGCTACATAATTAGTATGTATAGACCTCCCCTACCTTGCCTTCCTCTTCTCTTCTTCCTCTTTTGGCTGCTGGCAGGTGCAGGTACGCAGGAGGGTTGGCAGCAGCTCTCTTCTTCTTCTTCTTCTTCTTCTCTTCTCCTCTTGGCTGCTGGCAGGACTTGGAGATGTGCAGACGTGCAGCAGCTGGTCAGAGGGGGAGCAGCAAGCAGAGGGGCAGCCTGTCGGCGTCCTCAGCAGCCCCCTCTTCCTTTGGGCGGTCCTCTCTTTTTATAGGAACTGAGGGGGAGATGAAGGGGCATCTGGTGGAGTACGTAAGATGGCCTTTGGCCTCCCCCCCATGGAGGTTACACCAGTTAATTTCAGATTAATGGGCTGGCTGACCCTTGACCTCCCCTTTGGGGGTTACACCAGTTAATTTCAGATTAATGGGCTGGCTGACCATTGACCTCCCCCTGGCCTCTTAAGTTTCTCTCTTCATAAACTGACCAATAAATGGGATGAGGTGGCATGTACGGCTGGAGGAGGTGAGGTGGTAGGCTGTGTGGCCTGTTCACACTAGAGCTGAAGTGGGCCAAGCCTGATTTGGGCTTGCAGGTGGCTACGGCCCAGCCCAACTTCTCCTCATGGGCTGTGAGTACGTGGGCTTCAAGGAGGGCTGAGAAATCATTTTTTAAATGAGAAAATGAGCCAGACCAGCTAAAAAAAATGCCAATGAGATATCTTATGGTCTGATAGGGCCCTAATGGGTGCTTGTCCATTTGAGAATTGGCCCAATGGGGCATTGATCTAGCTGGAAATTGGCTTGGACCAATTTTTTCTGTTTTCTCCCATTTTTTCTGTGCTGCCCTTCATTTTTATTTTCTGAAAATTCTGACGCCAACAGTACAGTGGCTATCTTGGTAGGAATCACCAAGGAGACATATCTTGTTATTAGTTTTCTGGAATGCCCATTCCCTCAATGCCCATATGGTTATTAAAAAGGTCCTATCGTTGGTTTTTTATTAAAAAAGTTCTAACTATCTTGTCTCAAGCTATCGCTTGGGGTTAGTATCTTAGACTCCTTTTCCTTTCATCATGGATTGTGGGACGGCCTATCTAGATCAGGATCAGTAGGTACTGACCCAATCCATGGGCAGCCCATAATCCTGGGTTCAACTTCTACCAATATTGGGTTAGATTCAGTTGTGATGTGCCTAGATGCCGATTGCAGACCAATCCAGGCTGATTCTGATCACCACCTTCTGACGGTTGAAGGGCAGCCACTGCAGACTTCCTCCTTCCCCGTTCTAAATGATCAGGGAACAGGACTCACCCGTTATGCAGGGATCCACCAATGGGAAACCTCTACTGCTAGAAGTCATGATCCAGGGATAGACTTGGAACATTTTTTGTTTTCAAATTTTTGAAGGACCGATCTAAGCTGATCCTAGATTGGTTTCTTTTGTCTGATTGGCCTAGTCGGCCAATGCAATCCTTATTCAGGCCAATCCAAGGGCCAATTGTGACTCGGGATACCTTGTCTTTGACAAGACTAACAATGCAAGTAATAGTTTGGAAATGAGGTTAAGCATCTTGAGTCCTTGACTCTATCTCAATTGACCTGATTGCCAATGTTAATGGTGTGATTCTCGTTTCAACATGCTAAGTAATTCATATCACTTTATCTTTTGATATATCCTTTTATTGATCTTTCTGAGGATTACCACATGAAGCGAAATTCATTCATTCCCTTATGCACTTGTAGTTTGAAGAATGTTTAATATGATTGACCAATGAAGGAACAAGCATTCACCAATTTTTGGGCTGCAGGAGAGTGTTTGAATAAAATACTTCTGTTGAAGGAATCTAGTTCATATAGAATGGCTATTAAACATTGCCTTACGTTAGAAACATAGGATTCCATGGATAAATCCCTTTTTATTCACTATATCAGTGAAAAAAAAATGTCAACTTTAGAATTTAGTTATATGTAGTTCTGTGCATTGTTTTTGGTCAACACATCTCTCTTTTGTATACATTTGTCTTAGACAGCTTGCCAGCTCACAGAAATTATTTAAGAATAATATCTATATGATTCAATTGAAAACAATAAAATCAGCTACTGCATAAAATTTTTTGGTAATTTTTTAATAGATCTTTTATTATGATTAGATTTGCTTAATTTATTGTTCTGCTTTTGCTAATGTTGATGTTTTCTGTAGTGTCTTCCTAGTTACTAGCTTGGTCTCACATTCTGATACAGTTTTAAGACTTACTCTTTTAGTGCAGTGACGTTCAACTTGATGTTTTTGAAAGTAGTTGTATGTGCCTTAGGGATCTGTCATAGAACATTTTTTTTTGGAAGTTTCGCTTCGAATTATTTCTATATAAGCTAGTTAACTTTCTATCTCTATGACCTCCTTTCAAGCAATTTATAATGTATCACAGAAAGCAACACAAGGAAGCATCACATTCTTGATCTGTAAAATTTCTTCTGAACAAGTAATGTGCACTTGATGAATAGGAAACTGCCATATATTTGCATTTATCAATATTCATGTATCCTAGGTAGAGGCCGCAACCAATTAATCCCGCTAAAAGAGTCCTTGCAGTATTAGTGATAAAATGTTATTGTCAACAGCTAGACATGTTTCACACATGCACTACCTTATGGGACAACTGCATTCACATTTTATATATTAGTTGCCATCGTCTTCATCATCATGTAAATCACTTCTCATTAAATTCATGAAAATTTATAGCTTTCTTTGTAGTGTGTTTATGTATTGATGATAAGATCTTCTTTGATCACTAAGACAATATCAAAGCATGTATTTGACTTACCCCCTTCTGTTGCTTTCTCAACCTTTCCCATGCTATTAGTTTTCTTCTCGTAGTTACTGCATCACTAGTGATAAAAAGTGCCGAAGGAAAATGTGAAGCATACCTTGTTATAATTTTTTACAGAATGGTATGGTATTTTATTCCCTTAGTTTTGTCAGGTAATGCCATGTTTAATTTTTTTTGTACACATTTGAACTTTTGTTACATGTATTTTATTCAAGAAAGAAGGTTAATGCTTCTATTTGTATTATCCCCCCTATCCTAAAAAAATGTTTTAGAAAATAAACATGTAGTATAACTGGCTACAAGTCTTACACGTGGTTAATGCTGTTTCAATGGCATTGTATGCTAATGAATCATTCGGCTTACATAACCAGCTAGCATAATGTAATATATTGTTATCTGTACCTTGATTTTAAATGCCTTTTCCAACTCTTTCTTTAATGGTAGCTAGGGGAGGATATTACTGAAGGGGAGTGCCAACCGCCATGAAGAAAGTGTTCGATCAAACTGTGCGAGACTTGTAAGAGTTGTCCCCTTTTTAATTGCTTTTGCTTGTCCATGCCTTTCTCTGTTTTAACCATACCAGTTCTAAGAAGTTGCATAGCGAACAAAATGAGGTTATGTGGAAGATTCTTCTAGTTTCTGTTCATGTAACCAAACTAGTTTTTTTTTGTCTATTTTTCAGCAAAAGGGAAGTGAATAAGAAAGTACTGAAAATTCCTGGAATAGAGCAAAAGGTTAGTATGCTATTGCATGAATACCAATTTAGTTGCTAATTTCATACTTACCAAGATACACAAGGTTATATAATTGGCTATACTTTTCAGATTCTCGATGCTACTAGCAATGAGCCTTGGGGTCCTCATGGAACAGTTTTGGCAGATATAGCACAAGCAACGCGAAGCTAGTAAGTTGTTCCCCTTCTTGAAGAGACTTTTTCATCATGAAAAGGTTACTTATAAACTATATTTATATACAGCCATGAGTACCAGATAATCATGACAGTCATTTGGAGGAGGATCAATGATACCAAAAAAAATTGGCGACATGTTTACAAGGTAAACAACCTCCAAAGAAGTGGCTGAAACATTGCTTTTAATTGAGTGCCTACTGTTTTCATTTTTATATTCCTTTTTTGGTTAAATATACTACTCAGATGGCTCCACTTGTATATTACCGAATGATAAAGATTATGTGCTCAACACTCTTGGCTTCTCTTTCAATGGACGTGTAGGGATTGACTGTCTTGGAGTACCTTGTTGCACATGGATCTGAACGTGTCATTGATGAAATCAGAGACCATGCTCACCAGATATCGGTAATTATTGTCATTCTCTGATAAAATGTACACTTTAAGTTGCTTGCTTATGATCTTTTTTTAAAGATAATTGAGGCAATACCATGGTTTCATTGTTCATAAATTTTTTTCCAGATTTTATATGATTTTCAATACATTGACTCAAGCGGGAGGGATCAGGGAAGCAATGTCAGGAGGAAGTCTCAAAGTCTTGTAGCACTAGTAAATGATGCTGAAAAGATACGTCAAGTTAGAAAGAAAGCCAATGCGAACAAGGAGAAGTAAGGTTTCCCTGCTAAATGCATGACATTTGCAATCATTTGACCTTTCCAGTCTATTGATCCGAAAGCCATCACCTTGTTTTGGCAGGTACTACAATATGGTTTCAACTAGTGGAATGCACCATCGTAGTCAATATGCAGGTGGAGGCTACAATGATGATAACAATGATGGTGTCCATGGGAATAAAGACAGTGAGCAAAGTGGGTATGGAAGAAATATGGATTCCAGAGGCAGTGACATTTATGATAGAGGATATTTGGATAATCAGAGTACTATCCGGTATGGCAGGGATGATGAATATTGTGACACAAAAAGTTGTAGAGATGATAACTATAAGGGTGGTAGAGGCAATTATGACCGTGACTTTGGTACTAGAAATGGAAACACCGATGAAGACACAGACCAGTTCAATGATGAAGGACACACACAGACATCACGGTATATTCATTTTTCACTCACACTTGCTTTTAGGTGGTAAGGGGACTAGAATATTCTCTTCAATATAAATGTTTGGTAGTATGTATAAGACGAATCTGTCCTTCTGAACATAAATAATTTTTATTATCCTGTTGATCAAACCAAAAGTATCTGTTCTATGTGTAACTCTTTTGTTTTGTGAATGTCTTTACATATTGCATGTTTTTGAAGTTTGTTTAACAAATTGCTGATGCTCACTGGACAAAACCATGTTGTTTCTTTCCTTACTGCTAGATACACCATGCCCCATCTTTTTTGTTAAATGTATGGATTTGCTCAATAAAAAATTTTTATTCATCATCCTTTGAAATGCATGTACCTCTGCTTCATTACTCAAGCAATTTATGTTGCTTGTGCAGCCATTTCTATTGCATATGGTATAAGAAACTTGTTAAGCTCTAAAAAGATCTTTGTCATCTCAAGACTTAAGCTTAATTATGATGGCAAAAGATTCCTAACATGTTTTATCACATTTTTTTTCTTTCATAAGTGGTGGTGGAAGGGCTCAAGTGTCCCCCATCGGCAATAGGTAAAATATTATTAGATGTGGCCTGTTCGAGAACATCCTGTTTCATAATGGTCCTTGAAGTTTTATTATGTTAATTAGTAGGCAACCTGAATATAAGGATTCGAGGAACAATCTTGGTGCGCCACCCAGCTATGAAGAGGCGACAAGCCATCAGGAACATGCTCAAAACGAGTATTCTTCTGTATCTTATGAAATTGTTTTGTTAGCAATCAATTTAATTATTCTAACATTCTTCAGTTGAACACATAAAGGGATGCAGTAGGTAACTCGCCTCCTCCAGAAACATCTTCACCACGAGCACCTAAAGGATCTTCTGTAGAAGATGATATTCAAGGTCAGAAACTTCCTGAAATAGGTGAAACTTTGTCACATAATGTTGAACGGAGTGATATTTTTGATGAGTTTGATCCACGAGGCTCTGCTGCAGGTATAAATTACATTTCATCTTTTCAGAATTTTTTCTTATTTTTTGCAAATTGTATGATGATAGTCTGTGCTTTGTTTCTGTTATTCTTTGGTATTTTCATGAAGTGGGCATCACTACTTATTTTTCTTTTCATATGGTCGACCCCAAATAATTGGGGATTTAGGCTAGAGTTATGTTGCTTGATATAGTGTCTGAATTAAACTTGGGTCATTAGATCTGCCAATTCAAATTGTTGATATATGAACATGACGGATATGGTAGTGTTTTGCTACACTTGATGAAGAATCCACAAATTTAGGATGGAATACAAACTAAAAAGATATTTATATTGATCAACATTTCGTTGAGAATTGAGATCTCTTAAAGAGTAAGGAATGAAGAGTCATGTGATTTTAGGGTAACGAGGAAATATGTGAAGTTGTGCTTACTAAACATTAATAAAATATTGGAATAAAAATAAATGGAATAGTCGATGATTGTTGTCCTACCTCTGCTGATTGGGCTTAATGTTTCACACTGATTATTATGTGAAACATTTGTTGCTTGCAATCTTCCTTATGTTGCTAATTTTGTTCCATAATTTTTTATTATCATCACTCAAGTGGCTGGATCTTTATTTCCAAGTCCATTGGACCCAACATGGAATGATCCATGATTGGCCCTGAGCTGCCACTCCCGGTGGGATTGCTGGGATTGGCCCTAGATCAGTCTATTCAGGCTGATCTGATCTTGCTCTGGACTGATCCCAGGCTATTTTCAGGGTCAGATCGGGCTTCCCCCCAAGATTGGATCAGCAGGATTGGCATTCCAGGATCGGCTGATCCTGCAAACCATGATGTTTATAGATGGCCAAAGTCTCATTCGTTATCACTGGATTGCCGCCTAGCTTATATATCTCATAAATAGGACTCTACTTTTACTCAGTATTGCAAGTTTTGATTTTTTTTTCTTATAAATATTACTATCTTGTTACTCAAACTTTGCAAGCAAACAAGTTACCAGGATAAATAGATATGGCAAAGTATTGTCGTCCAAAATTCAAGTACCTAACAAATCAGCTTGAGATGTTGAAGGCAATGCAAAAATCTAGTTAACATCTCTAAATTATGTACATTTAGTGATTTAGGAAATAACTGTTCGATCATTGGTTGTTTTTGAAAGTCTCTTGGTGTCATGATATGTGCTGCTTCTTATTCTTTAAGGGGTGGTACTATATATCTGTCATCTCTGACTTTTATTTTTCCTTATTCAGTTGTTGCTCCTGCTGGAACCAACCTCGAAATGGATATTTTTGGATTTTCCACCCTTGACCCCGTATGTTCTTCAGGCCTCATGTCAGTTAACACTGATGCAACATGTAATCCTTGTATACCTAATAACTTGGACCTAGAAGCAACCTTTGCCCCTGTATCATCAGTGTCAAATGTACTTAATCAGGTATGATCATGTGGCTTTTTTTATCTGTTTGAGTGCATTTGATGGCAAGGGCACATATAATATTATTATTTCAGATTTATTTTTTTATTTGTTTTTTATTTCATTCTTAAGGGAATTTTTTTGTTGCACTCACTGACCCTTTGTGAAGTGGGAGCAAGGAAACAATATGTCAACTTCTGCTTGATACTGTATGCAGGTTGCTAATGATCCATTCGGAGATTCTCCTTTCAAGGTCATGCATGGCAATAATTCTTTCACCCCACAACAGAATTTGTCGTCTGTTACTTCTTGTGAGCTACAAAATAGCACAATGGGTGAGTTGGAGGCTCCACGGCCTGTACCTCAGGCAATGGAATCTACTGGCTATAGTTTTGGGGATGCATTTTATGCTACGGCACCTACAGCAATTACTATGAACGATCAAGTCTCTACTGCAGAGCAGTTCCTGGCTATTGAGTTAGCCATGCCTAATAGCACTGCAGCTGGAGGCATGGCTCAGCATATGGAAGCTACAGCTACGACCTCCTCAAATGTTTTCCAACATGGAATTTCAACAACTAATGAACAAAGTCAAGCCAACATTGCCTCTCAGCCATCTTCAGTAACTTCATTGACGCATGCAGTGGATCTCCCCCCAGCTGGGCTTTCAACTTCAATTGCCCCACAGGCATGTCCATATCCTCTTAGTCAATTGGGTTCTGAAGTAGTACCTCCAGCTTCACAAATATTTTCCGGGAAACACCCTTCACACCCAGGACAATTTTCTACATCAGTTCCAATAACAGACCCTTCAAATCCATTTGCTGATTTGGAGCCCTCAGAATCAAGTGCTTGGCCTCTAGCACCTTCTTCAATGTACTCCCAACCAAATCTTCCTGCTTCTCTGGTTTCACAACCAGCTTC
Organism: Cryptocoryne crispatula var. balansae; assembly: GCA_036172225.1. Classification (NCBI taxonomy): domain Eukaryota; kingdom Viridiplantae; phylum Streptophyta; class Magnoliopsida; order Alismatales; family Araceae; genus Cryptocoryne; species Cryptocoryne crispatula. The sequence continues at coordinate 9,935,748 of CM069922.1, read as the reverse complement.
CTCAACCATACTCTCCCAACCAGGTTTATCAGCTTCTGGTCCTCAATCAAACCTTTCAGCTATGGTTTCAGTGCCTCCAAAAACTATTCAAGATGACAAGTTTGAGACCAAGTCTACAGTTTGGGCTGACACATTGAGTCGAGGTCTAGTCAATCTCAATATATCTGGACGTAAGTGCTTTCAATCTGTGAACTAGAACGACATCATTGACATCATTTAAGTCCATTCTTTCCTTGAAAAATAATAACATTGTGGTTATTCTTTTGAACATGTTGTCTTTTGTGCTCTTCATTTACTATGAACCTAAATGCTCGTACACTTTTTTGCAGCAAAAATTAATCCATTATCTGATATCGGAATTGACTTTGACTCGATCAATCGGAAGGAGAAGAGAAAAGAGGAGAAAAATGCTGCACCTCAAGTATCCACAATTAACATGGGCAAAGCTATGGGCGCAGGCTCTGGTCTTGGACGTGCAGGTGCCAGTGGCCTTGCGCCCCCTCCGAACCCGATGATGAGCATGGCAGCATTGGGGACAAGCATGGGAGGTGGTGGCCTTGGCACGGGCATGGGCATGAGTGCTGGAGGCTATGGTGGAGGCATCCACCAACCTATGGGGATGGGAATGGGGATGAACATGGGAATGGGGATGGGAATACACATGGGCATGGAACCGGCAGCATCACTGCAGCCTCTTGCTGGAGCTGGATTCCCTCCACGTCAACCAATGCCCGGTTTTGGTTATAACCCTACGATGGGTATGGGAGGGTCGGGGGCATATGATGCTCCGCAGCAATACGGTGCTTATAGGTGATGATAAAAGAACTGGCATAGGAGGGAAGAGTGTCTTTCCCGTTAATGACTGCATAACGGCTACACGTGAGAAACCAACAGACTCAAAAGGAACAAGCAAGTGTGCAAGCAACGCCAAGCTAGAAGCAATGGAGATACAATCATATTACCGTCTATTATCGATTGTTTGACAACTCATTTTGTCAATCTAGTATTTCTCATCTGGAGCTATTTTACTGTATCTCTTGTATTAATCTTTTTTTGTTCTTTCACAAGTCCGAGAATCACCATGAGTGTTCACTAGTGATCTCCAAGCAAGCCTTGGTAACTTTCTGCTCAGAAAATAAGAAGTTGATAAAAAGTTGAAAATTGTTTGGTTGAACAATAATTTTTTGTACACTTTCATGATATACGTCGGATAAATAAAATGTAACTCGGTCAATGACAAAATTATCTTGTTTGTGGAGATGTGAAAACAAAAAAGGATAGGATCCATGCAAGGCCAAAAGACCTGACGGATCACAAAGAGGTTCTCACCTTTTTCTATTCCAAGAACCGAATTTTTTTAAAAACATAAATTTATAACAGTTGTCAAATATGATTTTCATCAAGCTTTGTTATTAAAATATAAAATTGTAACAAAAAAAAGCTTGATTTGTCGTGCAACCAAACACCTGTCATTTGTATTGATGTGATTATTTTTGTACGCCGCACTTCGCGGTTTGGCGTTGGGTCCAAAGGCCAACCCTCCTGACTCAGCCTACACTTGCTCTTGTATAGAAATTTTGTACTCAAACCTCCGTTCATGGTGAAAATTGTATTAGGGTCTCACCACTCTCCCACACTATCACCCTTGTTATTATCTCATCCTCTCCTCTCCTACTCCCCCACGTCCAATAAAATTAATGTTCTATTTATCGAATCACACTTAATAATTTTTATATGTAAATTTGTGTTTTGATAACATTTTCACCAAATATTTTTATTTTTGTCAATATAACATACTAATTAAGATATAAATTAGTAATATTTTATTTTAATTTATGTATTTTCTATAGTACATTGATTAAAAAATAGAAAAGTTTTGGCAAAAATAGCACCAGAACACAATTTTGCATATAAATTTTTGATAAGTTATCCTAGAAAATGCAAAGTCAAGGATACAAGAATTCTATAATGTATCTTTTGAATAAAATATATAAATTTTTACTTTATTATTTTAATATATTATTTGTATTGAAATTTTTTATTTTTTAAATTATTTAAAGATCTAAGTTCTCATTGGACTCTCAATCCAACCCGGATCCCGACCTTGGGTGACCCGGGGTGGTTAGGGCCCAACCAGCCCACTCCTGACTCTCAATCCGGCCTGCTTTGATTCTATCCACCACAAGGAGGTTATGTCTGAAAAATAAAAAAGAGAATGACATACAACTTAATTTTAATAAGAGTTTTATAAAGATAAAAGAGATAGAATTGTAGGTTATACGTAATCAAACATTATAAATACCTAAACTAGCTGGCCTCTGAACGAATCAGAGTCAGAACTACGCTAAGATTAATTTTCTAGTTAGCATTAAAACGCTTCTTTTTTTTTTGGATTCGTACACCTCTGAAGTCTATTGTTTGATTTCAAGGGTGCGTATGCATGTGCAAGACAACCCGCACATGGCCACAAGACCACGACACAACCGCATGAGACGTGGATAGTTGAAAGGCATGTTTGGTTACTCTGTTGAGGACATGTTAAATCTACTACTGTATAAAATAATAATCTAGTGCTAATATAACGAGGTGTTTGATTGCAAATTGATTTTTTTATATTTTTATGATAAAATAAAATTTAAGATGATCAAACACATAAAATTGCAATGCTTGTTGGGATGTGAGGATGAAAAAGAGTTTTTTTTTTTCTTTGAACACCAACAAAGAACACCACCTCTTAATTCATTAATAACATAAAAGAGTACAAGGAAGATAATTCAGCACCATCTCTAGTTTGACCGTGTGTTCTTCTAGCTAGTTTGAGACGATGAAAAGAGTTGGGACCTCGTATCTCTAAAAAGTTGAAGATCGCAAGAAGGAAAAAAAAAGTCTCACATTTTTTTAATATTTAAGAAAACATTCTTCCTGAAAAATATTTTTTCGTAGTGATCGTCGTTCATATTTTTTAACAAATTCTGTAATATATAAACAGCGTCTTTTCTAACAAATTAAGCTCAGTTTATCAGACGATCCAACATCGAAGATTTGACTAGTTATCTTACCCATCGCCGGCAGAACAGAACATCCCCAAAAATGGAATTCTCGGTTAAAACTGTGTGCAAGCGAGGGTTCGATGGAGGCCACGCGTGGGTTCCGCAAGCGGGGGATGGAGGCCTTCGCGTGGGTTCCGCAAGCGTGAGCGCGCCGCTTCTGTCGGGAGGCTTCTGTCGGGCGAGGGTGAGCGCGGCGCTTCTCGGGAGGGTTCTGCGGCGCTTCAGTCGGGAGGGGTGAGCGGGAGGGGTGAGCGCGGCGCCTCCATCGGGTTCTGCGGCGCTTCAGGCGCTTCTGTCGGGAGGGTTATGCGGGAGGGGTGAGCGCGGCGCCTCCATCGGGAGGGTTCGATGGAGGGTAATTTGGGATATGTAAATTAGGGCTCAAGTGAGGTAACGACGAGGACATGAAAATTTGATTCAAACAGACGTTGGGACTTTTAAATAAGTATGTAAACGGTGGGACTTTAAAAAAATTTTATGGACGTAATAGGACCTAGAATTAAAATCCCCCTTAAATTTATTAATTCTTCTCGATCCCCGTTTAAATTTTTTTCCGAAGAGAATAAAATCGGTCGGATGATAAATTGGCTTGTGTCTGGGCTTAATTGATATCCAGGGTGTGCATAGATCACGGAATCGGCCGATTTGGATTAGAATCGATCGATTCCTGGATCGGATCGGCCATTGCCGATCCGTTTCTTGGCTGAAGAACCGATCCGGAAAAAAGTTCTGGTAGAATCGGTCGGGATCGGCCGGATCGGTCAGAATCGGTCCGGATTCGGATCGGAATCGGAATCGAATCATTTTTTTTTTTTTGCTATTCCAGTTGGATCGACCAGGATCAGTCAGAATTGGTCCGAATCGGCCAGAATTGGTCCGGAATCAGATCAATTTTTTTTGTTTTTTTTCTTACCGATTCTGGATCGATTTTCTTCTATTGGATCGGTCGGAATCGGTCCGATCCCATCAGATTCAGATCGGATCGATACCCACCGATCCCGATCCCGATTCCGATCCTGCGATCCTTGAGGGTGTGTGCACTCATCAGCGCACCACGGCCAGCAGACAGCGATTGCTATCAGGGTTGTTCACAGCGTACTTCAATTCGAAAAATCAAACTAAGTTAATATTTCGATTGATTTGATATGATTCTTAAAATTTCTTAAATTAAATAACTCAAATTAAATTAAATATTTTTAATTTAAGTTATATATAAAATAATATTTATATATATTTTTAAGAAATAAATTTATTTTATGTATTTTAAGACAAAATTAATATAATGTATAATAGAATATGATTTAAAATAAATAAAATAAAATTATATATTGATATATAATAAAATATGATTTAAATCAGATCGATTAATTAAATTAATTAAAAAATACTCAAAAATTAAATCCGATCAAATCATCAACATCTCTAATTCTCACGCCGAGCACGGAGGAGGAGACCTGTATTGAGCGGCGGCGGCGGCGGCGTGGCGGGACGCCCTCCCCCCGGACCAGCCAAGACAACGCCCAGACAAGAACAAGAGAGATGGGCTTGCCGGCCGGCGGTGGTGGGCGGAGCGAGAGGGGGCAACCGCCGCACATGCACGCATGCCGGTGGAGGGGGGCCGACCAGTGCGGAGAAGGCCATTTACCCCCTCTTTCCTCTGATCGGACGGAGGCGGATCGTTGCCGGGGCCCCTCCACCACGCCTCTCCCGGCGACGTCGCGGTGTCTCTCTGCGGTGGCGATGGACCCCGGCCGCGCCGTCTGTACCGACGACATGCGTACCACCCTTGGGCGCGCGCCGGGAATGATTGGCTTGGCCGCCCCCCACCCATCCTCCACCAGAGAGGCGGCGGCGGCGGCGGAGGAGGAGGAGGAAGGCGGGGGATATGATACGACGACGGAGCGTAAAATTAAGGGGAGGGAGAGCCCGTCCCATCCCCTTCAGCCGGGGTCGTGCCTTCCTCCCACTTCCGGCCAGCGGCCGTGGGGGCGCTGTCGTCCCCGTCCTCCCATATCGGGTGTGGTGGCTCGCTCTGATCGCCGGGGGGGTGGCCGGAGCACAACTGCTGGCGTGGAGAGATTTGACCGGCAACGCCCGCGGTGCCGGAGCTCAGCTGCTGGCGAGCTCACGGGCGGGGCGGACGGGACGCGAGAGATCAGGTCGTCGGCTGTCGGCTGCCGACCGGAATATTCTACCACCCCCCCTACCTCCGGAAATATAATAAGTGTAAATGCACACTAGATCCGTTTTTAAGAAATCACTTTACCACTAGGTCCGTTTTGAAAAACACCTTTTCATTAGATCCGTTTTTTCAAAATATCATCACACCCACTCCAATTTGGAGTGAAAATGTCGTTTTTGCCCTTTGCACATCGAAGAAGGCGGTAGCCCTCTCGCGGTAGTGCCCCCCGGCGGCCCCCCTCTCGGCCCCCCCCGGCGGCGCTCCCCCCACCCGCGGAACCCCCCCCCCGGCGAGGCTCCCCCCCCCCGGGCATGAAGGTGACGGAAAGCCCCCCCGGGCCTGAAGGTGACGGAACCCCCCCGGCGGCGCTCCCCCCACCCGCGGAACCCCCCCGGCGGTAGCCCTCTCGCGGTAGTGCCCCCCGGCGGCCCCCTCTCGGCCCCCCCCCCCCCGGCGGCGCTCCCCCCACCCGCGGAACCCCCCCCCGGCGAGGCTCCCCCCCCCGGGCCTGAAGGTGACGGAAAGCTCCAGCAGGCAGCTGCCCCCCTTCCTGCCCGCCCCCGCCGCCGCCTCCCCGAGCTCCGCGCCGCCTATGCTGGCGCCGCACAGCCGGACCTCGCAGCCCAGCGAGTGGATCGTCCCCAGGTCGAAGCTGTTCCAGTTCACCAGCCGCAGGTGCAGGACCGCCGCGGCCTCCTCGGCGGAGAACCGCTCGAAGCTGACCTTCTCGAGGTCGGCGAGCGGCGGGCGCGGCAGGGGGATCTCCCCGTCCTTCTCCAGCGGCACGGTGAGCTTTCCGAAGACGGGTACGCGTATGCCGACGGCCACCTTGATCTTGTAGGTGATGCCGGCGCCGGGCTTGATCTGCGTCTCCTCCGGCGGCGCTCCCCTGCGATTGAACTTGGGAGAGGGGAGGGGGTAAAAGTGGGATTTGAAAATAACGAAATGTAGAAATGGACTGGGTGATAATGAAATTCAGTGTCAACGGACTAAACAGTAACGAAATGTGGTCAACGGAGTTTTTAGTAAAGTCATTTTCTTAAATGGACCTAAGAGTAATTTTCCCCTATAATAACGTCTGGTCATTGCACGTGCACGACACCGCTCTGCTCTCTCCGGCCCATCGCCGCCGTGCACCACCGCAGCCTCCCCGCCCGGCTCTGGAGCCCTCTCTCCGTCTACGGCTGCCTACTACGTACCATATCGATCCATCCATGCATTAATCAGAGAGCGAACCCCATCATCTTTCGGAGGAATGCTACGAGTTCTCTCACATAATATAAAAATAACGAGAATTTAATATTTTTTAATTACGGGTACTAGCTATCTGTATGATTATGTTTTTAATTAGAGGATTAACTTGGAAGCGACGATTTTAACTAGCTAGCTAGCTATTTGGTTTCTTTTGAAATTTCACTTCTCAGAACACCATGCATGATATCTACTCTTGTGTACGTTAGTGATATGTGTGTAGTCATTGCGTCTCGAATCTTAATTTGTTTCTTGTTATGTGTAGTTTGTCAAAGGATGTGTTGACCGGATTGCAACTAATTAACACACAAGCTCCCCATTTTAATTTACTGACTTGAGTTTTGAACCCAAAATAATATATATAATAGTTTGATGTAAAAAAACAATTATTTACCAAGTACTGTTGGTCCAGGGCACGTAATAAAAATAACAGCTGTCGAAAGAGAGTACAGGGAATACATTTTCATAAAGTATTAAGATACTATTTAATTTACACGAAGACATCTTTCTTTCAAGCATTTTAATGTTCTACGAACGTTTTAAAATCTTTCCTGCGCGGAACAAGTTTATTATAGCTAGGTTTAATAAAATAATATATCATACAACATGCAAACGTTTCTAAACAGAAAATCTTCTTCAAAAAACGAAGATTATTGAAATCATAAATAAGTATATTAAATAAATTAATCTATTTATGATTATATGCCTCTAATAATACCAGGAAATACCGAAAGAGTAAAGTAACGGACCCCAAAAAAAACAAAAGAAAAGAAAGAAGAAGCTCCAGGCGATGAAATGCGACTGCCTTGTGCGGGAAGGACAAAAGGGGGAAAAAGGTCGGCAGAATTTGAATTAAAAAAAGTTCCAAACCGACAGTTTAATGATATAAAAAAATAACATTAGTGAAAGTGAGGCTTAAAAATAATTTATCCATCTATTTTAAGATCCTTTCGATTAGGCTCCTCCTTTCTCGAAGAAAAAAAAAGAAAGAGAAGTTGATCAGACTTCTCGTCGGTCTCCGTGATCTCTTCGGTTGTACAGTACAACGACAGAAACCGTTCACAGAGGACATACACGGTGAGACCACTCGGCGACCACCGCCGGCGGCCGCGCCGCCACGTCCGGGCGGCGGGCGGAAAAGGCGGTAGACCCGAGTCCGGCGGATCTGCCCGGGACCGGCGGGAAGGAAGAAACGAGGAGGGTGAAGAAAGAAAGAAAGAAAGAAAAAGAAAGCGTTTCGTATTTTTTTTTTTTTGGTTTCAGAATAAGATTGTGTTAACCAATTTAAAATTGCGACTCTGGGTTAAAGTGATCGAGTCTTATAAGTATGAGTGCCTCTCTTACTTAGTCAATATGACACTATTCTTACTCGCTCTCTCACGTGTAAGTTCTTCTGACTTTGACACGTGTACACTGTTTACGAGTGACGATCGACGGAGGGGATCCACAGCCCTTAGTTTTATTATCATGTTAACCAATCCAAAATCGTAGCTCTAAGTTAGAGTGGCCCAGATTTATAAGCATGGGTACCTCCCCTGCCTAACTAATTGATAGTCGTTACATAATGCCCTGTTTGGTTACACTATTAAGTACCTCTATCACTAGCTATCACTATCAATTTTAAGATTGATATCGATAGGAGCCATTAAGAGGTATTTGGTTAATTATATTAATTTTAAAATTTTTAGTGCAAACAAAATACATTACATACTTTTGATATTGATACTTCGTGCTCGATTTGGTCAGAGTTTCATTTTTGGTATTATATCACTATCGATATTAATATTTTCAAATGTTAGAGTATCAACATCAAAAATCATACAAATTGACACTTGTACTACATAATATGTTTTGTTTGTACTACATATTTTAAAATTGATATAGTTAACCAAACACTTCTTAATAGTTTCTATCAATATCAAATTTAAAATTGATAATGATAGAGATACTTAACCATGTTACCGGACACGGCCGTCAACATTTGAAAATACTAATAACAATATTAATATAGTATCAAAAATAAAACCCTAACCAAGCGGGGCATAATATTCTCCCTCGAAAATATGCTCACGATATCTATTTAAAATCTAGCAAGTACCCGGTATGTAAGAATATTTTCATCATTTCCATGACTATGTATACAAAAAAAGATCATAGTCAGGGTGTTTTGTTACATAGAAAATTGAGTTTTTGTTATAAAATATTTTGTAACAGCAAAAAATTAAGTAAGATATTTGATAATGATCATAAAAAATAAGTTTATAATTATTATTATTTAGTTAATGCCCTATTTGGTTAGAGTTTCATTTTTGATACTATCAATATTGATATTAATATTTTCAAATGTTAGAGTATCAATATCAAAAGTAATACAAGTTGACTTGTATTACATAATATGTTTTGTTTGCATTACAAATTTTAAAATTGATACAATTAATCAAACACTTCTTAAAGATTCTTATCAATATCAATTTTAAAATTGATAGTGATAGAGGTATCTGATAGTGTTACCAAACTGGGCATAAGAAAGAAGTGACCTTTCTTTTTCATAGTTATACACATTATTCACTCCCTTGTGTGATCACATCTTATTAAACACACGACGACGTTTTTATATCTTTATGTATCTTAATTTCTTTTAATATAAAGCGTAAACACTCTACTTTTTTATTTTTTTTAATTATCACTTGCACTATACTCGGGAGAGCATGCATGAACATGTAGGTGAAATTCAAATAGTTTATTTCTTGTTGTACTCCAAATAGATCAAGTCAGAGGAGGACCAGGAGGAGAAAACAGACTCACATATCCAGTAAAAAAAATTGTCAAGATTAATTCATGTCCGGGAGAGAGCATTTCTATGGCAGAGCAGAGGAAGCACAGGGAGATGGTAGAAATGAGAAATGGATTTGATTGAGGGCAAAGCATGATATATTTAAGAGAAGTAAATGATTTGAACAATCTGGAGTATTATTCGAACTCAAATATTTTTCTAGTTTATCTTAAGTGCATAATTATCAAGATGCACTATGGATTTTATTTAACTATATGATATATATATATATATATATATATATATATTAGAGCTTATCCAAGTGCGCTTAAAGGTATATGTAGACACAATTGATCTTTGAGAAAAATACGATACAAAAAGGAGTCTCACAAATGACATTAAGTTTAGAAAGATTTTGTACGCCACACTAAGATGGTAAACTGAAATGGGCAATGTGAAGGGTTTATCTTCCTTTGTTTGAATTTTATGAAGCATTACATTAATAGTCCATTTGGATACACGGAAAACTAAATTCACCTAAAAATCTTTTAAGTTGCATATAATTTTTAAAAATTTTGAAATCTTGATAACCGCATTTGGAAAATATTTTCTTGACCAATTATTTATCTTATTTAATTATATGTAAAGTACGTTTCTAAAATATTGTATTATAATATTTTTGATTGAAAAATTCACAAAAATATGATTTTAATCAACAAAACATGCTCGTCATATTTATCAACTTAAATTATAAATAATTAAAAATAGTTAAATATTCAATAATTATTTACTAAAATACTTATTTTATTTGATAACATATAAAAATAAATCACATTAAAAGGAATTACATGTGACAACATTTTTACAATACATTAAAATATAATCTATCATTTAATTTATATGAAAAATATAAGTTGAGATGCTTATATCAGTATATAAGTATAAATAAAAATAAATTTTATTTGATAAATAAGTTTTTATCAACTAGTATAAATTTTAAATAAAAATATTTTAAAGTAATTTATATTTATTAAAATTGATAATATTTTTTTAAGCTAAAAATATTTTATTTAGCAAAATAAAATTTTGAAATCAACTTTGCCAACCATCCCAGAAAACGGCATCCGCTGGGTACCGGTGGATGCCAAAATCAGCATTTCATCCCATATAATTCATTTTACTTTTTTTTTTTGTACACAAATTGGCCTAAACGGCCGGGAGCCTGCCGCTCGCACAGACAACGGGGGATCGAGCCCCCACTGACTCGGTCCCCACCTGGAAACCCTCCCCCCCTCGGGGGAGGGCTGGGCGCCCATGGCTACCCTCGAACCCGCCCTCCTGCTAAAAACCGCAGAAGGGATGCCAACCAAGCTATGCTCGGCGGGCATGTAATTCATTTTAGGGTGGCATATGTTTTACATGGAACCGGATACATCAACAAGAATGTTTTCGGAAAAAGTGACGACACGAAGCAAGTTTTCAAGGTAAACAAACGTACCCTAAATAGACCTCAAATTCTCTTAGTTTAGGGGTGTTCATGGTCTAGTTTTTGTTAATTCAGTTCGATTTAGTTTGATTCGGTTCAAATCATATTTATTAAGGTAGAATGACTATGTCAATCTATAATTTTTATTTTATTTATTTTAAATTACATTTTATTAAATTTTAATGTATTTATTTATACATTTTATTAATTTGTTTTAAAAATTCTTGAAACAAGTTTATTTTTACAAAAAAGACATATAACTATTATATTATATATAATTAAAAATAAAATATTAAATTTATACCGGGTTATTTAATTAATGATTTTTTTAGTTTGAATGGTCCTAAAAATTTAACCAAATCAATCGGTAGTTCAAACCAAGTCAAATCAAATTAAATTATTAGTTTGATTTGATTTTTCGAGTTGAACCAAACAGGAACAACCTTATCTTAGTTAGGTGGTTTATCAACATTTATTGATGAAAATGACCTATATAATAATTTTAACTATGATTATCTCTCTCTCTCTCATTTACCTCCTCCTCTCTCTGAATTAAACGAAGAGGTTTTATTTTCAAAAGATTAAGTAATGCCTCCTGCAATGTTTTTTCAGCGGTGATTCAGATGATAGGATCTTACTTTGAGGTGACACAAAATTTTAATAAGAGAAAATTAACAGGAGGCCCATATCTTGTGAAGCACTTTCACATGAGGCCCTGTGTCAAAAAATATTTAATGGAAGACCCACTTTTTGCAATTTATATAACTTTCTCCCCAAACTCTTACTCACCTTGTTAACTTTTTTTCAAATGACCCAATTACCCCTCTATTGGCAAAAGAAATAACGGACATCCCAATTTACGCTTTATTAATAAAATTAACTTTTGATAACTCAGGTGTCATTCTAAATCATTATTTTGATAATGATAAGTTATATTAAAAATAGATAGTTTACTTTTATTAAAATTTTAAAAATTGTAATACTATTATCAAAAATAGATAGTCTACTTGTAAATTTGATCTATTAACATACAATGGCGTACAATTGATAAAAAAATGTAATAACACATAAAATTGCAGTAGATCACGCTTGCGAAGAAAATTTTAAAATATAAATTAGTTTAATAACAACAAAAAGCTAAAAATAAAATTTGGACATTTTTATATTTGCTGCATGCTACTCTTCTGATTTCTTTTGGTTTTGTCATATTGCATACCTAATTAGCATCACCCATATATTGGTTATTCCTTCTAGGTGTTGTGTACTTATGATGTGTAGACAAGGTCAAGAGCCATGGTTAAGAGAATAAATGTGAAAATCGGGGTCTCCTACAGGTCTGCAACTTAAGTTTGTAATCAAGGGCAAACAAGGGATGTGAAAATAAGAAGAGACGGTGGAGGGATGTCTGTTAACGGAATGGGCACATGGTTAAGAGAATTAGATAAATTGGGTTTATCATTGAAGATATTGGGTGAGTGAGTTTTTTATTAAACTAATTTTCTTAACTGAGGTTATAATTAATTTTCCCTTTTAATAATATATTAAGATTGTCATTCTGCATAAAGATATATTTCACAATATAAATAGTTAAAGGGTTGATATCTAAATCCCTCCAAACAATACTTACCACATAGATCATTGGATCTACGTAGGAGCCAGTCAGGTCAAATGACCTCATTGGATTTTTAAAATTCCATTATAAATTTACAGAATTTTCATAAAAAAAACCTCCGTTAAAATAGTTTTTTTGAAAAGAAGTGGACTTCACTGAAATTTCATGTGACCCCCACGAGCATAAATTCTGGGTCCCTCGCTGCAACCGATACAGCACCGCAATGTAGATTATTCCCAAGATATATTATTAAATAGTCCCCATGTGCTGATGAAATACACTCCGTCATACATCATGTTAATTGATGTCTTCTTTATAAGTGGCAGCGACCCGGCGCGCCCAGGGACACGACGAAAATTTTAGAAATATGGCGTCTAATAGGCAATTTTCTTCCGACCGGCAAGATCTTTGCCGCCTAGAAATTTTTAACGCAAAAAGAAATGAATGCGATTTGGTTGGTCTAAACATTTCTGAAATAAAAATAACTCAAATAATTTAAGGGTAAAACTAAAACTAGAGCTCGAGTAATCACGGGTAAAAAAAAAAGACACTTCACTTTTAATTAATTTTTATTTATTTATTAACCACCGAGTTCCGGACATAAATTTTAATCTGGGTTCGATATGTCGCGGGACGAAGCGGTGCGCACGGTTCCCCTGCGTCTGTTGACGTGGCCGGAGCCTCAGCTCGTCCTTTTCGGAGCCGGGCCGGGCCGGGCAGGGCAGGGCAGGGGGAATCCGCTCCTCCGGCGCCGCCGTTAAAATATCCGTCTCCGCCACCGCGAACGCGGACGGTCGAAAGTTGGCTCCTTTTCCATAGACTGGTTTTTACTTCCCCTGCCGGGGCTGTCTCTGCAGACCGCGCCTCCCCTCCTCCTCTTCCTCTTCCTCTTGCCGCCGTTCCTTTCAGCTGCGCGGAGGTGGGGTGGGTGGGGGATCCACCGGCGAGCTTGGCTTTTGTACCCTTAGACCTTTCTCTCTCACGCCGTTAAAATCCACCGGGCAGAATCTGCAGAGTGCGTTGGGAGGGGGGTGCCGACAGTAGGAGGACAAGCGAAGGTGGGCTGTGTCCGGGCGGGGTTCTCTCCGTGGCTTGCCGACAAAGGAAGGGAAGAAGAGGTCGAAGGGGGGAGGAGGGAAAAGCGAGGCTCTTGTTCGTTTCCTTGGTAAAATTCCCTCTGGTGGGTTCGTCCCCCTCCACCCCGTCGGAGAGAGATAGAGACGGTGAGAGCTCTGGCACCGCCGGGGGAGGGGGGGGGGGGGAAACACTTTGGTAAGCTCGGTGACCGGCGGGAGACGCGCATTATGGTCGCCAGGAGGGAGCTGTATTTTTCCCCATTTTGACCCGCGTCTGTTTCCTGTCAATAGAAGGGGATTGGCTGATCTCCTTCCGGGAAGATTTGTACTTCAACTGTTTGTGAACTGTGCAGATTGATCTTGGTTAAGGCAAGTCCCCAGTGGGGCAGCGGGGAGGTGGATGTTCTGCTGGTGAGCTGGGGCCTCTTTCTCGACCTGTCTTTTCCGCCATCATATTGCTAGCAACCCCTCGCCCCATCCACTGTACCATTCTTTCTCGGGTTCATCTTTTTCCTTTCCTCATTCTCAACTCCTGATGGGGTGGGTTTCTCTGGAAGCGGATGTCTGTTAGATTCTGCTCTCCGTTCTTGGGTGAAAGCTGGCAAGATGGATGTCGGGGCAATTTGAAGACCGGTGCTTAAGGTTCTTCTCTTCTCTCAGAAGGAAAGGGACAAGAGTTTAAGCTTACAGGCCCAAATCGAAGAAGAGGCTTGACCTTCTACCTCAGTCGGCGATCTCGACCTTGAAAGGTAAAAGATAATGCTTCTCTTCCCCCCTATCATCTGTATGAAGACAGACCAAGAATTCAAGGGAAATGGGAATCGGTTCTGTACAGGAATCTCTGCCCCTTGTTCGTCTCCGTCTTTCAAATCATAGCAGTCCGCCCGACGCTGGTGACTGCTAATGGCAGGACGTTCATCAGAAATATGATGTGCCTATGCGAGCAGAGGAGAGGAATTTTTGCTTGTGTTTCCTCCTTTTAGCCTTAGCCATTCTCCAGTTCGTTTTAAGTGTCCTTTGAATTGAACTAATAGTTAGGAATTGAGATTTCTCTTCTGTTTGCAGAATTCTCGGAGAAGATAGTGAAGAATTTATGCTTCTGCTGCTAGCAAGATCTCATCTGGATTTGGCGGTTCGTCCTGACTACCCAGAGTCCATGAAGGAACCAGACAAATGCCTAGATTCTCAGCTCTGGCATGCTTGTGCCGGCGGCATGGTTCAGATGCCGGCGCTCAACTCTCTCGTCTACTACTTCCCTCAGGGGCATGCTGAGCACGCCCAGGGCTATGTTGATTTCGGAAACTGCCCACGGCTTCCACCTTACATCTTGTGCAGGTTAATTGCTATCAAGTACATGGCTGATTCAGAGACCGATGAGGTCTTTGCGAAGATGAAGCTTCTTCCTCTGAGACCCAACGGGCTAGACTATAACAGGGAAGAGATGGGTCTTCCTGGGAATGGTGGATCGGATATGCCCGAGAAGCCTGCATCTTTTGCTAAGACACTAACCCAATCGGATGCCAACAACGGGGGAGGGTTTTCGGTTCCTCGCTACTGTGCTGAGACCATCTTCCCTCGGCTTGATTACTCTGCTGATCCACCTGTCCAGACAGTCCTTGCCAAGGATGTTCATGGTGAGACGTGGAAGTTCCGGCATATATACAGGGGAACACCCCGCAGGCATCTTCTGACTACAGGTTGGAGCGCTTTTGTAAATCAGAAGAAGCTTGTGGCAGGAGATTCCATTGTGTTTCTGAGAACTGACAATGGTGAACTCTGTGTTGGAATCCGAAGGGCAAAGAGGAGGATTGGTGCTGAACTGGAACCTCCATTGGGATGGAACCTTCCTGCTGGGAATGGCTTTGCATCTTGTCCTGGGTTCTCTCTCTTCCCAAGGGAGGACAACAACAAGCTGATTGGGGGTAATGGATATGGTGGGAATCCAAGCTCAGGTGGTGTTGCTGGGTTGAGGGGGAAGGTAATGCCAGATTCAGTCATTTTAGCTGCAACGTTTGCAGCAACTGGACAACCTTTTGAGGTTGTTTACTATCCGAGGGCTAGCACACCCGAATTTTGTGTTAAGGCTGCAGCCGTAAGGACGGCTCTGAGGATCAAATGGTGCCCCGGGATGCGGTTCAAGATGGCTTTTGAAACGGAAGACTCCTCGAGGATCAGCTGGTTCATGGGCACTATATCTTCTGTTCAATACTCTGATCCGATTAGCTGGCCTGATTCTCCATGGAGGCTCCTTCAGGTTTTTCTTTGCCGACCCTTCATTTTATTGTAATTTTTAGTCTTTTTGTGGCATTACTACGGAAATCATGCACTACTGTCGATCCTGTGGAGTTGGATTCACTCATTTCGGAAACAGCAAATAGCTGTAACTTTTTCTGGTGCTGCATTCTTCTATGTGTGGTGTTCTTGATAGTCTACCTCATAACATTTTGTATTATCTTTGGACATCAGGGATTTTATTAAAGGCCTGTTTGGTATCCTGCATTCAGAAATGACTGATTTTGAAATGGTAGATTTTGGTTTCTTTGATCTTTGTGCTTAAAATCAACAATGATACTGTTACGGAGTTCCAAAACCTTGCCATTTATTTAACCAAACATTAATAACAGTTGCTTGCAGTTGGCTGTTTGCAATAGAACATAGAATCCCTGAACAGTAGCTTGGATTATGTATTTTTTTGTTTCGGAATGTCAAGGGCTAGGACTCTTAATTGATCAAGTTTATATTTGTTGTTCATCACAGAGGATTCAAACTGTACCCCAAACTCTTAAAGTGTTTCTTCTTTTATAACACAGTAAATCAATTGATAGGTGGTATATATCCTTCAATCACCCACTTAACCAGGTTTTCCATATTCAGTCATTGTCTGTCTGGAGAGCCTTTTTCTTTTCCTGGAGAGGCTATGTTCTGAATTGCCCTTGTGTTGAGAATGCCATATGTTCATGTTCTGTTGGCTTCTCAACAAGGACAAATTTTATCATTGTGAATAAAATAGTTTTGTTGTCATGCTACCACAAGAGAAAAATGTCTTGGTTTGCCTTAAACACTGCATTAAGATGCGATGGAAGCATCAACTATTTGTTTGTTCTGTTAGAATTCTAATCTATGTTGAATATGAGGTTTGAACAACCGCTCATCATGCCCAGATGAAAATCTTATTGATATTGTGTTGTCCTTAATCCCAAGCTTCAAATTCACCCAAGGAAACATAGGGTGCCGTCTTCAAGCTTTGTACTCCTGGATCTAGATGTTTATTGTTGTTTATAGGATAATTGAATACAAGCTTCTTTCTGTTATCTTCTTGTTATCACTGATGTTCTTTTACCATCTTGATGCATTGACGTTTTGTATATTGATTTTACTGAGCACTTGGGGTTCCTTTCTCATAAATATCATTTTTATGTTACAAGCTTTCTCTTTTAAAGCCACTTCTTTCTGTTCACTAAACTAGATTGCTATAATACTCAACAAGTGTTCGCTTTTGGATTTATCCATTAATGACTATTGTTATTTTTTATCATCAAAATCGGTGATGCATATCGTTTAGGTCGCATCATTATTATTGAATATGGAGTTTTGCACTTGATAGAGTGACAATGGCATTGACATTCCAAGTTGGAATCTTGCTCGTGATCCAAATGCAGGTGTCTTGGGACGAGCCAGATCTACTACAGAATGTGAAATGTGTTAGTCCTTGGTTGGTTGAATTGGTTTCCAACATGCCAAGTGTCAATCTGATGCCCTTCTCACCGCCAAGGAAAAAGTTGCGTCTACCTCAAGGCCCGGACTTTTCCTTTGATAGTCAACTTCCAACCCCATTGTTCACAGGAATTCCCCTTCGGCCAAGCAGCAGCCCCTTGTGCAGTCTACCAGACAGCACTCCTGCAGGCATACAGGGAGCCAGGCATGCTCAATTTGGTTTACCATTACCAGAACTCCACGTCCATAAACTGCATCAGGGTCTGCTTCAGACTGGCTTTCATCCCTTAGAATATACGGCTACACGCTGTAGATCTTCTACTGATCTCATTATTGGTAATCCGACAATAGAGAAGAATGTTTCTTGTTTGCTTAATTGCAATTCCTCTTCCACGAAGAAACCCAGTGATGCAAAGACACCACAGTTTTTGCTCTTTGGGCAGCCTATACTGACAGAACAGCAGATCTCCATGAGTTCTTGTGACACAACCTCTTCTCAGCGCACTAGAAATGGTTCACCTTATGAGAACCCCGACAAGACAACTAATTTATCGGATGGTTCTGGCACAGCATTCCACCATGGTCCAGCGGATAATTCTTCCTGTGAAGGACTTTTCTGGTGCAAAGATCGTTGGGAAACCCATGCTAGTATAGAGACTGGACACTGTAAGGTGTTCATGGAATCTGACAATGTAGGTCGCACCCTTGATCTGTCTTACCTTGGCTCTTACGAGGAGCTGTATACAAGGTTGGCTGATATGTTTGGTATTGAAAAATTCGATATGAAGAACCACGTCCTTTTCCAGGATTCTACAGGTGCGATTAAGCATACTGGAGATGAGCCTTTTGGGTGAGTATTCCTTAGTTGCGTATTCCATTAATTGTCTCCCATATCCCTGGCCTTCCTGGAGAGGTCCCGTTGGTGGACTTCATCTATGTGCCTGTGCGTGTTCAATTATTATGGAAATGGTCTTTTTTCTCTTCAGTGCTAACGCAAGTTCTTTTTTTTTCTGTAGTATTTTCGTCAAAACAGCACGGAGGCTTCAGATTCTGGTGGATTCAGGAAGTGATAACGTTGGAAGGTAGCTATTGCCTTCCCAATTGCACACGGTATCTGAAACAGACACTTGCGCGCTGGGTGAGGGTGACTATTCATCCTGCGGCTTCGGCGCTGGTTCTAGTTTCTTGCTTCTGCAAGGTGTTGAAGTGTGTCGCAAGCAAAGAGGTTCTACTTACTACCTCCGGATACCAGCTAATCGCATCGTACCAAGTATTAGTTGGTCTGTTCAGTTTTCAGGACATGGGATGAAAAATCTAACGTGGAGAGATTCCCATCAAACTGTCGTCTTTCAATCTTTTGATGCCACTCCGCCGCTTTTGTTTTGTTGTCCGTTTCGAGAAAACAGTTCGTTCCCACCGTCAGAATATTGCTCATGACGGTGAAACTGTGTCTGCTCCAAAATTAAAATTGCCTCTTGGAAGTGGCACGTCCTGAACGGAGTGGAACATGAAATAAATTCCGTCTCCGGCCGGCGACATGGAAGGTCGAGTAGAGTGGCCCGTCAACGTTTCAAGTATCCTGCAATACTGGTTTGGCATGTTGAGAAGTGGTGTTAACTAAGAGGAATAGGAATCCGGGGGTCGTGCCTTGTTATGAACACAGCAGCTACCCATTATTGATGTTCATCTCATGGCCTGTTCTCTCTGCTGAGTCGTTTTTCATGGTTGGCTTTTGCTTGTGTCGGGTATTGTTGTCTTCCACACGGGAAGAGCTCGGATGTGCAGGTGACCAGACAGGGAGAATTGGATGTGCTTGTCTTGGATATACTAATAAACTAAGGTCAAAGTCACCTCTCCCGCGCAAAGAGGGAGCTTGATGCTGATTGCATATGTGAAGTATATTGTTATCTTTTGGGAACAAAAGGTGTTCGACGATCGTTAAAAAACTATGTTTTCGTAGACCATTCTATTTTCTTGGACAAAAAAGAGGTGATCTTCTCTCTTTTTCCGCCCCGTTTGTAGTCCCCCACATTTTATAGTTGTACACGGTCTTCACTTTTATGTCAACATATCTCACCAAATATGATAATTAGGTCTTAGGCTATCTTAATATTATTTTAATATATGTTTTTTCATGCCTAAAAAAGATTTATTATGCAACCAATAAAAAAAATTTGTCGAACGGTGGTCCTCCGGGTCGAACGAGAAGAGTGAACACCCCCCCATGCTTCAGATCTAGCAAAGGTCTAACCAAGCATCGCCTTGATCTTCGATCCATGGCGGTCGTCGGATGACCGTATCTGCCTGCTCCTTCTCCGTCGACGGGCGAGGATCCCAAAGTCCGGGAAAGAGGACGACACGCGCGCACCGCGGCGATCCCCACCACGCGTGCTCACGTGCGGCCAGGTCAAACGCCCGAGACGTTGACCGCGCGTGGCGCCGTCTCGGAGCATGCAAAACACAGATAAGCACGCGCGCGGCGGCCGGGCGGGAGGCGACCGAGGGAGGGTGGTCCGCTTATGGCGGCCGGCTGACCGGCGCCCGTTCGCCGGCATCGTCGGCGACGCCCGTGCGGTTGTCCGAGGGCGGCGAAGGCGAGCTGCCGGAGAAGTCGACCGGCAGGGTTGAAGACGGCCTCGAAGGGTGCGGTCGGGAAGGGCACCAGGTTTTCAGAGTCCGTCCCGGTTATTCCGCGGAGATGTCCGTGTGCGCTCCCGCACGTCGCTCCGAGGTGTTTTTCTTTCGAGTGCGGTCCCGACTCCGAGGGAGGGCAAGAGCAGGCGCGGGAGGGTCGCCGGCGAAAGCGGAAGTAGCTAGGGGCTGTGTACCCCCCTAGCTACCTCCCATGGCCGCCGCCTTGCTTTCAGCGACCTCATTAATATTCTAGCTAGGTCGTCGACTTGATCAGCTCTGTGTCGTTCTCCTCCGACGTTGTTTTCGAGGGGTGCGTTGGGTCTCCGAGGAATGTAATGGCGGGTGTCTGCTGGGCTTCTTTCTTCTTTAATCGATCACAGACTGTATAACATTGAAGGGTTTGGGTTTGATTAACATCGTTTAATTTTTCCTGTTCCTCGCAATGAACGTTTAGTAAGTCTGATGCTTGCTTCGTTTCCATCTCTCTCTCTCTCTCTCTCTCTCGCTCGCTCTCTCTCGGCCGGCAACTCCGCCGCTTCCGGCATGACCAAGATTGATTTAATACACACCACACCCACAGTTGACAGAAACGAGATCTAATATTGGGAGTCTTATCGATTCAAAATGCCATTAAAGAATGACAAGAGGTGGGGATCATATATATATAAGGTCTCTGTAGCCGTTCGATTTAAAAAAATGTCTTACTTATCGATGTTGTATATATGTATCGATGGAGACGACTGCAGATCTGCGGAATCGCTCTCTTAATTTCGTCACCTCGGCCATATGTAAGAGATCTGTAACAGTCGTTTGATTCAGATCTTCTGATCCATACTTCGCGCTTCACTCGCACCAGTTCATCTCATGCGCCGTTTGATTGGCTAGCTTCAACACATTTCTGACCGATCCGGTTTGGAGAATTTAGACGCCGTTTGATTTGATTTCGAAATTATCTCAAATATGTGTTTGCAGACATCTATTTGCAGAGGATAAAAGGCACCATTGAAAAAGATTATCTGCGACGGTTATCCGCCAAGAGTCGTCTCTAATAGTTATTATTTGGTCGTCGCAGAGTCATCCCAACTACAACAAAATACGTTTTTATTTTATTTTTTTTGCCGAAACAACAACAAAAGGCATTGCTCATGAATGATTGGTGACAGCTTCAAAAATGAACTATCGGTGATGTCAATAATTTTTCTAGCAAAGGCTATGTCTATCAATGATGACTGTTGAAGTCGTTAAGTTTGCAAATTTAAAAAAAGAATAAACAAGTTAAAAAAAAATTAGTATAACCTCTTAATTTATGGTAAAAAATAAGTGCTTAAATTAAGACGTTATATGTTAATCAATTTAGTATTTATTTAAAAGTACATTATATTTGTTACTTCTATCTTCAATAAAAGATTACATGGGAAAAATAAAATGCTAAACCATGCAACCTATATTTAAGAGACTTGTTAGGATATAATAAATATGTTTAGAGATCAACGATCAAAGATGACAAATCTTTGATAGAATCGAATTAAGTGTGTTAAGCCAAACCAAACAAAACTTAGTGGGTGTTTGGTTGCACATTAATTTTATATGCACTCTCAGGATAACATTTATGATAAAATAAAACCTAGATAAGATGGCTTAAGGCATAAAATTATCGTGATTTGATGAGTCATGATAACATCAAGAGTGAGGACCATGTATGACTATAAAACATGGAGGGTCGGCTCACCTCTGTTTTGTTCAAGAAGGAATACTCTAGAGAAAACTTATTTTTGAAATGATTGTTAAACAACTCTTATAACAAGTTTTGTAACAAAAAAAAACATATTTGTATAAGAAAAAGTCAATGTCGCACAAGCGTACATCCCAAAGCCAACTTACTCTGAATGTTTGGATATTAATTAATCTTTTGGGCTGTAGACCTGTGGTGCCCTTGACGCTTTGAGAAGGCAGTGGTTGCGACCAAGCGAACCGACTACATTTTATGTGGGCAATAACGTTGAGTAAGGGACACCATTCTGTCTATTTCGAATATCTATCTGTCCAATAAATGGTGCATTGGATGCACTCCAGATTAGAGACAGATATGTGGGGGGTCTATATATATTTATTTGTTTGGGGAGAAGACACTATCTCTCACTACTAGGCTAGTAAGGAGATCTGAGCTCCTCCATTTACCATACACCAAGGGTTATGTCATGGATAATCGAGCACGTACTGCTTCGATCTCCGAAGACTGAAGTAAATAAAGGATTCAACCCGACAACTTCTATGCTCGCCGGGAAGGTGTTATCATTCCCACAGACTTAAGGGCATGGAGTAGGGGGGGCTGAGAGCCGTGCGAGGTCTCTGATAATGGTCTAAGAACGAACAGAGATTCTGGAGCATCAGACGGGGAAGATCATGGCCTAGAATGACCGGGGCATGTGTTTGGGAGAGCACCATGTTTATGCGTTCTGACTGGCTGACTGCACCCGAAGGATGACCGCCGTGCATGGAGGGATGAGTCAATGCTCTCTCTCTCTCTCTCTCTCTCTCTCTCTCTCTCTCTCTCTCTCTCTCTCAGACCATTTAGGCTTAAAATGTGGTGACGAAGAGACAGATAGTAAAGGGCATGCAAAACAATGGCCAGATCCTGTCTTTACGGCGTCAAAGTGGGTTTCCTGTCTCTGTTGTTCAAAGCATGTCATCGTTGACCTAATTAAGAGTGACGGATAGATACCTGGGGCTCTGGAGTATTTTATATAAGACACATGTATTTTTTTATACGATGCATGTTTTCTCGTCCACACTAAGGTGTGTTTGGTGAATAAACCAAGGGGGCTGTCAATCGGTCGCCTGGTTTAAATGCAATCTCATTAAGACCCAACTCAAATAGAGCGGATTCCCTTGGGCCGTCCAGCGGGGGCATGGAGGTGGGTCTATCCTATGGGTGCAAACGAGCCGAGTAATATGGTGTTAAAGCTCGGCTCGTTTATTTTACACGAGTTCGAGCTTGAGTTTTAGCGAGTATGTGGAACCCTTGTTCAAGCTTGGTTCGTTTATTAATCGAGCCGAGTCGAGCTCGAACTCGAGTAGTAGTTAGACTAAAATTCAATTCATATTCAAACTTAGGCCATATACAAACTCCTTTATAAACCCAAAATCAATGAAAAGTCATTTGTGAAACTTTAGATTTAACTCATTTATGAAACTCAATCTAAGTTTAAACTCAAATTTTGAATTATTTAATATA
Organism: Cryptocoryne crispatula var. balansae; assembly: GCA_036172225.1. NCBI lineage: Eukaryota > Viridiplantae > Streptophyta > Magnoliopsida > Alismatales > Araceae > Cryptocoryne > Cryptocoryne crispatula. The sequence continues at coordinate 9,912,735 of CM069922.1, read as the reverse complement.
TTTAAGTGACAATATATAAATATTAATATATAAATTTTAAATTTTAAAAATAAATATATAATATAATATTTAATCGAGCTGCTCGCGAATTTATCGAGCCGAGCAGGAGTCTGTTCAAGCTCAGCTCGTTTAATGAGTCGAGCTTTATTTTTTGTTCAAACTTGTTCATTTAACATAACAAACGAGTCGAGCCAAGTTTTTATCGAGCCGAGCTTCAAGCTACTTGTCGAGTGTATTGGTTCGTTTGCACCCCTAGTCTATCCCCACCGGGATGTGTCTGCAACCGTGGGAATTCTCCCGAGCACCTAATATCCCGTTTGGTTAGAGTTTCATTTTTAATATTATTGATATTAATATTTTCAAATATTGGAATATTAATATCAAAAGTAATTCGGGTTGACACTTGTTTTACATAAGATGCTTTGTTTGCACTATAAATTTTAAAATTGATATAATTAACCAAACACCTCTTAATAGTTCCTATCAATATCAATTTTAAAATTACAGTAATAGAAGTACCAAATAATGTTATCAAACAAGACGTAAGGGAATCCGCTCTCCAATTTAAAATTTATCAAGTCAGTCTCACCTAATTAACTTGCATTGCATTGTTTGGTGGGCTTGCAAAAATTGTTAACTTGGCCCAATTTGACTAGTTTAGCTTAATTTTTATTTTATAAATATATTATTATCAAATAAAAAATTATTAATTAAAATAATAATATAAAATTGACAATAACTTAATTTAAATATATATTTGATGATTAAAAGTGATGTTTTTAAGAGAAAAGTAACTATCACTCTGTTCAACAAAAGCAATTTAACACCACTACACCAAATTACTTTAATGGATGCATCAACCTCCATTTCTTTACCGTTTGAAGAAACATGTTATATATCCTAGGATTACCTTCCCATGTCCAAGGCAATCACGATCCCTTTCCCCGTTTTGAAACACCCTACTGTCCCACATTTTTCTCTCATCTGCCGCAAGCAAAGGGTTGCCCTTTGGTGGTCACCGAAGAAGGATCTTGGTTGGCGAAAGATCTCACACATTCGCCACTGTTTAGGTAGTCGTCAAGTACATTGTGTATAAGGTCGTAAAAATCTCGCCTTCCCCTCTTTTCTAGTGGTATCGTTTTCTTATCTCCTGGATCCACCTTGCACGTTAGATGAGGATGGCGGCCAAGAGGTGGGAGGCCCAAAAAGGGCTCTCAGTTAGGGGTGGCAATGGGTTGGGCCGGCCCACAAGTTCGCAGACCGGGTCAACTGCAGGTCATTTGAAAGGTAAAAAGTTTGGACTCGTGGGTTTTAGTTGGGCCGACATACCAACCAAAGCGGGCCGACACGGGTCAAAGTAGGCTAAATAATTTTTAACTTTTTATGTTAAAAATATCACTTTTACTTTTTAAAAATATTTTTTAATTAAATTATTATTAATTTTATAATGTTATCTTAAATAATTAAATTTATCATATTTAATAAATATTTATTTATAAAATATAAAGTTGGACCGAGCCTGGCCAAATTCATAATTTTTGCGGGCCGAGTCAACAATATAATATGGGCCAGACCAATATATTTTGGACCGAGCCGTAAGCAGTCCGACCTGGGGCCAGGCCCGACCTAGCCCATTGACATCCCTACTCTCAGCGGGTGGGTAGTCGTTCAGGGTTTAGTGCTACAAGATGACACACATTAGATTGGAGAAGGAGAAAATTGTATCCTTACCTAATATTTTACCACTTTTGTCTTTTTTAAGAAAAGTGCGGTTCACTTGGGACGACGGTCGAAGAAGAAAACTCTCTCAACCTCCCAATTAGAAATTGTCACACCTCGCATATCACTTAAGTGACGATTCAGTATTATGTTATCGAATTGTTACAAGAATGGCTGAACTAGCTGTTCAACAACGACATGGTAACACTCAAGTAACGATTCAGTAACATTGAAATAACAGTTCAATAACACGTTAGTGAAGTACTGAACCATTGCTTAATCTTTATTGAATCGTTACTAGATCTATATGGAACCACTATTTTATGCCCTGTTTGATTAGAGTTTCATTTTTGATACTATATCAATATTGATATTAATATTTTTGAACGTTGGAGTATCAATATCAAAAGTAATACAGGTTGGCACTTGTATTACATAATATGTATTATTTACACTACAAATTTTAAAATTGATACAATTAACCAAATAACTCTTAATAGTTCTTATCAATATCAATTTTAAAATTGATAGCGACAGAGATACATGATAGTATTATCAAACAGGACCGACCTTAGTGATGGTTCAGTCATTCCAATGGCAATTCAATACCGAAGTGACATGTGAGTTACAACAACTTCTGATTACAGACTAAAAAAGCTTCCACCTTCGGCCATCTACGAGAATCCGAACTCTTGTAGGAATGGAGCTCGCATCATCTCTTCGGGTTTACTTCTGGTTCTTGACGCACATATATGCGCCCAGTTGTAAAAGTTCATATATATGTGCGCGCGCACGAAGAGAGAGAGAGAGAGAGAGAGAGAGAGAGAGAGAGAGAGAGAGAGAGAGAGAGAGAGAGAGAGAGACCTGCAGGATACAGCCTGGTAATTAAGAGCATGATGATCGAGCTCGTAATTTAATGGCCCGTTTGGTTAGAGTTTTAAATTTGATACTATATCAATATTGATATTGATAATTTTAGAAGTTGGAGTATCAATATCAAAATTGATACAAGTTGACACTTGTATTGCATAATGTGTTGTTTTCACTACCAATTTCAAAATTGATATTACTAACCAAACACTTCTTAGTGATTACTAGGAATATTAATTTTAAAATTGATAGTGATAGAGGTGTCAAATAGTGTTACCAAACAGGGCCTAAAGTTACGTAGGAACACATTTTATCACGAAGCAATGGATACATTCATTTCCTTACTGAATATGAGATTATTCAACCACCTCCCTCCGATCAGACGGTGAAACGCAACGAAATGACGGAAACACAAAAGGTAACGACCACAATCTTGGCGAACTCGATCATCAAAAGCAGAACGGGGACAGCCGATCGAGGAGGCGAGAGACAGACATCTTCCGGAGGCACACCACACCGTCAAGTTAATTATTAGCAGCAGCCTCGTGGGCACCTTCCAGATCGCTTAAATTCTCTGTGTTTCTCTTAATTATATATGAAACAACACACGAAGAAGATGTTCGTTCTCCTGCAGCCCAACAGCTATACAGGCATATATGGCCTTCGCCAACTATATATATGAACTACAGAGAGAGACAGAGTCAGAGAGAGAGAGAGAGATGTTTCTACTTCTTATGCATGTGTTACGAAAGATTGATCCGGAGAGAATCTTAAACAGAGTAAAATTAATAAATATGTTCGTGTATTCTTCTATTCACATTTGGATGATATTCACTCCGACGAATACCATATATATAATTGGATGTTATCTACCTAAACGTATAGGGATTTGTTTACGTCCCTGATGCTGCTGACCACACCACCATCGTCGTCATCAGAGCCCGCGATGTGTTTACAACCCGAAGGGTGTGTTTTTTAAAGGCTAAATGAATGATAGGTCCGTTTCAAATGGGCCCGTTTAATAGTTACTCCAGTCAAAATGTCACTTTAACACCAGATCCGTTTTCACACATTTCAACCATCTTAACTCCGTTCTATACGGATTCTACAACGGAGAGTTAAGCGGAGATGTAAAAAGACTCTTTTACCCTTTTGGATCGATCACCAGCCTAAACAAACAAACATGTAAAAATCATGATAGCGTGTATAAAACCAAAAATAGCGGTCTGCATTAAAAATAGATCGTCGGTCACCGGCGTAAACCAAACATAAAAGTTTAAATATATAAAAATCAGAAAAATACAATGACTTATATACATAACAAATATCCTAAAAATAGGTATGTATATATAAAGAAGATAAGATAGAAAAATCACCTGCATACCAAAAAATTGACCATAAAAATCATCTGCTCACATACAAAAGACCTGTATATATATAAAAGACCAAAAAAATCACCTGCTTACATGAAAATACACCCATATACATAAAAATTCAGAAAAATCACCTGCTTACAAAAAAAATAGACCCGTATACATATAAAAACCAGAAAAATCACATGCTTCCAAAAAAAGGCATATACATAAAAAAACCAGAAAAATCACCTGCTTACAAAAAGATAGACTCATATACATAGAAAAACCAGAAAGATCACCTGCATCCAAAAATAGAGCCATATACATAAAAAACCAGAAAAATCACTTGCTCACATAAAAAAAGACTATAAAAGACCATAAAATTAGCTGCTTACATGAAAATATACCTGATATACATTCAAAACAGACCTGTGCACAAAAAAAACCACTGTTTACATTCAAAACAGACCCGTATACATTCAACATGTACATTTGGGAAGGAAATCCCCAATTGGCAGAAATCCCGAAAGTTAGGAGAAAAGCCAGAAATCCCCAAAACTAGGAGAAAGGCCAGAAATCCCCAATTGGAACAAATCCCCAAAGATAGGAGAAATCCCCAATCGGCAGAATTGCCCAATCGACAGACGCAGCAAAACTCCCAGCGCCAGTAGAACTCCCAGCGCCAGACACCTCCCAGTGCCCCCTGCTTCGAGCGCCCCCCCCCATCCGCGGACAGCAGGTCTTGGTCGTGGAGGAGGCGGACCTGGAGGGGCTGCCGTTCCTACAGGCGTTCGCCAAGGAGCTGCTGCGGAATCACCCACCGACCAACTTCTCGCTGACGCACGCGGTGGTGGAGCCGACGATCTTTGGGGGCTACGACATCCCACCGGGGTGAACGTCGACTTCTACACCGCCGCCCATCTCCGCGGACTGCGGATGTGGAAGGACCCCGCCGCCTTCGACCCGGACGGGTTCCGGCCTTGCGGCGAGGATGCCGACATGATAACGCTACTCCGCAGAATAGGCGAGAAGAAGGAGTGATCGATCAAAACCAACTCGCCAAGAAGATGACAACGCCACCACCGCCGCTTCGAGGGTTAGGGTAGCAGTTGGCCGCTGAGAAGACGAGGGTGTTACAGCGTCGGAGGAGGAAGGCGAGCCCTAGATCGCCATCGCCGTGTCCGCTCGCGCCTGTCTGGATCGGGTCTGTCTCGAGCGTCTACCCCTCTTTAGGCCGAGGGTATTTTCGGAATCAACCACAGTCAATGGACGGAAAAGGTTTCGCCGGACCCGTTATTATATCAATTGCGAAAAATGGATCTAACATTATACGTATTCAGTCAACGGACTAACTATTAAGTTGACTCTCTTAATCGGACTTACAATCAATTTTCCCTTTTTTAAAACCTGACCCTCGGCGCCTGAATAGAAGGAGCGTACATACGAAGCCTTCCTTCGAACCTATGGCCTGGAGAGACCCCATGCATGCACACACCGGTCAAACTGCTAAATCGAATCGATCCGATTTGAACCATGTATATATATGTTCGGCTCCATGAGATTTTGAAAGCCTCCCAAGCTAATGGGGTGTTTGGTTACGTGATAATGAACATTTTTATTTTAATTTTTAAAAATTGTAACAAAAGTGGTCTTAAAAACATGTCTGGTCCATCTTTTAATTTTTTGTTTTGAAAACATTTTCACGCCCTGCACGTTGTAAGGGAAAAAAAGAGGTATTCACCTCTTTTATTTTCAAAAACGGTCTCGCTTGGTCCCCCGACAAACCCTCATTCGGTCCTCGACTTCGCGATGCTCTTCGCCGCGGTAGCTTCTTCTTCACGATGCTTCTCCAAGACGGCGGCTTCCTCCTCACCCGCTTCTTCGCCCCTTCTTCAAGAGCTCGCGGCAGCTCCTTCTTCGCGATGCTTCTCCAAGACGGCGGCCTCCAGACGGCGGACTCCTCACGATGCTTCTCCAAGACGGCTCTTCGGTCCTTCTTCGTGCCTGGATCCTCTCCGACGGCGGCGGCGATTCCGGCGAACGGTTTATGCCCGCCCTGCTGAGCTATAAGCTGGAGCGCTCGAAGACCGGACTCAACCTTGGCCTCCGCCACGGCTTCTCGGTGACGTTGGTGGCGTCTGTAAATGTTTTCATTCTGCACTCGCCGGCTCCGGACAGAGTCCGTCCGCGGCAAGGCTGCTAGGTGAGACGGGGGAAAGAGAATTGGAGGTGGAGGTGATGAAGTGTGCTGCGGTAGAATGCACGTTGCCCATCTTTTCTCTCCAGGTTGCTCACCGATTTTTATTTATTGGGGAGGTGGGCGGTGTTAGGGTTTTCCCCCTTGCGGCTCATCGGGGAAGGATGGACGGGAGGAAGGATTCACGGCGGAGGAAGCGTGAGGATGAAAGCAAATTACGAACGGTGTGCCGTTGAACCGTCGGTGTAGGAAACTTCCGAATGGACTGTGGCGGCCGAGGTGATGGCTCGGGTATCTTGTGGCTTCTCATGCTTGTAATGCTCGCCCTAGATCCACGTTGTGTACGTGACGTTAGCGAAAATGATTACGGTCTTGCCGCGATCCTTACTGCGGAAGTCGATACGGAAACGAGTGCTTCTTATTGGCGTTAGTCGCTTTCTCGTAGTAGAAAGAAGGCATATTATCATGTATTTCTTTTGTTATCATTTGATTTCTTTTTTGTGATTAACCAAATGTTAGATCCCCCCATCTCTCTCTCGCATTCACAAGATATGATTTTACCCTTTTGGATCGTTGCCATAAGCATTATTCATAATTTACCAAATGCATAGGTTATACATGAGTAGGAAGTCAAAACAGCATTCGCTACTGAGATATCAGAAGAAAGGGAGACAATTTAGAAGAAAAAGTTGAAGAGAAAGCACCAAGTGAATAGTTTTCTCCACTTGATACTTGGCTACGCAAAAGAATTGGAGAGCCAAGTGGATAAAAGCAGTAGAATGGGGGCGAAGCTTATTTCAGGGCTCGAGCTATTTGATTAAAAGCCTCAGCCATGTCAGACCACTTTGAGCGGTCTCATCCGATCCGGGGATTACAGCGATTGGCCAATCTGACCTCAATATAGGCCAGGCCCAATCTCGACCTAGAATTCCTTGCTCCATGGTCTTCACTTGCAATGACCGAATCTGAACTCTGGCTTATATAAATATTTCTTTCTTTTTGAATTCTTCTGGATTCAGTTTATTTCTTATTATTACTTTATTTGTCCTCAGTTGAGTCAGTTCTATTAATGTTTGTTTAACAATTAGGTACTCGGATCTCGATACCACATTGTGCATATTCATTATGGGGCTCCTATATAAATTTGTATTACTATATATCATAGGCTGGAGTCATACATCTCCAGCCAAGTTTTCTACGATTTGAATATACTATCCTCGAGAGAACACTTTTTACAATATAGTTGTAATCGAAGGGGTCATTTCGATTATTTCAAGTCAATTTTAAACTCATCTTTTGGAGTGTCCCTTCTAATACGAGTCATCCGAGGACTCTCAAAGATACATTCCAAATTTCTTCTCTTTTGATTATGTTGTGATGAATAACTCACCTTTGGAAAGGCCATGTGCCCACCTCGGCTTCCCATGTTTGGGTCATGTTAGTTCTGTTAAAGATGCGAACATTCATCATCTTGGCCACCTACCTAGTTAGATGTTGACTTCCTGGCCTCCATGTCCTTCCCTTTTGTGACACACGATGCAAGTCCTCCATCGGTGAAGTGGTACTGGACAAGCTCAGAGCCCCCCCCCCCCCATCTTCGTGTTGAGGAGGAGTATTACTGCTGAGGATCAAATTGAGGCCTTTGTTCCACCCATCTTCATTCATGGTAGAAAGCTATGTCGTATCACAGATTTTTGTGGGGGCATGAGCTGCCTTTTGTTTTGTTTTCATCAAAAATGGTTTCTCTTGGGAGAGATGGAAGGCATTTGGTTACGGGTCCTCCCGAAGGTTCACCTCGCACTCAAGGATGCCATGTAAAGTATCAACTTGGTAGATATTGGTCTTCATCTAATTGTCTGTACTTTGGAGGATTGAGTCATGTCGTTTGTCAATTCTTAATGGATCGTATTAGTCGCTCGGGCATTAGCCGAGCGTCTTCCCAATATTTGTATCCCTCGGCACTTGTTTGCATGAATGACCTCCTTGGTTCTGGGCCTCGTGATCCAATATTTTTTTGTATGTACTTCATTAACTCATCTTATAATAAGTGGATGATTGGTTTCTCAATTTTCACTTCTTTTGTATTGGAAAACTTCTTCGAGATAATATAGCAAAAGAAATGTGAGAAGATTATGTTAGACGTCGTAGATTGTAATTGTATATTTTTAGATGATTAAATTCTTATATGACATGAATATTTTGTCATTTCCTTCATCTTGTGAATTTTTAAATTTGTATGCCATGAAATGCTTATTTTTTGATGTTTACGAAGTTGATGAAAATTGAATTTAAAATGCTACCAAACACCTCATTATCATTTTTAAAAATTAAAATGTTTTTGCCAAACACATTCATTATCACGTTTTCACTTTTAAAAATTATCTTGTTTGGTAATATATTTTAATTTTTTATCATTAAACCTTTTTAAAAATTAAAATGCAACCAAACACCCCATAAGGTAAATCAAACCAAATTTATTTAAGACAAAATTATTATTATTGTATTTATCATTAAAAACAATTTGTATAAGACAAAAATATTTATTTTAATAATGTATAACTAAATTATAATTATAATTAATTTTCAGTATCAAAATTGAACTAAATTGAACTGAACCATTCCAATTCAATTCTGCTTAATTTGAACCGTTGGTTCTGCTTCGTTTAAAACAAAAACAAAAAAAAACATAATCCCAAACCGGATCAAACTAAGGGGGTGTTTGGTGGCATGGTAACGGTGGTTTTTATTTTAATTTTTAAAAATTGTAAGAAAACTTGTTAAAAGAGATGTTTGACAACCATGATAATTTTATGTTTTGAAAGTGAGTTTCTTCTTAAACAAAAAAAGAGGGTCTCACCTCTTTCTTTTTTCTTGTGGTCCCCCACTTTGTTTGGTCATGTATGGTAGTTACTCTCTTTTGTAATCACATCCCTCCAAACATGATAATTTTATGTCATGAGTTGGTTCACTTTTTATTTTGATATAATTTTTTATCATGAAAGTGTACAAAAAATTATTATGCAACCAAACACCCCATAAACCATACGCACCCCTGCTCTTTGTAGTCCACTTACCTCTATCCAATGAAGGTTGTGTCATATTACACGACCGGGTTGGTCGATTCTGACCACCTCTCAATAAACTCGAGTTGCTCAATGTCGGCGACCTGACCACCTAATTAGGTCCGGTTGCACCCGATTCAGATCCGATACTTGAAAATTTTAGTTAAAATTTTAAAAATAAAAGTTTCTAAAACAAAATAGGTAGAATCATCTAAAATTTATTCATTGTTCTTCAAATCGTATACTCCATTCACGATGTTTGGATGATAGATTGCATTGAAAGTATATACTCTTTGGGCTGTGTCCATGAGGTGACATTTCTTTTCCTCGGAGTGAGATCAATCAAAAAATTCTGCCATACATAACATTGTCATAATATTTATATTACACCTTGATTCGAGCCATATCTATCGAGTTGTAAAAAAGTCAAACCAAATCATTTCAACCTGCACTAGAATTTTGGGTGCCATGGTTTGGAGAATATATTTTGAATAAAAAATAATATCATAATAATTAAGAAAAATAAAGTTAACATAAAAAGGCTAGTAACATAATTAACTAAAAAAGAATACTTAGAATGCCACTAGAAATCAAGAACCTTAGAGAATTTTCCCGGGAGAAAGAGCACTTAGAATGCTACAGAGAGGGAGAGATTGATTTTAAAGTGAGAGTGAAAAAATTTGGAGTGGGTGGGTGTGTGGAAGTGGGAAGACCCAAAATCCCGATTCGAATGTCGTGTGTTTCCCAGTTGCCCGATTCAGATGACCAGCCAACCCCACCGGTTGGGTCGAATGTTTGGGATCCCGATTGGAGCGATCAGCCCCAAAATCGATCGGGTGACCAACCCGATCCGACATTCCATGTCTCAATCCACTACCACACACATCAAAAGTGTTTGTCATGCACACACTTTCCACAGCATGCTTATATTCTCCTTTTGGATCAATTATTTTATCCAAGTTTAACTCACTCAAGGAGAAATTTTTTTTACCTAGATTTACGACATTCATATAACCATGTTATAATTTTATTCTATCCAAGCGGAATGTGAATTCCTCTAACTTCACTTCAATTCATCTTCGAAAGGGGATCTTGAAGGCAGAGCCTTAGAACAACAAATACACAGAGAAATCCCTGTTTTCTAACATGAGCTTTAACTTGAGAAATGAGAGTAACTTCAGTCTAAACCGATTTGCTTCGTACATACACACACATACATACATACGTACGTACGTACGTACGTACGTACGTAGAGAGAGAGAGAGAGGGGGAGTGACTCAAGAAAAAGAAAAGAGGCTGGATCAGATCGTGATTAGGTGTGCTGAGTGTAAACAGAATTCGATATCCTGATTCAATTTTAATAAAAATTAACAAATTTAAAATTTATTTTTGTATATTAATTTTCATTAATTCAATTTTGATAAAAAATTAATTATATATAAATAAAATTAAAACATAACATATAAATTGACAAAATAATAAAAATAAAAATTTAATAGATTATATCAAATTTAATAATTATATATAAAATATTAACTTAAATTTCAATAAAAATTAATATTTAATATATATTTTATTCTGATTTCAATAACAAAATATATAGTGATTCCAAAATTATCAGAATCAATTCTGATGTTTCTGTTATCGAATCCAACCCGTTTTATAGCGTGCGCTGTCATATTATGAGGAACGAGGGAAGCAAAAAAATAGAAAAAGAAAAAGAAAAGTTGTTCAAATCAGCAGGGCCAAAGCCTCAGCACACACCTCCTCTAGCGCCTGAGCTTAAGTCTTCGCGAATCGCCACTACTATGTAATATATATCATGAACATAACAACAATGTACCATTTCACAGGGGGCGCAGAGAGATGACGCCGGGGAGCCGGCACAGGCCGCTAGCGATGAGCCCACGTCCAAGCCTCCCCCGCTTGTGAACAGAAGAACATTTCACCAATCTTCAGAGTTCAAGATGCTTCAGGCTCTCCATCACCGCAGCGTCTAGTATGTAGTTTACCGCAGCGTCTACGATCTCGGCGGTGCAGCAGGTTGCCGGCCTCGCTACGGTGGCGACCTGGGCCTGGGGTTTTCCGTCCCCTATCCGAACACAAGTCTTGGGTAGGGTCGGAAGCTCCTCTTTGGGAAGCAGTTGCATCCGAAGAGACGAGATGCCTGGCCTCCTCAGTGATGGCGGGATCTCCTCCATCCGAACCAGCTGCGGCTTCTGGTGGGAAGCCATCTCTTCCATTTCGACCGGCGGCGGAGCTGGGCATGGGGGGAGATGAACCAGGAACGGCTGCGGGTTTGGCTTGGGTGATTCTTTTACCTGGGCCGCCGACGCGGCAGCAGCTGCAGGAGGCGCAGCGAAGACGGGTACCGCTTGCCTTACGCGTACTGACGGAGGGATGTTCCACGGCGAGCACATCGGAGGAGGAGGAGGAAGCTGCTGCTGATGAGCGGACGGTGGTGGGCGAGGCGCGGCAGAGAACACAGGCACTGCCGTACGGATGGTTACGGGCGGCGCCATCCCTCCGACCAGAGGTCTCCGGTGACGAATGGGCACGTAAGGTGCAGCTCCGGCGGCTGGGAACTTAGGTGGTTGGAGACCACGGTTTTCTGCTTGTGACAGAGTTGACGGTGGAGATGCCTCCGTCGTCGACGCCGGTGAGGAAGGCCTCGCCGGAAGAAATGATTTCAGCTGGATCAAGGGCAGAATCTTCGACCCGCTCGAGTGTGGCGATCTCACGACCGGCCGCCTCTCAGCAGGCTGTACCGGAAACTTCTTCGGAAATGGTGCGGCGTGGGGGTTCTCGGCCACTGCCATCTTTGCCTTCAGGCGGTAGTTGAGCAAAGCCCTAGCGATGGTAACTTGCTCCTGTTCGTCGTTGTTCTCAGGCTCCGGTGAAGAGCTTGCTGCTTGCTGCGCCACTGAGCAGTGGAAACAACAATCAGCAGTGGGAGGGGGAGAGAGAGAGAGAGAGAGAGAGAGAGAGAGAGAGAGAGAGAGAGGAAAAAAACAGTAGCATTGGGTAGGAGTCGGACAGCAGATGTAAGTGGGGGTATGCTGATCATTGATTAAAAACTAATGGGTTGTTTGGTTGATGATAAATTGAGTTTTTTTTTTACAAAAATATATGTTAAAAAAGTGAATGACAATGGCTACAAATATATTTGTATAAAGAATTCTTTCTTAGAAATAGAAGGTGAGACTTTTTCCCATGGTGACCTCCCCACCTTTTTTTTGGTTATGCATGATCTCCAATCTTTTTGTTACCATATCTCACTAAATAATTTTATATCTTTATAGGGTGTTTGGTTGCATAATAAATTATAGTACATTTTCATGATAAAAAATTATATTAAAATAAAAGTTTATGTTGGACAATGACATAATATTGCCATGTTTGAAGAGAGTGATCATAAAAAAGAGTGAGAACTGAGAACCAAGTAACCAAAACAAGTGAGAGAACCACGGCATAAAAAAACAGTGTGGCACGTTTTTGTTTGTCCAACAAAGAAATCTCTTTAACATATAAATTTGTAATGATTGCCAAACATCTCTTTTAAACAAGTTTTGTTACAAGAAACAAACTAGATTTGTCAGGTAGCCAAACACCCCATTAGCTATTTTAGATTGTATTAGAATATAAAGTTTTTATCACAAAAAGGTATAGCAAATTATTGTGCAACCAAACACCCTATAAGCAAAAATTTATCAACAGTTATATCAAAGATGTGATCACTTAACCATCTAATTTTGGTAGATATCACACTGAAAAAAGAAAGATTGCAAAGAATCTGTAAGGCATAAGCAGATTATCTTGAAGCAAAGCAAAATACAATCAGATGAAAAAATTAAACTCACATTGCTTCAACGAGGACCATGCAGCCATCGCCGCATTCTTCTCTGCCTGCTTCTTGTTTTTTGCAGGTTCACCAGCGAAGATAATCCCAGCTATTTCAACAGTCCCCGTGAACACGGGCGGGTGACCCAGCCCCGACCGGGTGGTCGTATATGACGGCAATGGAGCCCCCACCCTCTGGGAGATTTCCTGTAATAGATTCTTGTACACCCCAGTTTCATCCTGCTCAAATCAAGCGACAACAATATAATGTCCGGTTTGGTTAGAGTATCGATAACAAAATTGATACAGGCAGACACTAATTACAATGCATGCCTTGTTTGTATTACAAGATTTCAAAATTGATGCTAATAGCCAAATACTTTATGATGATTTAAATTTAATAGTAATAGAAGTGTTTAATACTGTTACAAAACGGGCTGCAAGATTCTTAGGTGGTAGAAGTGGGCCTCATACATTTGACAGAATATAGGAGGAGAGAATAAACAAAGAACAAAGACGAAAAGGGATGTTGGTGTTGAAAGAACAGAGGAAAGGTGCAATCTTCCTGGAAGAGATTAAATATAAATTCCAAAGAACAAAGAGCAGCCGTTAATCGATGGAAGAAGAGGGGGAAAACAACTATCTTCAATCCGCCACTTCCGTCCTATCCTTTGACGTCGGGCGTCATAGAAAAGAGGACCGCGTAGACAAAGATATTCATTATCTTGGCCTCCGTCGTAAAGGAACGTCTGTGCAGCCGTTAATGGGCAACTATGCTACTACCCAGACGTGCCACCCACCATATGGATGAGCTAAGGTCTACAGCATTCTCCACTTCCACTGTTCGGAGATGGCAATGGTGACTAGTCTTCGGCCAAAAGCAAGGTCACGGGCTTGGCCATTGGCCATTCATAGGATTAATCGTGCGAAAGAGCCCAACACCCTCCTAAATCTTATGCATTTAATCGAGAGAAGATCGAAGACCCCAACCACAACTGGGCCCTGCGGGGATGGGGGTGGTACCAGAAGAACGACTCCCGAACAGAAATAATAAATAGAAATTGAATGCACCCGCCATTTAAGTACCACCCAACACAATCCCCCTCCATGTGAGCATCTAACCATACAGATACAGGGATAGAGAGATGGAGATAGGGGGCGGGGCGAGGGGAAAAAAACAGTCTTTATCTTGACCCGGCAGAAGCGTACCGAAATGCAGGGAAGAAACGCAAAGGCTTTGGCAAATGGACAGGAAAAGGCATAAACAAGACGAGAGGCGGCGGCGGCGGCGGCGGCGACCACGAGTGCGACCGCGACCGCGTTTTAGGTGCGGCACAGATCACCGCCCGCCACCGCCCTGCGAGTGCTCCACTGACGGGAGAAGTCGGGCACCGTGTGCGCGTGGCCCTCCCTGCGATCAAATAAATATGCGCCATCTCGGCAGCCGGGGTCCGCCGGGTCAACCGCGCCCCGCTTTAGAGAGAGGGAGGGCGAGGAGGGGCCGGGTGAAAAAGGGAGAGAGCGGTCCGCTGCACCGCCGGAGCATGACAAGACCCAGAGCAAGGAAATCCGGAACTCGGAAGGGCGAATGGTCGACTAATGGGCGGTGCAGGGAGGCGGGCAGAAACCATTTATGGCTCATTTATTGAGAGGCTGGTCTCGGCGCTCATGTCTCGAGAGAGTAAAGCAGTAACTACGCCGCCGATCAAATGCGGTCGGCTCCCCGGGAAGAAGTAGGAGGATTATTTTTGCGCAGTGGGACGGCGCTGCTGCAGCTTCTCCATCCTAGTTAACTCGCGGCGTGGGTAAATTAGGGCTCATTTCCATGGACAAGCAAAGGGAAAGACAAATTTCTGCCCAAAAACACTCTCTCCAGGTAATGTCAGCGTTGCGTTGTGGGGTGGGAGAAAGGCTTTAATTTACTTAAATATCGAGAGCATCAAGCGTGTTGCTTTCCTCCGCTGGCAAGCAGCCCCCCAGAGGAGGAAGACGGACGGGGCAACAAAGTCTACGAGGGAGATTAGTAGACGAAGAACGCAGATGAACTCCAAGCAGCAGAGTCGGCCGAGTGAACACCTTGATGCCACGAACGAGAAGCAGAGAGTGATCCACTTTGCTCTCTGGTTGATCACGATACCGTGAAATAAAATTGCGTTTTTCTACTCGTTATCCTGATTCGTGGGTGCCGCCCGTCTCGTCTCCGGCGCAGGTGTCCGTCATGTTACTGAGTAATTTCGTCGATCCAGGGAGAAGATAGAAGGGACACCAGGCAAGCAGCGGCGCACGCAGGAAGGTTTTCAGTAGAAAGGGGGCGGGGCGGAGTGTGGAGAGGGCAGAAGCAGAGCGTACCAGGATGCGGGCGGCGAGGGAATGGGAGGGCCCGCGGGTGGAGAGGGCGTTGAGGGCGACCTCGGCGGCGGAGTGCTCCGCCTGCCGCAGCGTCGTGCAGAATGCAGGGCTCTCGAACGCCTCTCCGTTGAAGTTCACGACCGCCCTGAAGCGCGGCGCGTGGTCGGGGCCCTCCCGTATGCACGTGTAAGACGGCAGGTTGAAGCAGCTCCGCTGCGCCAGCTCCTGCAGCTGGTTCTTGTACATGACGTCTCCGGTGTCGGCGATCTCCCTCCGGCGCTTTCTCTACTGATCCGTTACCGCGATCCAGACGGCGACACGGCCGGAAACAGCGACAATCCCCTACTCCGCCACCGCCGCCCTTCTCCCCATTCCCCGCTCTCTTATCTTAACCAGAGAGAGTCCCGTCCACGGCCAGCCCCTCCAGGCTTCGATAAGTGGCGGCGGCGGTCGTTCCCCTTCCCTTGCGCTCCCCCTCCCCCTTCAGCCGACTCCCGTCCCAGAAACCATAAAAAGGCAGCCGGCATCAGCTGTCCGCCTCGCACCAGAGCGCCGCCGGAGCGAGCCGGCGGGCTAATGTCCCGCCGAGATCGAGATCCGGGAAGAGCGCAACGAGGTGGGGAGACGGCAATCCGCAGATCGACGCGCCACCGGAGCGAAGCGCGCGCGGCGCCGGGAGCCCTCCCCAGATCCGGCCGTGCAGCCAGGAGCTCCTCGCCCCCAGGCGACTTTGTACGAGGTCAGTGCCGCCCCCACGCGGGGAGCTATACCGTCACCTGCCGCCGTCGCCGCACGCGGCGAGCTCTAGCCGGCTTTTCCGGCCGTAGCCGGTCACCAGAAGGAACGTGCTTCTAGGGTTTGTCTTGTGGCTCGGAGAGAAGAGGAAGCCAAATTGACCTGGGCTAGAGAGAGGCGGGGGGAGAGGGTGTGGGTTGTTGAGCCGGGCCACGCCACGTAGATTAAAAAGAAATTAAAAAATGGGAGGAGGAGGAGGAGAAGAGGGAGAGAGAGAGAGAGAGTCAGTCAGGACTCAGGAGTGTTTTAATGCCTGATTAAATGCCGATCGTTTTGTTCTGCCGCGGGCGGCGGAGTTTGAATAGTCGGACGCCTGCACCATCTCGTCTCGTCGTGATATTTTAATCTGTATCCCCGGACACGCCGCTTTGACGCCTCTCTGATTACATGGGCAATTACGGGGGTCAAGTATAGTCTGACACGGTTATCTTTAACCGGGGTCAATTATTATCTTTCCCCGACTTCTTTTAAGGTCTTATGAGTTATGACCTTTCCGTCCGTCATTTATTTCTCGGGGGCTTTGGGCGAAGAGCTCGACGAAGGATCCGGCGGTGGAGCGGCGGGATCCGGCGCTAGCTCGCCACGTGTCTCCATCTCGATGGAGTTGCCCTGCTTGTGGGATGGCTCGCGTCGGGCGCGCCCCTTGTTCCGGACGACAAAGGGAGGGGGCAGTCGGCCGGTCCGAGGGTCTCCGGTGAGTCTGACTCGGCGGACTGCAGTGCGAGTGGGACGCGCCTGTGGCGCAGCGCTGCGAGTCGGGCTTCGGGCCCGGGGCCCCTGAGAACGCCTGCCGGTGCAGGCGGAGGCCCGATGGTCACAGGCAGCCGGGCTGCAGCCGCGCTACTACTCGCTCCTTCTTCTTCTTCTTCTTCTTCCACACAGAGTACTCGGCTCTAGCGTTGTCCGGGTCCTTCCGCCACGGGAGTCCTCGTGCGGAGGGTCGAGGGAGGAGTCGCACGTACGGCGTAGAAAAGGAGGAGCATTTCGTCGAGCACCTCGGGTGCCGTCGTCAACGAGAGCGGCTGGGGTGGGGGGGGACGTCAACGCGACGGCCGGCCCCATCGGAGAGACTAGAGAGGTTCACAAGACCTTCGACCGACATGTTCCCACCTGTGTTTGAAGAAATGGCGCAACCAAAACAAATTTTTTTTCAATCATGTGTTCTTCGCGTCGACATGTGATGTCCCTCCCCCCCCCGGCGAGGTAGCCGAGCGCCGCAACGAGAGCGAGCGGGCACATGTTGGGCAGAAGTTGGTGGCATGGACGGCGTAGAGAGCTGACCTTGACGGGCATCCCGTCCCCTTTACCTTGCAGCCTTTCGAGGGACGACCGAGCACGACGATCTCGCGAGCAAGAGAATTTGAAGGCGATTCCGGCTCGGGTAGGGCCGTAAAAGGAGCTTTCTTTCTTCTTTTTTTTTGAGTCCAAGGATACCGTTTACTTCGTACCGATAACACGGTTACGTTTCTGACCGACACCAAAATAAAAAGCGCTGAGGCACACGAAAAACTTCAAATAACCAACACAGACACTGCTCCAGATTTTCATTCGTCTGACTAAAAGAAATAAAGATCTCCATCATGGTACTCAGAAAGAATCATAAAAGTAGATCGGCCAGCACAATGAGATGTATCGATGGTTGGGAAATAAAAACTCAAAATCTTGAAAAATTCGACGTTCGTCGTGAGATCGGATGATCACATCGTGAAGATGTGAATATCACCAAAAACTAACGATATCAATAATAAGGTTGTGACTAAGAACATAGTTTGAGAAGGCAACAAGAGAGACCCGAACAACACGATCAGGAAGGTGACGATAGACACCACTAGAAAAAGAAACAACATAGTTAAAATACACCACTCCACCCCACATAAAAGACAAAGTGTCTATAAAAAAACATTTGGGTGAATCGTTGAAGTGGAGAACAAGATTTTGAGAGGGAGGAAGAAGATCTTCCTCTCTCTCGAGTCAAAAATACACCCTCAAAATTAAAATGAGGCAAGATACCCCACTTATATTTCGAGGTTACATGAAAGACCTAAGTCTCCTCACGTTTCTGTGAATTAACGGCGAACAGATGTCACAATCGCGATGGTTCCAACAACATAGAGGCCTGTCCAAGTCCCAAAATTCAAAGCCTCTGCGAGGGTTTCACCGAAGTGAAGCCCCTTTCCATCAAAAATCCACCGAGATTGATAGTTTTTGCGGAGGTGGTCACCCAGTCACTTGGTGATGGTTTGCCCCCAAAAATGGCTCCTTTCTGTCGAAGACGGCGAGGCCTCCGCCGAGCCTCTAAAAAATGGTTGAAGAATGCTCTTTGTTGTCAAAGATGTTGAGGGCTCTGCCGAGCGAGCCTTCAAGAAAAATGCTAAAGGTTGCTCCTTACGGCTGAAGACAGTGAGGGCCCCCGTTAAGCCTCCAAGAAAAAGGTCGGAGATGGCTCCTTACTGTCAAAGACGATGAGCTCCCGCGAGGACAGTGGTGAGCTACCACTCACAAGGATCGCAAATGTGTTCCACCAAGGACGGTGAGCTCCCGCGAGGATGGCCCCCCTTGCGTTGCGGGTTACAGCGAGGGCTTTGTTGAGACAAATGCTCGGTGAGGATTTCCACCGAAGACGGCAGATGTTTCGGTCGAGAGAGTAGTCGCTCGACGGGGGTTTTCAGAGGAGAGTCTCTGCTCGTCGTTGCAGATGGGACTGGTTCGGCAATGGAGTCATTTTTTATCACTTATCCGATACAGACAAGGGTCAAAGGATTCAAATTCCGATACTTTCCGGGTCACTGTGTTTTTATTTTATGCTGTCTGAATCTAAATGGAATTTAATACTTTTTTGAGATGCATATTTCATATTAGTTTTTATTTAAAAATAAATTAATAATTTATATATGACTACTAAATTTTAATATAATCTTTTAAGAATTCTACATTTCATCGCGTGTCATATTTTATGGTTAATCTAAATTTATTTTAAGTGATTTCACTTTATGACTTCGAATCTAATGAGCTATTGGAATGCCCGGGTTGATAAGTTAAAGGGTACTAAAAAGGAGTTAGGGAATTTTTTTTACTCTGTACCGGAACGAAATTTGTGAATGCGGAATGCCGTTTACTTACGGCCCTAGAACCCGGTATTTTTCGACCAACACCGAGTGAATTCTTTGAGCTGATTTGGTATCATAAAATTTCGAAAATAAATTTAAGTTGTTATCTTCGGAGTTTGGAGGATAATTTGGATTTATCTCCGAGACTACGGATGATGACGATGGTGTGATCGACTTTCGTAGGCAAAGTTGATAAGATCTTGTTGTCGCAGTAGAGCCAGACTGCGTTATGGTCCTGCCCTGTTTCTGTCGCTGGATTGCTCATGTCTTGTTTGGTTGTATGTCTTGTTTATTAAAAAAAAATTAGCAATACGATGTCTTGTTTATCGATTGATCGAGCCATAGGAATCTTATGGGGGTGTTGGTTGCATGATAATTTTTTGTACATTTCCATGATTAAAAATTACATTAAAAAAATGAACCGACTCGTGACATAAAATCGTCATGTTTGGAGGGATGTGATAATAAAAAGAGGGTAACTACCATTCACGACCAAACAAAGTGAGGGACCACTTTGTTTAAGAAGAAAATCACTTCCAAAACATGGTTGCCAAACACCTCTTTTAACAAGTTTTCTTATAATTTTTAAAAATTAAAATAAAAACTTTCATTATATATCATGCAACCAAACACCCCGTTACTGTGCATTTGAGTGGCACAACATGGAAAAATAGCAGTTGTTCCACCATAAACTGTATACAGACAAATCTTTGAATATCTAATCGTAGATATTTTAACCGATTAAACTTCGAATGACTCGGAATTATATACATATGTATATCATCATCCTGCGAAAAAAAATGCATGACAATGTGCTCAGATAGGAAACAAGAACACGTTATCCGTCATATTGAAGGCAAACAAGAGAACTGTAATCAGACAATGGCGAAGCCCTATGCAACTGGGCTGACAAGTGCTTATTGGGCCTAACTGTTACCATTTTTATTTGGGCTGCATGGCTTCTCTGGAACAAGGAGCTGTGAAATTGTGACGGACAAGAATCAGTGCATGTTTCAAAAAAGGAAAGAAAAATAAAAGGAGAGATACACGGAGAAGGAGAGGTAGTGTGTCCAAGAGTAAAATAATATCGATGAACATGTGAGGTGAAAGAGGGGGCCTTCTTTGTAGCCATATATTTCACTTCCTCGAAATGAAAAAAGTTCAAGTATCAGACATGTTTATTTGGGGCACTTATAGCTAGTAGGGGTAACATTAAGAACTCGAATGGTTGAGTAGATAAATACTTGAGATAATGACTCAGGTCTAATTTGTTTTGACTTAATTGATGTTTAATTTCTGAATCAGTCAGTGAGATCTTTGGTAAAACGTTATAGGGTGTTTTGTAGCGCTTTTAATTTTAAGATAACCTCGTTTTTGAAATCAAAATTATTTGACTTCTCAATTTTATTTTTAAAATCAAAAAAGTCTAATTATTTGGTGTTTGGCAAAATTATCATAATTTTTAAAAATTAGACAATAGTATTTAGTTATGACCAACAACTCTACGAAACTCTTTCGGATTCTCTTCATAGAGAGAACCTACAGCTCCGCGAAGGCTCCCCGCAGTGTCGTCCGCCTCCCCCCCCACCCCCCCCCGCGGCGGTGGCGCTCCTCCGGCAGCGGCGGTGGCCAGCAAAAGGTCGTGTTGTCGTCGGCCAGCGAACCCCCCCTGTGGCATCGTCTGCCCGGCTAGCGAAGCCCGCACGTTGTCGGCCCCACTCCCCGGCAGCGGCGTCGACGTCCGCCGCCCTCCCCCCCCCCCCCCCCACGGTGGTGCTCCCCGGCGGCGGCGCCCACCCCCCCGCGTTGTCCGTTGCCCCCGACGGCGGCCCTCCCCCGGCGGCGCCCCCCCGCGGCGGCCCTCCCCCGGCGGCAGCGCCCCCCCCCCCCCCACCCGCGTTGTCCGCTCCCCCCGACGGAGGCCCTTTCCCCCGCAGCGGTGCTCCCCCGGCGGCGGCGGCCCGCAAACCCCCCCCGCGGCCCTCCCCCGCGAGGTGCTCCCCTCGGCAGCGGCGCCACCCCCCCTGACGGCGGCTCTTCCCCTGCAGTGGTGCTCCCCCCGGCGGCGGCGGCCCGCAAACACCCCACCCCCCTCCGTACGTCTCGCCTCCCACGTCCTGCCTCCCTCCGCGTCTATCTCAAAAATAAAACAAGTCCTGCCTTGTTTTTATTTTAGAAGAGATTATGTACATAGAGTATCCCACTTTTAAAAATGAGACAGTAGTTAAAAGTTGCAACCAAACACCTTATCTCTTTTTTTAAAAAAATTTAGATCAAAAAGAGGGGAAAAAACGTAACCAAACACCCTATTAACTTTTTTTTTATAAATCATTTAATTTTAAGTGGTTTACATATCATAGACCCCAAAATTGTGACATTAAAGTTGATAATCTAAAAGCTATTGAACCCTTTTTGTTTCAATGATGCAGGAAAGTACTTGTGTTCCAACATTCACCAGGATGGACGGATAAAATAATAAAAGCGAAAATAATGAAAGATTACAATAAAGTCACGGTCACGTTTTCATACCACCTTACAAACTTCAAAATTATAGTATTAAAATTGTGATATAGTACCATATCTATAATATCAAAAAAAAATCAAAATATTTGCAACACCATCGCCCTAGTACTGTTGTTTTTATTACTACATTCAATCCTGCGCAACACCTTAATTCAATAGTCGTTGTTTCGTTTTTGATTGGTGCCCCTTTCAATGCATGTGTATTTTCGCATGCTTGACGTCCTCCAACATTGCACGCTCGCTGCTATTGTTCATTGCATGTTGTAACGCTACATTCTCAGAGTTTAGCTAACCCCTTCTTACCATTCAGTTATTCTTTGACATTGATTGAGATAGGTGTCCTAACTTAATTATCATATTATTACGATCCGTCAAAAGAAAACGTACTAAAATATGTTGATTAAGAGGTGATTAATATTTGAAAACGATATCATAGATCATGGTGTCGATTTGATAAAAATCAAAGATTGATGAAAGCATGTTTATAAATAAGAAAGCATGATTAGATAACTTTAAATTATAGTTATAATATTCATTTATAGTTATGATGGAATTAGTATAATTAGTGGTTATTTGAATTATTAAGTACGATGACTTAGTAGTTATATGCGAAACAAAATCATGCTATTCAAGCAAGTATGTAAAGTTAAGATGCCTAATTTATTAGAACCCATTTGATAATACATCGAATATATACGATGAAAAGCGTGTATAGCTTTTAAGAGATTATAGCATATGTTCAATAATGTAAGTTTAATATGGTACATGTGTTAGATGTGTCATTGCATGATATGTTAACTTGGTGTGTATATCGGCACTTGGAAGGTTGTGCATGAGATATTTTGTATGATTAGTTTGTATGATTATGTGTGTGAAAGGCTGTAGACTATGTATGCATGAGGTATGCACTTAGTCGTTTGTACCAAAAAGTCAAATAATTAGAGTTACCTGTGACGGAAGAATGGCCATGCATGCATGTGATGCATTGTTATGGATTGGGAAGACCTAGTAATATTCAATCACACGGTACTTTTGAGATGTGATATGTGTTATATGTTTCACCCGACAAAATTTGTTGACTCGAGACAATAGATGATTAGAACAATCAAATGTTTCTTTTGATCTCGAATACCGTAATTTATTCTAAGTGTATCGTTGCTTAAATGTACTATAGAATTTAGTTTAACTATATAATTACTACTATACGTGAGATATGGATGAAGGATGTTGTTTCTTGCATTTGATGTGTGAAATAACATATGTTTTATGCATGCAAGATAATGTTCCATGCATTTTGATGTATGAAAGTAAGTGCTAGGCATGGCATGGCATGATGGTCTTGCATGTAAAAGCTAAAATATCATGATTTTATAGTTGAGGTATAGTGCATGTAGTGAGTTGCATAAGTCATGTTGCATTCAAGTGTCTTTTCAATGCGAGGTAAAGGTTTGATCATCACCTATGACATGATGCTCAATTTAGAAAAAAAAATCAAGTGAGTAAATGTAAAATTATAGAAATAAAGCATGCAATGTAAATTTGAAAAAGAGCAATGAATTAGCTACTTATATACATTTATATGCGATCTAACACAAGATATGTATTACAATGTACTAATGTAGGAATCTAATCTCACCTTATATGTAAGATAATGACGTAAATTCTACTTGAGTCATGTGTGGCTCCTCTCTTTCTTCATTAATATAACTTTACAGACTGTGAACAACTCTTGCCAAAGAAGAAAATTGAGGAGAATTCAGTGGAAGTTGATAACACTAAAGAAGAGGAGAGTTTGAGAATGAGTGACTTAAATATTATATTTTTGCTGTTATAAGTTATTAGATTGTAAATTCATTCGGTTAATTGGATAGAAATTGTTTGACATATCAAATCAAATGTGATATTATCTTATCTACTTTCCAAACTGATTTATTTGAGGCGTTTCATTCCTTAGTTATGTCACTGGACAGAAATATATACATAGTCCCACATCTTGAGAACAATCTCATATCATGGGCATTTCACCTTAATACCATGATTTTGGGATTTGTAAGATGGTACTAGAGCCATTAGTTCAATTCAAGTCTTGTGTCAACGTAAACCATATATCTAATGATGTTGCAGTGCCCAAAAAAAAAGATATTGACGTGCAGATAAGGTGGTGTGTTAGAATAATCCAATATTGTGTTTTGAAAAAGAATTTGTGAACAAATAATAAATATGCCTACTCTACAAGAGAATAATCATATTCTCTGCACCACAAGAGAAATTATAGATGAAATTATGACTTTAGGCATTTCATCGAGTCAAATCAAATGTCACCTTACATTTAGAATAACAATAACATCGTTGGTTCTCGGATGTTACAGAGAAACTCTGATAATTTTGATGATATTTTTAATATTTCGTAATTTGAGGTATAAGACACTATACACACTTTTAAAAATAATAGTACTGAGAGGTATTATCTCTTATTTCTTCGTCTTACCACTAAGATAAATAATTCTGAATTTTTAGGCTTACACTTTATCTAATGAGAATATTAAACATCTTTATGGTTATTAATTTTTCAATTGCTATCAATATGCTTATTCACGAGATGTTTATAGCTATCACTATCAAAAATTGATTCTTGATATGTTTGTCGACTTAGTTGTTAAATCATTGAACAAATATATTTAACATTTACTCCAACTGTTTCAACTCTTTTACTCTAGGTCCAATCTGTTATGTCATGTCCTTTGTATCATCTTCTACTACAACCAAAAATGCTCTTTTCAACGTCTAGATAAACAAAAAAATTTAAAAAACTCTCACTTAATTTTACATGCATTTATTTTTATTTTAAAACAATTTAATGTAGAAATATATAAAAGATTGCAAATATTTGGAGATTAAACTAAAGTTAAAATTTTAAAATTAACAAACAATATCATCTCATTAGATAAATAAAGAAGTTAGAAATCATAATTATTATCTTAAAATCATCATACAACATATCATCGTATAAACAAAAATGTTAGATATATTATTAATTTAAAATTCCTTGGTGTACTCTTTATGAAAATAAAGTGTATTCTATTTAATTTGTTCTTGAAACACATCTAATATTTTTTCAGCCATATGAAATATATAATGTGAATGTATATTTATTTTAAACATAGATAAAATATATTTCTGTAATATCTTCTTTCACCGTTATCTAGTAAAGAATTAGTCTTTGTTTCAAAAAAATCCTTATTAAATTTAAGCTACATCATCAAGGACGGGAAAGACGTGACTGAATGGTTTTTATATATATATATAAATATCAACATCATCAACTACAGCTGCAACCGTTCAGGCAGTAGACTAAAATATTATGCATACGGTCAGAGATTTTGATGATTAAAATTTCTTCATTTCCCGATCAAACACACTACCATCCCTTGATCCTCGCGTAGTAAGACAAAAGCTATTGACTTTTTGACAACTTTGCTGATGCGGATGAACCATTTTTATAACTCGGATTAAACTAAAAAACAAAACTATGACGACTGGCCAGTGGACAGAGAGATAAGCAAAGCATCAGAGGGCTGATAAAAAAATGAATGGAATTCAACAAGAACCATGGAAAGAGACCGGTAAAATATAGATTATTGAGGTAAGTAAAAGTAGAAACAAGGTTGCGTTGCTGAACTTCTCTTAAATGATCATAAATAGGTTGGTTTATTTTAAATATGGATTGTCAAGATATACATAGTAGTTCATTCTCGTTAGTTTTTTTTTAAAAAAAAATAAAACCGGTTGAGGTGATCCTCACTCTCTTGTGTTTTTTTTTCTTTCTCGTCTCGTATCTTCTGGTAGCTCATCTGCGCCGACTTAATTTCAAATGTTCGATCTCGATGTCACAGACTTAGATCGAATCCCCCAGCTCAAGAACTGCCGTATTCTGGATCAAACAAGATCTAAAGAAACGGTGTTGTTTCCCCCCCACCGCGGGGCTTGCCGGACTCCGATCCTCCTCTTTGATTGTCGTTTTAAAATCTGTAAATTATAATAACACAGAGCACATCCCGAATTATTGTGTCGATCGATCGGTCGATCGAGACAGAGAGACGACAGAGGGGGTGCAGGTGCTCGCAAATTTGCGAATATAATGCCGAGAGAAGAAAAAAGAAAGTTAGGATTTCGCACGGGCCCAAAAAGAGCCGGAAGAACAAGAAGAGCAGATGCAGAAGATTACATGATGAAATAAAAATCGGTGGAAACGAGTAAGTAAGAACCTTGATCATCATCACTCCCGGCTCTCTCCTCTGTCTGCTATCGTTCGTCGCGTAATGTATCGAATGCGTTTTGTCCTCCGGTCCATCCTTCCCTCCGACGCCTCTTCCATACCCATCCTCCAATCTTATTTATGGACATGCCCTCCTCACTGCTCCCCACCCCGCGGCCGTTGGTCCAGTCAGTCCTGGAAGCCCGTCTGCCGCCAGACGGCGTTGCGGACGCGGCTCAGATCTCGGCCCTTGAGCGTCCGCCCCACGCCCTCGTGGACGGAGAAGGACGCCACCGCCCCCCGCTTCCGCCACAGGTACTCGTGCGGCGGCACCACCGCCGCCTCCTCCTCCTCCTCTTCCGCCGCCGCCGCCGCCGCGTCCCAGCGATCCCCGCCGCAGCCGCTCGCCCTCTTCCGGACGCACTCCTCCCGCAGGATCTTCGACCAGTCCGGTATGTTCACCGGCAGCGACGCCGCCACCGCGCCCGGCCCCCTCCCCGCCGCCGCCCTCGGCGCGGCGGCCCAGGACCCCGGGAACGCCGCCTTGGCCTTCTCGTCCGCTCCGCCGTCGACGGACCCCCAGACGTCGGACTCCTCGAGCTCGTCCCCGGCGGCCGGGGAGGCGGCGGCGAAGGCGGCGGCGTCGGCCTCGCCGCTGACCAGGAGGCGGTAAGTCTGCTTGAGGAGACGGCCGTTCCTCCCCGCCATTTGCAAGGGGCGATCGGAGGTCTCCGGCGACCGTGCGCGCGCGCCCTCTTTTATAGCCGGCGAAGGCCGCCGTTCTTCGGAGAGAGGAGGTCCGATCTCCGGGGAGACGGGCCTCACCGGCCGTTCTGCAGGGAGGGAGAAGGGCAGATCTACGGGGAGATGGGGCCCGCCTCGCCAGGGAGAGAGAGAGAGAGTGTGTCAACCTTATCCGCACCATTTCCATCCCTCCCTCTCTCCCCGAGTAAAGTTTTATTTTGCAGAGGATTTATTTATAATATACCCGACGGCCGGTCGAATCACCGAAACACCTTCGGGACGCCACGTCGTGATGCGGCGGTATGCTGTGCCTCTGCCGCAGCTTAGCAGTCGGCCCAGAGCGCGTTCGTTCGTCCGCACGCGCGCTGGATCGACGCGAGATCCACGTGGAGGTAGCATTTGTTCCGGCGTCCCAGCGGAAACGTCGTCACGGGAAGGACACCGAGCAGAAGAGGGATAAATAATTAACAAAAGAGGTAACGCCTTTTTTTTTTTCCCTTTTCCCGCCGAAGGCCGCGAAGGAGGAGGGGGGGCCAGGACGCGACACCTGTCCTCTTCGGGCAACCGCGCCACGTTAGAGCAAGACAAGCCAGGACCGGATGCATGCCCACGTGACGTGGGCCCGACGAGTGCCGCGGTCGCTCCGGCGCGCCAGCTCCGCACCCATGATCCGGTGATTATCTCTCTCTCGGCTCTCTCTCTATCTATGTGGCGCTTACGTGGACGGCACTGGTAGGTCCGGCGTACTGCATCCCAATGCGTCGAGGCGGAGGAGGAAGACGTGGGGACGTCGGTGCCCTTGGAGGCGTTAATCTCAGCCATACATTTCTTTCCCTAAAAAATTGGACATGTGCCCTAATTACTTATATAACAAGGAGTTATCATTTTTCTTCAAGGCATAAAAATGTCCTCTCTTTTTTTTTACATTGAAATCCTCTTCTCCAACTTAAAAAGTAAGTTCTTTTGAATCTCAAGAGTTTTTTTTTTTTTACCGTGTCTCCCGTGACATTATTATCTATGGAAAGCTGATCATCACACATCTGTCCCCCATTAGCGACGTTTTCGAATCTAAAACACCGCCGAACAACATCACCCCAAACGTCGTCGTCGTCGATGCGATCAAGCTGGCCGGGCCACGCTATAACTTAGAATACAGTGATCATGAGTGCAACAATTACGTACGTTTACTTGGACACTGACGTTTGCCCCAGCTGCATCCGTCCGCACAGAACGAGCAGAGAGCACCCAAGTTTTCTTTTTTCATCCCAGCTGATGATACGTATATATATATACATGCCACACAGCTGTGCGATCTCTGATAATTCAATGCGTCAGATAGAATATAATCGCAAAAATTCAAAAGTGGGCCCATGATTGCCTCACCACAAAGGTTCACAATCAATCAAGAAGATTAACTCCTCTCTCTCTGTGTATGTACTGTATGTATATATATATGGAGGGATTTGCCGGCCGGCGAAACTTAATTAATTAAGAACGTCGGCGGCAGTTTGGAACGGCCCCACACGCACGGCGCTGCATGCGATTCTCTCTTGAAACCGTAGCTTACGTACGTACGCCAGCACATATATATATATATATATCATATCGGGGCACTCAATAATTGAGGGCAACCCGAGATCTCAACCGTCCTTGATCCGGTTGATATATAAATCCTGCCATCGAGATTTTTTTCTTTTATTATTATGTTTTTGGTCAGCATGTATTGATCCTTTCGTCGAGATCAGCTAGCGGCCGTGCGGGGAAGAGAGAGAGAGAGAGAGAGAGAGAGAGAGGAGGAGGAGGAGGAGGAGGAGGTCGGTCGGCGGCGCAAGCAACCTCGCCGGAGTCGTCGCCGTCGCCGTCGCCGCCAATAATGGGGAAGGTCCAGCCCCCGCCCGCCCGCGTGCGTGGCTGCCTTCCGTCCCACCGGGGTAGCCACGGGTGTTGGCGTTGCGTTCGACCCCGGAAGATCAAACGAGATCAGGGGTTTGGTTAGATTTGATTTAATTTTGAATATCCATCTACTTGTTCGATTTCATTTTCCAGGATTCATCTTCGAATCGAATCGAATCAGTGAATCGAATAGTCTGGACCAAAATGGGGTCGGAAGTCGGGACTAGATCGGTTGAGTCCAGGGGTCAAGACTCGTATCAGGTCGGAGTCGGCCGGGGGGTCGTAGCAAAAAGATAAATAATAAAAATTTTAAAATAACTATGGACCGGGATTGCGAAGTTGGGATCGAGTCGGTCGACCTAAAACCTGACCGGATCAGTTCCAAGGTCACAATCCAGCATTCTATGGTGTGAACTAGATCAAGCATTTCTTTTTTAAGTTACCTGTGTGGTGTAATATTTTATGTATTCTTAGTGAAGATAAATTTATTTGGAGAGTATCTTTAAAACAGAAGACATTAGATATGTACGTTAAATTTTACCAGGATAGATGTAAAATAAATCGAATGAAATCATACATCGATGTGTGTATATATATATTGTATCTTAAAAGACCATAGTTTGAACCAGCTAGCTTTACCAAAAATTTAATAATAATTTAGTTTGATGTATATACATATATATTGTATCTTTAATTTGGACTGAATTATTAAATTCGTCGACGGCCGATTAATAATGCACTACTGTAATGTTTCTTATTCGTACGTCGGCATGCAAGGTTGGACGGACGCCACCTGCGCGTTGCTGTCTTTTCATTTCAGGCTGCTGGTGAGACGTCCACTTAATTTTTTATTCGCTCAAGTGTCCGGGAGATGACTCCAACCATTTGAATATATTGAATACCTGTTTTTTCAGCTATCCAACAATGTAAATTCTTAAAAACAAAAAAAAATCCTTCTAAATTTTAGGATTTTTACAAGAGATCACGTCTTTAATTTATTCCGAAAGGTATCGATTTGAAAAAGAAAAATAAACTCGACTCGACCCTAAAATTTAGCATCTATATATATATATGGACTCCAAAGATGTAAACATGATCATCTCTGTAGACTGCTGCTCCGAATGCTTGATGTCTTTGCCCACCCTTGATTTTCCGAAAAGAAAATGAGACAGAAATCACCCACCACTAGTCAACCATGCAAATAGTCGAATTTTATGCAATTATATATGCGCCATGGTAGGGTCGAAAATCTCCGTAAGTACTGCATTCTAAAAATATTACAACATTTAACGGTTGACTTTCTGATTTCACCATCTAGTTAATTCTCTGGTTTTTTTTTTTTAAAAAAAGAAGATGCTTACCGTAAACTTCACCGGATGAAGTTATCATAAACCGGCGAGGACGGAGATAAAATTTACGAACTAAATTAATTAGGGATACGTAGAAGATTTTAAAGGTTATAAAAATAATTATCATCTGATACAGGCAGGCTGCAGGCACACGATTTCGAAATCATAAGACTTATAAAATAAATGTACTGTTTCTCATAACATAAGGAGGGACACACACACAATTTTGGAATACTTGACCCAGCGGTTGAATATAAAAAAAAAACTCGTTCGTCTAGATAATGGTGTATAAATAATATTGGTTTATAAATGCAGGGGGGCGTCGATAGTGGGCCCCTTGATGGCGGCCCGTTATCAAGGAGGCCCTTTACGGCGATAGCTACCTGGGCTGGCCAGGGTTGGCCCACACGGAGGTGGTGTGGTCGACGATTGTCGGTCGATGGCGTGCGGGAGTCAAATTGATGGTGTGGGCGTTGCTTGGAGGCGATAAGTCCGTTGAAATAAATAAATTATATTCATAAAGGAATACAGGACGACGGTTGAAAATACAGACATAACCATATGTTTAGTGAGAAAATAATATCTTCGGTGGCGACGTACGGCAATGTATTAGGGCTGTGGACGCTCCGGATACCGCATTGCCATGTTTGCTATATTTGTGACTAGTCTGATAATTCTCGTCCGGTCCGAGTCGGATATAAATATAAAATGGATGCTATTGGTCAAATAACCGTAGGACTCGGAGTGAAAACGGATAATATTGGCTTCAAACTGTTGATTAAATTTATTTAATTAATATATTTAATAATATACAAATATATAGAAATAAAATTGTAAATTATAGATTGCATCGTATATTTATCAACGCAGTATATTAATATATAATAATAATATTTTAAATATAATTATATATCATATATATTGTCAAAGATTAATTCGGAGTGGAGTTGATATTTTCGTATCCGCTATAATTAACATTCAGATAATATCCGTCTCTTGAATTGGATATTACTCGTCCGACCGAATCCAAATTTGGAGCAGAATTGAATTTTATCCGTATCCATTTACAACACTACAATGTATACAGGAGTAAGAAGGGCAAGTATTTTTTGGATGAAGAAATTTTCTATGGAAATATATCTAGGGGGGTGTTTGGTTGCACGACAACGGAGGTTTTTATTTTAATTTTTAAAAATTGTAAGAAAACTT
This sequence comes from Cryptocoryne crispatula var. balansae, assembly GCA_036172225.1. Taxonomy (NCBI): domain Eukaryota; kingdom Viridiplantae; phylum Streptophyta; class Magnoliopsida; order Alismatales; family Araceae; genus Cryptocoryne; species Cryptocoryne crispatula. The sequence continues at coordinate 9,881,468 of CM069922.1, read as the reverse complement.
GTTAAAAGTGGTGTTTGACAACTTTGACAATTTTATGTTTTGAAAGTGATTTTCTTCTTAAACAAAAGAAGAGGGTCTCACCTCTTTCTTTTTTTCTTGTGGTCCCCCACTTTGTTTGGTTATATATGGTAGTAACTCTTTTTTGTTATCACATCCCTCCAAACATTATAATTTTATGTCATGAGTTAGTCCACTTTTTATTTTAATATAATTTTTTATCACCCCATAAACATCTTTTCAACAGACTTCATAGTAAAAATAATATCTTTTAGGCGACGACATTATATAAGAAAGATGAGCGAGCATTTTTCAGGAGGTAATTTCATTTAAAAAGACATGGATGTATTATGAATGGTGAACATTTTTTGACTGATTCCATCACAAAAATATATTTTATAAATAAAATTTTTTTGTCTTACAACTGAATTAGCTTCATTCATAATTTAACCGAAAAACCATAACTGAATTGGTTTGTCCTCGTGGACCTCTCACCTGAGTAGACCCAAATACAACTTGTCACTTGGCCCATTAAGTTTATTGGGCGGCATGGGTAGACTTGGGAGCTTTACCTTCTGTTATTTGCAAACCGCCTGATATTGCAGAAAAATCTTTATGTAATGTTGACGGCCGATTTGTTATGTGTAATATATCGGTTTGTAAATATATTAAAGGATTAGATTAGTGGATTGCTAGCAATATCGGTTTATCAATCTTTCAGAGGCTGAGTTGAAAAAAATCCGAAGGTAAATGTGTTATTTTTGGTGGATGGGTGACCTCTTGAAAAGTAGTATGGTTGTTGGGCCTGTCAACTGATCTAGTCGGTAAGCGATTAAGTCGGTGGATTATCAATAACACCGGTTAATCATTTTTCGGAGATTGAGTTGAAAGAACTCTGAAATCAAGTATGTTATCTCTGGAGGATGAGTGACCTTGCGAGAAGTTGCATGGTTGTTGGACATGTGAACTGATTTGGTCGATTATTACAATATCCGTGATTGATTTGTTACTTAATCGAGCCAAACCGTAGATCAGCTCAAAAGGTAGTTCAACTCACATCAACTTTAAACCAGATAAGAAAAAACTTAAAATAAACCAAAAGTCATTTTGAAATGTTAATTTTAACTCATTTACGAAGTGTTACTTAAATTTAAATTAAAATCGAATGACATTTTGACTTATTTATTTGAATGATAATATATAATTATTAATACTCATAATTTTTCAAATAAATATCCAATCGAATAGTTAATCTAAGTTACCCACAAGTTTATCGGGTCAACGAAAAAAAATTCGAATCAAGTTCAACTCATTTAATGAATTGAGTTTTATTTATTTTTTGTTCAAGTTCGTTTATTTAATATAATAAATTAGTGGAGTCAAGATTTTTAATGAACCGAATTTGGAACTTAATTACTTGTGGAGAGTAGTTCTTGTTCCTTGTTCACCGAAATACATTAGAAATCCTTATATTACTCCATCTTTGGATAGAATTTCGGACTGATATTGGTTTCAATAATGACATCGGCATGACGTTCAGGTTGTCGGCATCAACGTCACAATCAGTCTTGCATTAGTTTCTTATATTAAGATGCAACCCCCTGATTTATGATTTTTTATTAATATTTTAGCTTGATACTAGCTAGTAAGTCTTTAACATGCTTATCCACTGAGAACACACTGTTTCATATATCATTAAAATACATAAATGATGTGGCTTACAGTGATATCTTTTTTTTTGGGTCAACAAGCAAAGATGTATATTAATATAAAAAACACTAAAATTTACAAAGTCATCCACGCTCTTCAGGCGGAGTATCCACCGGTGCATCCAGCCACACCTGATCCAAAACATCAAAAGGGAGAGAAATTAAAGACGCCGTCCAGTTGAAATTCCGTGATTGTCGAAGTGTCCACCTCGCCAAGCGATGGGCGGCTTCATTTCTCTCCCTAGGGCAAAAGTCGACGGAAGCGGAGACGGCCTCAAGGCGACGCCGACAACGGAGAATACGATTGGTAATCTTCCAAGGAATCTGCTCCTTACAATTTATAGCATTAACCACCAAAAGCGCATCACTCTCAATAACGATAGAACAACTTTCCAGAAGCGATGATGAGCAGGCCTGTTCGATAGCTTCTGCCTCCAGCAACAAGGGATCAACTGAGGTGGAAATCACAGCTTTCCACTCCAAAATGCTTCCACGGAAATCTCTAATAATCACACCGATAGCCCCTTTCCGACCGTCAGTGGCTGCATCAACATTGAATTTCAGGTGAGTTCTAGGCGAGGGAATCAACTGCCGACTGATATGAATGTGAATACATTGAAACTGCGAACATAAAAAGTTTGTTTCCCGCTTGATTGATTCAATGATTTGAATCGGATGTTGATGAAGGTTTTCCATAGCAGCTTTACTTCTACTTTTCCATAGATGCCAAATGGTGATGATCCCTAAAACCCCCTGGTAACACTCCCAATTTGCGTTTTTCAAAATCCAATCCAGAAAGGTAGCTATAATAGTATGAGCATCTCTATTAAGCCAATTTTGGTTAAGACCTAGAGAAGATCCGAACCAGACTGCCCTGCTTCGGTTACATCTAAACAAAATATGTTCCAGGTCTTCTGGTTCCCCAAGATAAATCCTACAAATGCTCTCCACCTGAGGACATTTTTTGGATATAACCACATTTGTTGGAAGAGAGTTTCCCAAGCCTTTCCAAAGAAAGAAGATAATTTTTTGGGGAAATATCTTACTTATCTTGGGATGCCACAATTTTTTCCATATTAATTGATTCGAGGTACCTGGAAAATCTTTCAGGTGATGGAGGTACCTATAAGCTGATTTAGTATTTAGAATACCATTTAAAGCAAAAGGCCACACCAACTTATCATGTCGCTCATCCTCATATATCGGGGTTCTGATAATTCTCTCAATAGAGGCATTAGTAAAGTGATTTTCTAGAAGTTCCCTATTCCACTGCCCATTTGAAATCAACTCCTGAACCTTAATGAGACGTATCAAAATTATGAGTTTTGCACTCCGGGGGTCCTCTGTTGTCCTAGATCCATTAATGATTCCATATATTAATTTGAGTCCCATCTTTAACTTTCCAAACACAAACCTTAGATAAGTGTTTTCTAGCTTGAAGAATATTCCTCCAAACATCCCAGCTACCCTTCTTTGGCTTAACCTCCCAAAAGTTGTGATGTTTTAAATACTTAGCCGTTAAGACCTTCACCCACATTTTGTGATTTTCATGGATAAAAAACCACACCAATCTAAGAAGAAGAGCTTCATTGAGGGTAGCAAGATCTATAATTCCAAGTCCACCTTCAGTTTTGGGTCTTTTAATAGAGTTCCAGTTCTTTAAATGTATCTTTTTCTTTTCCCCTTCCATATGCGCCCACCAGAAATTGTTATGATATCTGTCTAATTGTTTAATAAGACCCAACGGAATTTTCCTCATGCTCATAACATGAATAGGGAGTTGGTTCATAGTGGATTTTATAAGCATTGTTCTTCTCGCTGTAGACAACAGCCCAGTCTTCCACCCGGCCAGTCTCTTATGGAAATTCTCAGCCATCCAGGTGTAGTGATTTATTCTATCGTCCGAAAGCCCAAGGGGAATGCCCAAATATTTGTCATGAGGAGAAGATCGACCAAAACCTGTAAACTGACAAATCTGGTCCTGTAGATCGGTTGGCACATTTCTGCTAAAAAGAATACTAGATTTCCCAAGATTAACCGATTGACCAGATAGAGATTGATATAAATCAAGAATTTTCATCATATTCCTAACATCATCCATGTTCGCCTTCTCACACATCACTATATCATCAGCATGCTTAAAATGTGTAATCCTCGGCTTACAGTGATATCAAAGAGAGAGAGAGAGAATTGGCTTTAGTATTATTTTTTAATACTTTAACCAAGTAGGGTATATGATAATAGAATTTGGCCCATCAGATTTATGCAAATAAAAGAATATCCAGCTATCTTCTTAGTAAAGAACGAAAAAATATATATTTATATTTTATTCCAATTTATAAATTAAAATTTTTCTTTAGATCCTTTTGTGAAGCCGTACAGGATCAGTTTTTTTCTCAAATCAAATTATATCGCATAGTTTAGTCACACCTCGAATCTAATTTCTAAATCTATTTATTTCGTTTAGTTTTATTCAAATTAATAATTAAATAAAATTTATTTAAAAATATATAACTCTACTTGATTCTAAGTACGGATGAGAAAAGAAAAAAAGTCACGGTAGATGGCACCCAACTTAAAACAAAGTGATAATTATTTAAAAACATGTATTTGAAATATCGAATCATAAGTCATGAATGTCTAAATATATGTTTTCACAAAAATTATATAATTATCAATATTAATTCTTATTTTTAAATCCTTTTGGATGATGGATGAATTAATTCAATTTCATCGATTCAAGAAACTGAACCAACTCACCTCATTATTCATCGCGAAGAGTTTACGACTTGTTTGGTTAGAGTTTCATTTTTGGTACTATATCAATATTGATATTAATATTTTCAAATGTTGGAGTGTCAATATTAAAAATAATACAAGTTGACACTTGTATTACATAATATATTTTGTTTGCACTACAAATTTTAAAATTGATACAATTAACCAAACATCTCTTAATGATTTCTGTCAATATCAATTTTAAAATTGATAGTGATAGAGATACCTAATAATGTTACCAGACAGGGCCTTAACTTGTTGAATTGAGCATTGAACAGCCTTGGCTACATCAATGTTATATCTATTTTTTATTAAATTTAATATTTATATATCACTAAAAATAATATTATCATAAAATAAAAACAAGAAAATTATTAAAATTAGAACATACACATGGTAAAAGGTAGAAGTAAATATTTAGAGATATCAGATAAAAACTTCAAAGTTGGACAAGATTTATTAGAATATTTATAAGTAAAAAATAATAAACACCTAACAGTGAAGATATACTTATAGGTCTTGTGCCTCACCTAACATCATGTAACAAAATAGTCAAGCATGCTCAATTGCGTATAAGGAAATCACAAATTTTAATAAATCAAAACTTATGCTGATATAAAATTAAAAATAACTCGATAAAAATATATCAAAATTTATATTTAAGACAAATAAAATAAATAATTTAATTAGAGTGATAACCATGAATGAACATAATGAATACAATGCGATCCCAAGTCATTTATTTTTTTTTAAATATCACTTATATTAAGTTTAATTATCCGTATATTTAGGTATCATGAATTATATTTAAATGGGCACACAAACAGAACTGCAGTATCACACTTCGTACCAAAATCAATTATGTCTAAGTTGAAAGATGTCAAATTAATATATTTTAAAAACGTGCTAAATGCAAATGTGACATATATCTCTTCGAATATAAATATAATTTCAAATCAAGTAGCTCAAATACAAATTTACCATATGCACAAATGTTAGATCTGAATTCATATTTAAATACTGCATGCATGACATCCCAATGCACATAGAGTTTCTAATTAGATATATATATAGCTAAATAGTTGTCATAATTTAAATGCATCACAAGGTTATGCAATATGCATGATAATGTGCGGGAAAAACTATTTTTTTTAAAAAAATCAACTCGGCATTAGAATGAATCAAAATTAGCATTAAATCTTCACTGAATAAATTTTAACTTCTAATGGGGTGTTTGGTTGCATGATGATGAAGGTTTTTATTTTAATTTTTAAAAATTGTAATAAAACTTGTTAAAAGAGGTGTTTGGCAACCTTGACAATTTTATATATTTGAAAGTGATTTTCTTCTTAAACAAAAAAAGAGGGTCTCACCTCTTTCTTTTTTCTTGTGGTCCCCCACTTTGTTTGGTCATGAATGGTAGTTACTCTTTTTTGTTATCACATCCATCCAAACATAATAATTTTATGTCATAAGTTAGTTTATTTTTTATTTTAATATAATTTTTTATCATGAAAGTGTACAAAAAAACATCATGCAACCAAACACCCCATAAAGGTGTGTTGGTAAATAGGATTTAGAAACTCAAGAGCGAAAGAAAAATATGATTTAAGCAATATACAAAAACATAGATATGTTTACGTGGTAAAGCATTCAACTTCTAAAGGTGTGTTAGTAAATAGGAGTAAAAAATAGTATGTCATATCAGAATTTAACAAACCTCGGTGCACAAAGCTTTCCATCTAGCATCGTCGTCATGTCAAGCAATCTCATACCCTTCTACTGCTTGCTCTCTCTCTCTCTCTCTCTCTCTCTCTCTCTCTATTTTTGAAAAGCCAAGTATCATATTCAAGAGGCAATCGATCCAAGACCTTTACAAACTTGTTCACCCCCACACTGTCGGGCGTGGACAGAACAACAGAGCATACACAACAAACTCAGAAGATCCCAAACAATTTTTTGCCAAAGAGTGGGCTACGAAGTCTGGAGGTTGAGAGGTGAGAGCTTGGGCTTGAGCTGGAGCAAGTTGCTAGCATTGTGGAATGATATATATCAGCAGCTAGCTCTCCAAATCATCGGTCTTGTTTTGAGAATGGATTGAACTCCAGCTTCTGCATCACTTCCAACTATGCTCTGACTTGTGGTTTCTGTACCGATCTCCAAAGCTTCTTTAATTAATGGCCAGTGCTTAAACAATGTGGGGATGGGAGAAAGGGCACCTGTTTCCGAAATACGTAGTTTTGGAATTCGTTTTGGAATTCCTGCAGTATCTCTACCTCTCAAGTTGGTAGAGCCGCCTCCGTCGTTTGTAGCATCATCTTTATTAATCTTCGGAGTGTTCCGTGGTGGAGTGACCCAATTGGGAGTGGTAGAGTTGCTTTAAGTGTAAGCACGGGGGTTGGCGACCCGGTCGGCCGGGTCAACAAGTCGGGTCGGTGGTGGAGTGACCTAACTTGTTGCATGGGCATGACAAGCACTGTGCCCACTGTGCCAATGTTATGGAAATTCAAGTATTTAAATTTTAATACGATCGAGGTAAGTATTCCAACATTAATTGACTTCTCACGTTTAGTTTAATTTGATAGATTTTGAAAAAAAAGTAGCATAAATCATGAACAATTAGTTGTAGATTTGTTTAGAAGGTAAAAGGTATGATAAACCTATTTCTCAATTACAACATTTATTTTATTAAAAAAAATATACACCTAGCAGAAGAATATCAACCAGATAAATTGTAAAATTAGTGTACAATTATCACAGTTTTAAATCTGATAGCTTGGTTAAATTTAGTAACTTATTCAAAATGTTTTAGTATATTATTTATTGAAATATATTTGTGATTAAATATGGATAGGAATGATGAAACATCATGAATATTTAAATTTTGACATTAATTACTATACACGGTTATGGGTGCAAATGAATTAACACACTTAGCTAAGGAAAGCCAGGTCACTTGTTAGATTGGGATCAGTCGGCCCCAAACTCGATCTAGTCAGAGTAGGTCAAATTAATTGTTTCAAAAAAATGTCAAAAAATAAAGATTGCATGAAAAATAAATAAAATAATAAGTGTGTACAGTATTATGTACCTTCATTGAAACTTTCGTACTGAGGAGGGGTTTGCAGGCTTGTTCGGTACCGTACATATGTACCAAGCACCTTTTTGGTTCCACAATTTCTTCATCGACGGTATTCTTATGTCTCTTTGAAGCTCTTTTTGACTTTTTCAAATCTTGTAGATGAGTTTGAAATCATGCTCGTGCCTCAAGCGGAGTCCATGTGTTTGATACCACATCTCCCTTGATACTGACAAGATAATACTTCAACTAGCAAGTTCCACCATAAAGAATTTTATGACAATATTTATATTTAACATTTTTCTTCCATTCACACCAACGTGCAATGGAGCCAAGCCGGGTAATTTTGGGTCGAACGGGAACCCGAACTACTTGGAAAAGACATACCAAATAATGAAATTTAACGAACTAAGAAAAATACTTCAAAAATAAAAATTGCAAGTGAATTGACAAAAAATAAATTAACAAGATAATTAATACAAACTTAAACTAGAAAGAAAAGGAGTTTAGAGAACTTTAGATAATAAATTTTGTGTGTGTACCCTTGGGGGCCTTAAATAGGCCTCGAGGAGGAGTGGGGCTATCACCAATGGTCAGTCAAGTGACTGATTGTTGCAGTTGGAAGCTACCAACGGTTAGTTTGATAGTGACCCGGTGCCAAATCATGCAACCCCATTTCCAAGCGAAGCATGCTAACTCAAAACTCAACTCGATAAGAACTCAACTTCACTTGTTTGATATACATGTTAAACGAACAAGTTCGAACAAAATATAAACTCGATTGATTAACGAGGTAACCTTGAATAGACCTCTCTACTTGACTTGACAAGTTCGTTAGTTGTTCCATTAACTACTTGATTGAGTATTTATTTTTTAAAAAAATTATGAGCATTAACAGTATATGGTGTCATTTAAGTATATGAGGTATTAAGTTTAAACTTAGATTAAGTTTTATAGATGAGTTATACTTCGAGTTTCACATGTGAGGTTAGATTGGGTTATAATTTTATAAATAAGTTTATATCCAGTTCAAAGTTCTTGAATTTAATGTAAAAGTAAAATAAAATTGATTAGAAGTAGTTTGTTATGTAAACTTATGTGACGAACATGTATAACAGATGACAATTAATCAAGTAGATGAGCACAAATTATGATTTACTAAAAGAAGAAACAAGACAATATAGTTTTATAATCGACTGCAGTGAGAAAGAAAGGATGAACGCCTACTCTGTGACTCTTGATCGATTTTTGTAATATATATATATATATATATATATATATTAGGCACTTAATTAGGCAGGATTTGTGGAGCCTTTCCTTGAGAAGGAACCCATGGAGAATCAGTTTGGCTTTGTAAAACAAGCTGTCTCCTTCCAAACCCCACCTTTCAAAACATGAAGTGCGGAACGAGCGTGTTGAGAGGAGGCATTGGAATATCACATGTTTATGGGGATGTCTGGTTGCACCACCATGATTCTTACACATTTATATCTAAAAAGTTATATTAAAAATAGAAAAAATAAGGCAACCAATGCCATAAGGTCTGTCATATTTGGGAAAGATGTGTTAAAAATTAGTAGAAATCATAATGACCAAGAGAAATTAAAGAAATGCGGTAGCCAAGAGAAAGGCGGTAGCCAAGAGGAAAATGGAGGACGAGGAGAGCTAGGGTTTGAGGGAGGTGGTGAAGGAGAGATACTTCCTTCCCCTGCCAAAGAGTAGAGACATGATCGGAGAGGAGAAACTATTGGGAGCGACGCCGAGCCCTGGGAGCTTTGACGCAAGATTGAGAGTTGACATGCGATGGGTGGAGGAGTGATGCAATCAGGAGCGGTTGTGGCAGGACAGACTGAAAATATCAACTTTAAAATAGTTGGACACTTGTATTAAATTTAAAATTGATACCGTTAATCAAACATGTCAAAGTGATTAATGTGAATATTAATTTTAAAATTGAAAATAATAAAAACTCCTAATGATAACACCGTGCAGAGTCCTACGCATCAAGACAGCTCGGTCGGCCATCTTGAAAGCTATGACAACCATGCCAAACACGTTGTTAGCTTCTTGTCACACTCCTAACATGCTAAACTGCGGGAGATCATGACCGTCCGTCTGCCCATCTATATATATATATACATATTATTGCTGGTACGATCCATATCGTTTTCATGCAGTGTGCCTATCTAAACCAAAGAACCGCCGGACCGGACGTGGAGGCTGTTCTCTCATCTCTGCGCACAGCCAACCACGTGTCACTCCCCCTTCGGAAAGGACGGGGGAGTCCCGACCACGAGGTCACTCTCCCTTCGATTCGACGACGTCACTCTCGCCGCCCGTGGCTTCACCGTCCGCCACGTGGCCGCCGGTGCCAGCTGCGACGGACGGCGCTAGCTAGTATTGCATGGTATATAGTCTATATAGTATGTATATATATAAATATATATTCTCTTGAGGTAGAATGTATATAATAGAACAAGACGGCCGGACGGCGGCAGCCCCCGCTACTCAAAAACATACACCGACGACGACGAAGAATCGGTAATGTGATATCTTTGTCGTCGGCCTCTCGATTGACAGTGAGAGGGCAACAAACAAATTAATGACACCAATTACGTACAGCATCTCCCTCACGGTTCGGAAAGTATGTATATATATATGTAATCGGCGGATAATTCTGCTGCGACCGAGGAATATATATATATATATACGTGGTTTCCAATCATGTATAATTATTATTTCTGTGCTAGCTGGAGAGATTGACGGGAGAGAGAATTGGGAGGAGGTCGATGATGCATGCGCAGAGGCAACACGTACGCCGGTTGGTTGTCTGCCATGTGAGGCCGACCGAGACGACGGGGAGGATCACTGGACTGATGAACGGTGCAGGGTGGCCCGGCGGCCGACGGTGGGTTTCTTCGTCTCTGGCCCTGTCCCTTCTTCGGATTCCGTCCGGTTATAAGTTAACTCACGTCGGGTTGGGTTAATGGTACTCGGGTTGGGCTCTCTCCTCTCTGGGGACGACCGGACCGGCGGCGTCCAGCTCCCCTCGCCGTCCCCATGCATGCACATGCACCCTCTCCTCTCCCATGAGGTCGATCACTTCGTCGGGGTTCCATTTATTGTTTGTCGGGGGCTCGATCGGTTCAACCTCTCGAAAATCGAACCAGATTAGCAGCACTGTTTGATTCGAAATTGCAGGTGAATTTATTACCTATCGATTCGATTTCATTCGATTGGTGAAGCCCTTCGTGTTTGTTGATCTAAAATTTTTCAAGTGAATGGACTTGGGCGAAGTAATCCCGGTGTGAGTAGATTTAATAAGGAATCTATTGGTATTTGAATTTAGGATTGTAAAAATACAGCATAATTAGTTTCATCCCTCTCTTAATTATATCTCTCTAACTGTCACCCCGACACTAATCTAGTTTGAAAATATGTTAAAATGTCAAATCAGTAGCTAGACTACCAACATTTTTTCTTAACTAAAATATTGTTTAAGTATAAAGAATTTCAAAGTTAAGGATACCTTGTTAGAATTAGTAGCCGAATGATGACTATCCTAGAAGGGTTGTCAATTAGCAGCATCGTTGTTAAATCCTTTGACCGATTTCATCATTACAGATAGTGTCAATGTTTTGACCCAACCAAAAGGTCCATTATGACCCATTGTATATGTATGATTTGTGATGTGTGTGGTATTGAGGATGACATTAAATTGTAGGAAAATAGATTGTAACATCGTGATTTAAGAATACGTTAAGAGATTAAATAATAGATTACCGAAGCATCTAATTGACTGCATCTCGAAATTTGAGTCGAAAGAATTATAAAATTAAATATACTTTGTTAGGAATAGTCTAAGATAAATAATCTGTGTTGAGAATGCAACTAATAATTATATAGCATTTGTTGGGTGAGTCACCTAATTTTATTGGTACAATTAAGCACCCGCATGGTTTGTTGAGAGAGAGAGAGAGAGATATCAGAGAGAGGAAATTGGTGGACATGGTGGAAGTGGCGGTGAGAATGGAACATAAGACAAAGGAAATTAAAGACCGTGGCAGATTCCGTGGAAGATCAGGCAATGGTGGTGTAAGGTGTGCGGTGCAATTGGGGTTGGGTTAATTATTTAGTTCACGTTTGCATTTAGTTACCTGAAGAATTAACTATGATCGAGCATCGTAATCTATATATCTCTCTGATGGGCTAATTTTAGAATAGAATAACGACATTTAAGAGATTTAAGAAAATAAGAACATAGAGAAATATTCAGAATCAAGATAAATGGTAAGGACCAATGTATGCTTGCCATATCTCGGATATCTTCATCCCCATCACTATTAATAATTTAGAAATCAATATTGATACAAATTTATTATGATATGTTTGACTAGTTGTATCGATTTTAAAAATTACGGTACAAACAAAATATGTTATGCAATATGAATGTTTAATTACATTAATTTTGATATTGATATCCTATCATTCATAAATATTATTACTTAAGTATTGATTCCAAATTAATTAGAATATACCATTTCTTCATTCATGTCAACTTTGATTAATTGAATTATACTTTTTTAAGTCAATTTGTGTCTACCACATCATTTCTTATATATTTGTTATACGTCTTTTATCTAGTCTAATACGACCACATATCTATCTTACCATGCTTATTTCAATAACACTTATTTTAAAAATATATTTTATTTTTGGTTCAATATTCACTAGCATATAACATTTAGAACTATTGATATCAAAATTAACATGATATCATATTCGGTACTCCAATCAAACATGGTATAAAACATGCAGATATGATAATTTTCATTGAGGATAAAACACTAATGGGGTGTTTGGTTGCATGATAAAACACTAAGGTTTTTGTTTTAATTTTTAAAAATTGTAAGAAAACTTGTTAAAAGAGGTGTTTGGTAACCATGATAATTTTATGTTTTAAAAGTGATTTTCTTCTTAAACAAAAAAAGAGGGTCTCATTTCTTTCTTTTTTCTTGTGGTCCCCCACTTTGTTTGGTCATGTGTGGTAGTTACTCTTTTTTGTAATCACATCCCTCCAAACATGATAATTTTATGTCATGAGTTGGTTCACTTTTTATTTTAATACAATTTTTTATCATGAAAGTGTACAAAAAATTATCATGCAACCAAACACCCCATAAAGATCCATCTATTTTACTGGTAGAACTTCTAGATACTTTTGATGCTCAAATCATATTTCAAATCTACGGATATGACAATCATCAATGAACATATTGTTTCGTGTGCTTCTAACTCCTAAACGGTCCTACGCATCCCGATACAAAGGCGTGGAGAAGACAAAGTTGCTATGGAGTGTTTAATTAGTTGCGGGATGAATTGAGTGTTTGTTACACATTTATCTTTTGGTGATAAAACTAGTTAAAAATGGTGTCTGGCAACCACTATAATTTCATGTTTTCCAAGTCATTTTCTTTTGTGGACAAGAAAAGGTAAGTGGTCCCCCCTCCCTCCACCTCTTTTGATCGTACATGATTCGTGCTTTTCTTTTTAACACATGGCCCCAAATATGACAATTTTATGTCAATAAATAACTTAAAATTTATTTTAATATAATTTTTTATCGTGAGAGTACATTAAGAATCATTGTACAACCAAACCCCACTATGTAAAAGAGGTTAATAGCGATCGAAGTGAAAGGAGAGGAAGAGAAGAAGGAGCATGTCAAGTTAAAAGGAAAAGATTAATGACGACGAGTGAGTTAACGATGACTAACTATCGTCAATTAATAATGTATTTATGATCACTAGTGATCTCTACAGATATCGTCACTGTGTTTCGACTGTCGCACGGTCGACTTTAGATTGTTGGTGATGTGTTAAGACGTCGATAGTGTAAGTTACCGGTGACACTTGCACCTACTAGAGCTGTCGCTAGTGTTGATCAAAATGTAGTTTGATGTTCTTTTTATCCATTAAGACAACAACTCTAATCTCTAGTCGCCGCCACGAGAATCATATATCGGCGACGCCATCATTCAACCATTGCCGGTGTAAGATTAGCAATGACTCACTTATGTTGCAAGTAAATTTGTAGTGACAACGTGTCACTTATTTATGTTACTAAATTTTTAGCCGTCACAAATGATCTTATTTGAGATTATTATTAGAAGTCACACCACCAATCCAAAAATCACAAAATTATCTCTTCTACCTATGAATCTCAGGACAACATGAATATATCATGATTCATATTCACTCTCCTCTCTCTCTCTCTCTCTCTCTCTCTATATATATATATATATTATGTGACATCTTCAAACTGAAGCATTATCTAATAATGTTCATGTTCATTCCGATACCTCGCAAGTGCCGTTGATGAAATTAAAAATTTTGTGGTTCATGCAGAACTTTCATGGCATCCCTTACCTTGGATTCTCCATCTAATATATATATATATATATATATATATATATATATATATATATATATATATATCAATCCGAGACGTCGCATTCATGATTCAGTGGCCGGCCATACCATCTCCGTAATCATGTCTCGTGACTGGTTCTCCATATGTAGAAGACGGAACCGCAGTGCTTCCTCGATCCCCTTTCTCCACCCTCCACCCTCCCCCCTTTCTCCCCTTCAAACAAGGGACTGTTTCATGAATTGACAATTTATATTTGAGTCTGAAATCTAAATAGATGAAGGCTGTTTGATAATTATGAATCAACCACATTGGGTATTATTTGACAACCGCAAAGTATATCTAAGAATGCTTTCTTAAAACAATAACTAAATTCCAATACAATCATAAACGTTTTATACATAATAAAAACAACGAGAAACTACCAAGAAATTAAAAGAATGATATTTTAATCTCTATACTAAACCAGGGAGAGAATGAGAAAGAGAGACAAGGAAACGGGTCAAATGAAGAGAAACAAATGATGGTATTCTATATATGAGAGGGTGTTTGGTTGCATGATAAATCGAGTTTTTGTTATAAAAATATATTTTTATGATAAAACTTGTTAAAGACATATTTGGCAATACAAAATTATGTTTCCGTAGAGATTTTTTTCTTAGAAAAATAAAGTTGTGATGTGACCTTTTTTTCTTGTGATCTCCCTTCTTTCATAGTTATATATATATTATGGTTCGCACCCTTTGTCATCACATCTCACCAAACATGATAACTTTGTGTCTTAATTTATTATAGATTTTATTTTGATACAGACTTTTACCATGAACGTGCGCAAAAATTATTGTGCCACTAAACACCCCATCAATAATTTTGGTCATGACCATATATACACCATGATAAAATTAAATTGAGATTCTGATAAGTTAAAAAGTTTATATGACTCAGCATGTAAAAAACACTTCAAAATAAAACTCTTCTCATACTTTAAAATACGAGCCTTTTCATAGTTAAACTTGTGAAAGGCATAAAGGAACCTAGGGGACCACATGATTATTGAGATGGTTTTGCAGCTATAATGTTCTTGTTTTGATTTTCACCGATTGTTCATGTAATTTTTGAAACAAGAACCATGGTTTCAAAAAAAAAAAATTTATGTTAATCCAAAAACTTTGAAATAATGTGAATACACATTTGCAGAAATTTACAGTCAAAACAAACAGGCCCCATGTGGAAGTGGTCCTCCCATATGGTACTGTACACATGACTGCTGAGTAAAAGATGAAGATATATATATAGTTTTTGAAACTCAAACTCGGAAATTCAGAATCAACAGCAAGAGAAATATAAGAGGAAGGTGATATGACTAATGGACTAATAATGGCTACGGATGTTTGGTTAGAGAATTAAACATGCATGATACCATGTCATTTTTTACATTAGAGTATCAACAACAAAATTTATATATATATACATGCATGTGAACACTTCATATCATAATTCATGATTCATTTGTATCACCAACATCAGAATTGGCACCGGCAGTCAAAAGACCTGTTTCGGTTCATGTCGATATCGATTTCAAAATAACGATGGTAATAGAAATGTTTGATTCTTCGTGTTATAAATCAAATGCACCCTCCACCATCTTCTCCTCCTCCTTCGAGGGAAGGAACGCACGCCGGAGCATCAAGAAAAGAGGCGGAGGCCACCAAACGGAGAGCCGTGCATCTGGCCAGGCCGGAGGATGACGTGGTGAGCCGGGTACGACAAGGGATGCCACGGTGGCTGCCGGGTCAAAAGGTCGGCAGCTCATTCGCCGGACAAACATGCTGTTGGGCAAGGTCGACAGCTCAGCGCCCATTGATGGGCGCTGCCAGCTCGGCCGTTCTCTGGTTTTGAGGACGCCCTGCCGTCTGATTCATTATTTGGTTCAACTCAAAAATTTAAATTAAATTAATAAGATTCGATTTGATTCGAATCATTGATTAGTTTGATTTAATTTTTAAGATCATTAACATCAAATCGAATCAATAAATCGAATAATCTCAATTAAATTAAATATTTTATTTTTAATCTATTTAATATAATACGTATGCGTCTTTTTTATAAAAAATTTATTTCAAAAAAATTTAAAATAAAATTGATGAATTTTATAAATACATACACTAAAACTTAATAAAATATGATTTAAAATAAAAATAAATTTATATATTAACATATCTGCTATTTTTTGATAAAAAATGATTCTAGTCGGATTGAATTGATTTGATTTAAAAGATTAATTAGTTTAATTTAATATTAAAAAAATATTCTAAAAAACCAAACTACGAAGTATGAACATCCCCGCGTCGAAACCCGGAGGTTACAAATTAAATCGTTGGTAAAATGGATGCGATTTAGCAACCGTCGGGAATGATGCGTACGATTTAGCGACAGAAGTTTCGAGACGGAGAGAGCCGCGGCCATGTGGGCTCCACCTCGGAAAATAAGGGGAGAAGACATGGTAGTCGGCGGTGGGCGGCGAAATTAAAAAAACCACCCCGCCGGGAGCGCCAACTTCTCTCTCCATCCCTCTTTCTCGCTTAAATACCCTCCTCTCCTCTCCTCTCCTCCTCAGGTCCAGGCGAGCAGAGCAGCGGGCACTTCGGTCTCGCACACAGTCGCTTCTCCCTGCTCTCGATCTCGGCGCTGCCATGGGCAAGGACGTGGAGGCGGAGCACCACGGGGAGTACACGGCGAAGGACTACGTAGACCCGCCGCCGGCGCCGCTGATCGATCCCGAGGAGCTGGGGAAGTGGTCCTTCTACAGGGCCCTCATAGCCGAGTTCATCGCCACCATGCTCTTCCTGTACGTCACCGTCCTCACCGTCATCGGCCACAAGTCCTCAACCGACGGCACGAAGGTCTCCGCCGACGCCGCTAACTGCGGCGGCGTCGGCCTCCTGGGCATCGCCTGGGCCTTCGGCGGTATGATCTTCGTCCTCGTCTACTGCACCGCCGGCATCTCCGGTAAGTGTATATAATGTGCAGGAGCTAGCGGTGCCCGGCGGCGGCGATCGATCTTCTTCGCGCGCGCTTGGGTTGGTTTGATGATGACGAGAGGCGGGGATCGATGTTCTTCCTTGCAGGGGGGCACATCAACCCCGCGGTGACGTTCGGGCTGTTCCTGGCGCGGAAGGTCTCCTTGGTTCGGGCGTTCATGTACATGGTGGCGCAGTGCCTGGGGGCCATCTGCGGCGTCGGACTCGTCAAGGGCTTCCAGAAGGCCTACTACGTCCGCTACGGCGGCGGCGCGAACACGCTGGCAGCAGGTTACTCCAAGGGCACCGGCCTCGGCGCCGAGATCATCGGCACCTTCGTCCTCGTCTACACCGTCTTCGCCGCCACCGACCCCAAGCGCAACGCCCGTGACTCGCACATCCCCGTAAGCCCCCCCCCCCTCTCTCTCTCTGATGATACATGTCTGGCTCTCGTCTGATCCGGCGGCCGTCTCGGCGGGTGATGCTGATGCAGGTGTTGGCTCCTCTGCCCATCGGCTTCGCCGTTTTCATGGTGCACCTGGCCACCATCCCCATCACCGGCACCGGCATCAACCCCGCCCGTAGCTTCGGCGCCGCCGTCATCTACAACAAGAAAAAGGCCTGGGACGACCAGGTGGGTTTTCCGACGCTAGCTCCTCACCTCGATCCGCCGTCATCGCTTGCGCTCCTTATATATAATTTATCAGCTCCCCTCGACGATCAATTTAGCTTCCGCGCGATCAAATTAAAGCCGAAGTAATCCACATTAATCTTAAGAACCGATTAACAGGAGAGCTATCCAGCCCAGTGGAGAGGTCCCGGTAGTTCTCGTATATATATCTGAGAAGAAAACGCCCACCGCTGTAGCCCGAGATATATGCCATATGCGGTGCCAGCCGATTCCTTGGTCGTGCAATTATTTCCGCGCTGCGTCACATCGCCGGCGCAAGGGGGGGGGGGCGCACGCGGGGACGGCGGCGACAAATTAAAGGCCGTATACGGGACGGGAGATTCTTCCGTCGACAAGGGCAGCCCGCGAAATCAGTGAGAGCAACGAGGGAGAGCTTCCGCTTCGCCGCACAATCACGTATGGCCGTCGGATCGATCGACCCCTCTCGGCCGGCGACGGCCTCCCGCGCTCACCGCTGGCGCGTCTCCATCGCTGTCGAGATGACCGACCGGCGGGCCGCCGCCCACCCGGCGGCGGAGTTGTTGGCCTCGGTCGGCATCTTCCAGCGCGGCTTTTTGTCACGCACCACCTTATCGATCCTCTCGTCGCCTTCTTATCCCACCGGTAGGCACTATTCCGACCACTGCTGTCGCCGGCTGCGATGTGACGAATCAGCTGCCCGTCTAATTAGTCATCCTCGAAGAAATTAAGCTGCCTAGCTTGTTACGAAGATCGATCGGTGCTACTAGCTAGTGTGCTGATGTTGTGCTTTGACCGTTGGATCGATGCAGTGGATATTCTGGGTGGGGCCGTTCATCGGCGCTGCCATCGCCGCCGCCTACCACCAGTACGTCCTCCGCGCCGGGGCGATCAAGGCCCTCGGTTCCTTCCGCAGCGACCCGCGCGTCTGAGCCGGCCGCCGCGGGATGTGGGGGTTCCGGCCGGGAGCAACGCCATTGCTCGATCGTCTCGAAGAAGAAGAAGAAGAAGAAGAAGAAGTGTAGATACATGCTGTTGCTGTCTTTAATTGTGAGCGTCTCTGTTTGCTAGTGTCCGCCGCTCAGCCGTCAACTCTACGACGCATCTTCCTTGTTCTGCCATTTGTGTGAACTGCGCGATCAGAGAAAGGGTTTGTGTACGAATTTATGCACTTGGATTATATATCGTACCATCGTCTATAAATGCTCTATTTAAATTCTCATTCCCTTCGTCGCGCGTCCTTTAATTATATCATCTCTTCTATTTTTGTATTCCGGTCGTCGCTGGTCTTTTCTATGAGATTATACATGCAGCTCTCGTGTATGCGTACGTGTAAGACAAGTTAGTTTACAGCGTGGAGATTACCGAGGACCGGTATAAATTTCGCTAGATAAAAATTACTTTGAGTGCAGATCATCTCAAGAGAACATTTAAAGTTACAGTCTCGCACTCGTCAAATCAATATTTAAATTGTACATTAAATAGAGATTTTATGAGAGGTCTGAGACTTAGTCTCAGACATCTCTCTGAGGTGATTTGCATTCAAATTATTTATCAAGAACAAATCTTAGCACGTACCTAATTAATTAAGGATATATATATATGCACCCCCACTTAAAATATTTTTGTTAGAATGCCGTAAAATTAATTAATTTGTATATACCCGTACAATTATATATTTATATGTGAGGCGCGCCGTCTTCTTCAGAGTCCCCGGCAGATTAGCCAGCCCCCAAATCCTGACAGCCGGCCGGAATGACGCAACAAAATTAAAGTAACCGCCCTTGGCTTAATTAAATTGCAAAATCTTATCATCATGACGACGCCGGCATATATATCTACACGTACCCACCCAGATCAGCATTAATCGCTTTATGTCTAGCTTTATCAATCAAGAAGTTGCCATCTCCAAATAGATCAGGAGATTATTGGGCCGGTGCCCCTGCGCTGTTAAATAAAAAGCGATTGACTTCTTTTCAGCCGACTGCAGAGAAGATAACGGATGCATAAAAGAAAACAGAAAAAAAAATGTGATCATTTTAGAGAGCGGTTCCTTGTGTAACTATTTTTTAAAAGAAAGGTCGCAACTAATTACCACAGGCATTCCGCTCACTGGGTCGGAATGTTCTGCGCCCTCTTAACAAGCTGGACATGCCTCCTTCCCGGGTCAAAGTAGAATAAAAAGAGTTCAGGTGGCCTCGGCCCCGGAGGAGGAAATTCTCGTAATCTCCAACCGAATGACTTCACATGATGTAACAGAGAACAAGGTAAGAGGAAGATCATCATTATCCACTTTAATGAAGGCAGACAAGATTGTTTGACGTCGTTTCGATTTCGCACGTAACCACAACATACTCGCTACCGAGTCTTTAATGACCTCTTACCGAGTCTCTGATAACTTGTTATCGAGACTCTGAAGACTCTCTACACTGAGACTCAGATAACCCGCTACTGAGACACCGAAGACTCACTACCGAGACACCGATGCTACCGAGGTTCCGAAGATCACTATCGAGGTTCTTATGACTTGTTACCTGATCTCCGATGACTGTTATCGAGCCTCTACAGATCTGTTACCGACACTTTGAAAATCTTCTATCCACCCTCTCCTAACT
The DNA here is from genome assembly GCA_036172225.1 of Cryptocoryne crispatula var. balansae. Taxonomy (NCBI): domain Eukaryota; kingdom Viridiplantae; phylum Streptophyta; class Magnoliopsida; order Alismatales; family Araceae; genus Cryptocoryne; species Cryptocoryne crispatula. The sequence continues at coordinate 9,861,192 of CM069922.1, read as the reverse complement.
CATTATCCACCCTTTACTAACCTGTTATGAGGCGAAGTCGAAATGACGTTAGATGGTGTCATCCGTCATTTTAATTACCATTAAAATATTTAATGATGATTTTTCTTTGTCTCATCACCCGTCACACCCACATGGTGTGTCACCTAGAAAGGGACTGTGAAAGTTTTCTCCACCAAAATCTAGAGGGCTATCCTAACTTGAATAAAATTGGGGGTTTATGTAGTTACGTAATGGACGTATATTTGGTACGCATACGCACTACAATAAATGTCTAAAAGCATGTGCTCGGTGATTACCTTGGAGAAATTAATTTCTGCTCCGAATAGTAAAGTCGATTTGATATCCAATAACCGAATTCAATTTCGTCGTCAATTTAACAGTCCATTTTTAAAATTTTATTTACTTCCGGGCCACTCCCTCGAAACCTCTTTGATGATAAAGTGTCTGGTCTTGTTGGTGTTAGTATCTATCTTTTGTTTCTTTTTTGTGAATAATTTTGTTAATTTGTGTTTGGGTCAGTGGTTGTATTATCGTCTATGTACTTAGTTCTTCTATAAATGAACTAGTTTGCGGTGGTGTTGTTTAAAAAAAAAAGATAAAGTGTTTGGCCGTACAATAAAGTCTTATATGCTTTTGTGATGAAATGGTATATTAAAATAAAGTTTCAACCTGACATACAATATATTGTCACAAGATGCGTTGAAAAAAATAGTGAATCATATGTTCCTCGGGATGCCTTTGTATCCGGATGTCTAGAACCGTTTGGCAGTTAGCGAGTAAGATGAAAAGTACATGTAAAAATATGTGGTATGATTTGATGGTATGGTTGGAACATCAAACCTAAAATAGATAGATATATTTTATGGGGGGTGTTCGGTTGTATTTTAATTTTTCAAAAAGTTTCACGATAAAAAATTATATTGTAATATTATACATGATAGTTTTTAAAAGTGGAAATGGGACAATGAATGTATTCGACAAAAATATTTTAATTTTTAAAAATGATAATGAGATATTTGATAACATTTTAAATTTAATTTTAAAAAAAAAGATATTTTATTACAACAACAAAGCCAGAAAATTACAAAAAAATCACAAAGGATGACGTTCACCCGATGTGAAACGGCGTTCTTATTTTCGGCGACCAATCAACCGCCCATATGAAATATCGGCGGGAATTGAAGGGAAGAACGAGAACAGAGATCCCAGATGCACAAATTAAATTGACCAAGGGCAGAGAAGAAAATAGATCAACAGACCGTGCATACCGATTTTGATTCGATGGGAAGAAGGAGAACGGAGATCCCAGCCGCACAAATTAAACCGAATAAGGGCGGAGAAGACAATTGTCGAGACTTCGAGGGGGAGGGGGGCGTTGTGTTCGAGTGAACCAGGTCCTCGTCCGTCGCTCGGAGGCGGCGGGAGAGGACGGCGGCACCCTCGCCCTCCGGCGGCATCCTCGCCTCATCGGTGGTACCCTCGCCCTCCTCCGGCAGAACCCTCGCCATCCGGCGGCTCCCTCGCCCTTCCTTCGGCGGATCCTCTGTCCCCTCCACCGGCGGAACCCTCGCCCCCGACGCCCTTCACCTGCGGTACCCTCGCCCTCCGGCGGTGCCCTCGCCCTCCCACCGGCGGATCCCCTGTCCCCTCCACCGGCGGAACCCTCGCCCCCGATGCCCTTCACCAGCGAAACCCTCACCCTCCACCGGCGAATCCCTTGCCCTCCGGCGGCGCCCTCACCCTTCCACCGGCGGAACCCCTGTTCCCTCCACCGGCGACACCCTCGCCCCATCGGCGGTGCCCTCGACTCTCCACCGGCAGATCCCTCACTCGATTCCTCCTTGTTCGGTGTCTGGTTGATCTCCTCAGCGGCTTCCTGGTGGTTTCCAGGTGCCTCTTCGGCGCCTTCGGTTGCGTAGCGTCTTTATTTTGAGGTAATCTTGGGAGTCTCCCTTATGTTCAGTCCTAGTAGGTTTGTCCACTTTCCAGTGTTTTTGTTTTGTCTACATATGTATAACGATGTCGTCTCGTTTGGTACACTGGAAGTGTGTAACTCGATGTTCTTATTTGGGTGTTTGTGTGTCTCCTCAGGGTCGTCTGTCTTTGTCTTAGCTTTTCTCTCCGGTACGAGACTGTTAGGATGGGCGTTAATCACACCCTTTGGGTGTGTTCTTCCGGTCTCGTGGACTTACTCAAACTCCTACAATGGAGTATCTATCTCTGCCGACCGACAGTCTCAGCACATTAATGTGCTGGTTACCTTATGGCTCTGTCCTACTTTGGTGACAATGACTTTCGGCAGAATTTCGTTGATCTTGAGAGTCAAGCTGTGTCCTGTTAGTCTTTCTGTTTATTTGTGTCTTTGTACTCTATTTGGTTATCTATAACAATAGTGGGTGTTGTTTGTTCAAAAAAAAAAAAGGGCGGAGAAGACAACAGGTCGTGAATATCGATTTTGATTCGGCGGGAAGAACGAGAACGAAAATCCCAGCCGCACAAATTAAACCGACCAAGGGCGGAGAAGACAATAGATCAACAGATCACTGCAGCGCCGCCGGGCGAAGCAGCGCCAGCGGTGGCGGCAGAAGGGGCCTCCTTCGCGGAGAGCTTTATGCCGGGCCACTGGCGGCAGAGGTAGTGCTACCCCTGTTGGATTTGTGCATACATCGAGGCGACGTGCCGCCCGCAACCGGCCCACGAGGTCTTCCCGCATGACCACACTTCACGGCGTAGCACATCTCCGCCGAGTCTCCTCGCTGCTCCTCTTGCTCAAGCCGATATGCCGATCTGTTCTTTCCGCGCCTTCCTCTCGCGGCTCTGCCCTCTGAGCGAGTAGTGGCTCTTGTATCGTCCGCGAGGGTTTAGCAAGATGGTGAGATCCATTTTCAAAAAAAAAAAAGTGGTCTCTACCTTTTTTTTTAGGATGCCCAATCGATAAAAAAAAATTTTAGAACAAAAACGGATAGGACGAGCCAAACACATTTTTAAAGTCACTTTCGTTACAATTTTTAAAAATTAAAAGAAAAGTGGCCATTATCACGTAACCTGTTTGGTTGCACGATAATTTTTTGTACGCTTTCATGATAAAAATTGTATTAAAATAAAAAGTGAACCAACTCATGACATAAAATTATCATGTTTGGAGGGATGTGATTACAAAAAAGAGTAACCACTGCACATGACCAAATAAAGTGGGGGACCACAAGAAAAAAGAAAGAGGTGAGACCCTCTTTTTTGTTTAAGAAGAAAATCACTTTTAAAATATAAAATTGTCATGGTTACCAAACACCTCTTTTAACAAGTTTTCTTACAATTTTTAAAAATTAAAACAAAAACCTTCGTTATCATGCAACCAAACACCCCATTAGTGTTTTTACCCCCATTGAAAATTATATATCTACATGTTTTATGCTATGTTTGATTAGAATACCAAAAATGATATTATGTTATTTTGATATTAATAGTTTTGAATGTTTTATGCTAGTCACTATTTAATAATTAATGAATAAAACATATTTTCACTAGGATATATATGTGGTCATATTACACTACGTAAAATTATTGTAGTAATCCCTAATTATCTTAAAGGGGTAATCAAGAGTTGAATTAAGTATTAATATCAATATCAAAATTAATACAATAAGATGCTTGCATTACATAGTATATTTTGTTTGTATTATACGTTTCCAAAATTGATACAACTAGTCAAACATCTCTTGGTGACATGGGTGTTTGTAAGTCTGATAATTAGTGACATTCTCAATAGGTCACTCATCTTTGTACTAGGTACTTCTAATAAAATATACTTTGACTTTAGAGTTTTATCAACTTAACTTTTGAAAAATAGTTAATCAAAGATGTTTGGTAGTCTATTATTTAATCTTTTCACTTATTCTCAAATCAAAGTATTACAATATAATCTCTTAAATATTTGACGTCCTTGTCAAATATATCACAAATCATACATCTCGAGTAGGCCACAATGGACATTTTGGTTGGGTTAAGTCCCTAATACTATATGTAATGATTAAATTAATTGATTGATCTAACAACTATGCTAAAGTGCCTTCTAATAGCAATATATGTCTTACAAGTTAATCATATATGATATGATTTGATATTTTTAGAAATATTTTATTCAATTAAATAAACAAATATTCATTACTAGTTATTAATAGATATGTACATCGTAATGAAGTCTTTGATCATATGCAATGATAATTTAATCATGATGAGATAATGATAATGAGATCAATCATATAAAGGTATATGATTTAAATGTACTTAATCATACCATCTTTATGATGAGACATCGAGGATCCTGATAGACTGTATGTGATGTTTTCTCATGTGATGAGGATAACCGATATCATTAGTCATTAGTGTGGAGACACAGAGATATACATATATGTGCTCATTAGTGAAATGAATTTATTGAACTGACCAAATTAGAAACTCTGAATAATATCTTACCGAACTGTTAATTAGAATATTCTATCATCACGGTTGCATGATTAGACCTTTGACCTGAGTTGCCAAATATGTCTTGTTAGACAGATTTTGTGCATTGATTGTTGACTTATAGATCATCGATTCGATGGTCTATACAACGATAGATTGGATACAAGGTAAACTCAATGGAGACAATTGAGCGGACAACAAATGGATCTTTCATTCTCAGTAAGTGAGAGTAAATATCATATGGGATAGTACTCTAAATCTTTGGCCATGATAAAGAGGATAATTGAAAAAATAGTATTCCAATTGATTTGATTCTAAGTACATGATCTTATAGAGTTGGTATATCGAGGAGTTGACAATCATTGACATACTCTTTCCAACGAGGACATTGAATAGACAAGAGTTTATATATATGTGGTGACTAATAATAAAAATGTTCAATGAAGATAAGATTATTTCTATAGCTATTTAGATTCATGTGATATGGCTTGTACCCTTTATGATCGATAAGTTGATAAATCTATTGTCGGATAATGAATTTAATATAATTAAATAAAATTATTCTATTTTAATTATACTTCAACCAAATATACTATTAGGCTTAGTGGGTCACACATATAAGAACTTACCTATAAGTACAAAGGTAAGGGCATAATTTATAAAGATTTTGATTTTTCATGAAAAATTTTAGATTCTTTATAAATATTAATGATTTTAGCCAAACCCTATCAATTCAAGGATGAGAACTACGTCCACAGCCTCGTCTCTACCTTCTTTCTCTCTGGAAGATGTCTATGGGTGGTAGAGTTATGTTCGGGAAGAGATATTGAGCCTGTGCAAAGGGAGAAAGTGCTATGTATGGAGTTTATGTGAATACCGCTAGAGACTGAACACTTGAATGGTTTGAAAAGCTCGAGAAGTTCTTCCTCTTTCTCTCCAAGGAATTAGATTCATCCCTAAAAATTATATTCAAACTCATTTTAATCGGTATTCAATTTTGGTCATTTGGTTCCGATCGAGATAAGATTAGCAACCTATAAGAATTATCACTTCCACTGCATCAAATTTTATACTATGATTCCTTACACTCTCTAGTTAACCATTTTTCAGAGATTGAGTTAAAAGTACTTCGAAGTTGAGTAGGTTGAGAATAGGTGACCCCCTGGGAAGACTGCTATGTTATAGTGCCCAATGTAGTTAAAGAAAGATAAGAGAGCGATGAAACGAATTATGACGTATTTTACAATCTTAAATTTAAATATCCATATATTCTTTGAATTTGAGCTCACCATGATTATGTTGCCCAACTCCAGTTACTTGAAACTTTTAATTTAAATTAGCAAACATGAGTAACATTTATTCGATCGATATCACAGTGGTCAATGCCCAAGGTAGTTAGGAAGAGATAAGAGAGTGATGAAATTAATTATAGTGTATTTTTACAATCTTATATTCAAGCACTGATATGTTCTTTGAATATAATCTCACCACTATTATGTTGTCTAATTTGAGCTACTTCAAAATTTTTAAATTTAAATTAAGAAACATGAGTGACTTTGTTTTCAATCAGTGTCACAGTGGTCGGCACCCTGCAACAAGTATCGCCACTCGATCAAGGTCTTAGGTTCAAAGTTCAAACCCGAGAAATGCTCCTTCCTAAAAGAGGAAGAGGTCTCCAACGAAGGGAGATAGTGTTGACACAGTGTCAGGAACAACGAACATGACTAACTCATTAAGTCCATCACAACTTGATCTCATTTTTGACATGCTAGATATATCACGTAAGTATAATTAAAAAAATAATTCTACACTAATTAATTTTAAAAGTAATGTCTTTATTTTTTGATTTGAGTCAAGAGATGCAATAAATAATTAAAATATTCTATCCATCAACAAGAAGACAAATAAACTAAGCATGCATAATATGTTGTGTTTTTTTACCTTATTTTATTTCATTATATTTTGTTTACTTATATTTTTACGTAATTGAATAAAATATTTTATTTATATGTCAATGCTAACATCTTTTATGGTATTCTCATTTTGTCATAATACTTCAACCATACCTAAATAGGTATATCAATAACATTTGTATAAGTTAATTAAATTCAGTGAGTATATAAGCAATGACTAAGATGAACCATACATTGATTTGGTTCAGAACTAGTAAAATAAAAGCAAACTGCCATCTCTAATTAAATCAAAATATTTTAAAAATGAAGTATAATATTAATAATAAAACAATAATGTATACACGTATAGTAAAAATATAAAATAAAAAAAATAATTTGCAATTTATAATCTAAATATATAAATTTATTTTGACAATAGCTTATTTAATTACCATTTTGAATCAAACCAAAGAGAACTTGAATAGTCTCGGTTAGTCTCAACCTGAACCAAACACCTCTGTTCACCCCCCCCTAAATAATGACGATAAACCACAGTACTATCTAAATAATTTGTTTAAATTTCATTCAACAACATATACAAAAATTCTAAACTGTTTCGACATAGAATATTTCACATATCAAAGCTTTTATATCACTGTGTCTAATTCCAAAAATATATTCATTATTTAATTACATCGACGTACTTTTACAGTCTGAATTTCGCTCCTCACAAGTAGATATCACCAAAACCGAAGCACATAAACTAAGTTGAATCTAGGATTCTCAGATCAACCATTGGAAGCTGAGACCTTCCAATCAGGCGATCTCCACACTCCCGTGGACTGTTTTAGTCACTACTAAACAGTGAAATCACAGCCAACAACATATGAATGGGCTTCCTAAATAAAAAATGCTATTTTATCTGACAAGTTATATATGTCGACAAAAATACAAATAAAGTTTGAAAGAATTTTCTTGATCTCTAAAGACCTGTTCGGTATAAGATTATCTAGGGAATAAACCTCGTGTATATATCCCCCCGCCCTAAAATTTGACCAAATAAATCTTCAGTCCATAAAAAATTTTATAATTTTTTTTATCAAGAACAAACCAGTCTTTTCATATTAATAAAAGTTTTCTTGTCAAATATGGGGAATTGAACAAATTTTTATTGAATTTCCACGTCAACTAATTCTGGCTGAAAGGCAGGTCCGTCCGACCGGGAGGAGGGGAGAGCCGTGAGGTTAGGTTAAGGGTCTCCCACCTCCCACCCAGAAAGCAGCACTCAGCAGCACCGTAGCTTTCTTCCACGATCGGTCCTCGACCAACGGAAACCTCTTCAGTTGCTGCCTGCCATCGCCGCCTTGCTGCGTCGTCTCCGCTGTGTTGAGGTACTCCCGTCCCCTCTCATTACAACGTAACGTTCACCCCCCCACCCATTCGGTGCTCACCAGACACCAACGCCTGTGCTTATGCGACCCCCTCTCGGCCTCAGATCCTAACGCCTTTTACAAAATTAGGAGTTACTATAGACACCTCAGGCAGATGATTGGGAAACATATTTTACCTGTAAGTCTGTCATGTATGTGTGCACAACTTTGCCGTCTACTAGGACATCCAACCTACCGCGCAGGAGTCTTTTTACGGAGAAATTAGAGATGGGCATCTGCATTGCGCTTACCGTGTTATGGATAAGCATCGAAATATATAGGACAAATTCAAAATTTTCTCATTATAGCTGGGGCGGAGACTGATAAATGTACGCGTTGCATATGATGATTCCATGTATGTTAAGATCTTAATCCTTGTCAAAGGAAGGAATAGTGATCATATCTATAATCTTGAAAACTGTGTAAGTTTCTCTCTCCAACTCGTGGTGGAACTGGACCTTCTAAATTTTAACAGAGTGGTCTTGTATAATAGAAAGAGTTATCTGCTAGACCACTGTTATCGATGAGCGCAAAGAATGCAGGCATCGGTGACAAGCAGAGGTCCTTTACTTAAAATGTTAAAAGAATCGTGAAAGTTTAAATCAAGGAGAGATAAGATGAGGCACAATACAGACCATGGTAGGTTTTACAAGATGGATTTGACTTCCGAGCTCTATAATACTCCGGTCATTCAGTCTGCAGATGATTATGGCCATTGCTGACTTCAAAAAAAAAAATTATGACCATTGTGCTAACAAGTGGGTTGTTGAGGTGAGTTTTACCTCAAGAACCTATAGAAGGGCAAAGAACATTTTTTTTGTCCCTTTCTTCCATTTTCTGAAGGTCACTGAACTAGGGAACATATCATTTGCAGTGCTACTTAGAAAAATAAAAAGTGCAAGGCTGATCTGTATACAGAGATAAAGTTATAAGGAAAACTAGTTTCCCTTTTTCTCTTATTGTCTGTTTCACCATGCTTTCTCTTATACCACGCAGCTTCCTTTCCAGAGTTTGGCCTATATGTCGGCGTAGCAGCACATGAGATATCTGTGCAACAAGGAAGTGAAAAAAAATCTATCAATACTTTGAAATAAAGTCTTATGCCTCCAATTTACTTAATTTTTTTTGTTGCGAGCGGTTCTGGACAGTATCTTTAGCTCCCAAATGGTACTAGTATTGGGCCGTTGTCTGGTTTTTAGTGTTTGACAACTTGCCAAACTACATATTTTTTATTTGACAAATTAAGATATCCTTAACGATATTTTTGTTGGAACTGGCCCCTAGATCGGCCAGGGTTGATCCTGATTCCAGACCTGGATCTTGATTGGATCGGCCGAGAAGAAATTTTGATCTAGGATCAGTTGGGTTTAGCCTTGTCCAGTGGAAAATACTTTTGGGATCAGGCTCCCTCCTCCCTGGCTGATCCTGCTAGCCATGGATATCCTGGATAAAAAGTAAACTAGCTTGATATGCTTCATCTGTTTTCTGAACACATTTTATTGCTCATAATATGGTAAATCTGAAGGGCAATAAAATGATTTTGAGAAGATTTCTAAGCAAATAAAGGTAGCCACAGGGGAGTAGTGATATCTGTTCAACATGTGAGATGATAAATCTGATGTTGTGATGCAGTAGCTATGGACAGCTCTGAAGTAAACAATGACAGGCATATGGTGTGGATGAACAATATCTCTAGGTTGCTTGTTACCTAGTAGGTAATGGTAACAATAAGTACTGTAACAAGGCTTGCTTCAACTGCATACTTCTAGAAAGGCCGAGAATGTCAAAAATCTATTACCTATCTATTAGAAGTGGGAGCACCTCTTTTTTCGACAAGCATCTAACCTAGTTTACCACCTAGATACATCCGCCTACCATTTTGGTGGTCCTTGCATTGTCTAACCATCCCATCCAATGCTTTGTATTCCTTCTCACGCCATTCCTTGGGTTTCAGGTGAAGGCGTCCACTGTGCTGAAAGTTTTTTTCTCTCCACCTCTTCACCTTCTTACTCTTGTGCACATGCCTCTTCATCCCAGCGGCATGTTCTTTTCTCTTAATCAATGTGTGTTTTACACTTAGTTGGGTTTTCTACCTTTTTCTCTACTTTATGGTCGTTCTCATCCTCTACCACCTCCACGCTTGCAGTATGACAGCTCCAAAATCTGTTTGCCAAAGCTGCCATTCTGACCTGATTATATTTGCTCCTTGAAGTAGCACATTTGGTGGTGGAACACACATGGGTTCCTTCTCATACTCACCCACAGCCATGGCTGCCTCTGTTGCCACGAAAGCATCCTGTCTCTCCTCCCTTTCGGCCTTCTCCCATCCCTCCCATCTCTGCATCCAGAAAATAACCCCACCCCCTTTCTCCTGCGTCCTCCATCACTAGCTTGGCAACCCCACCTTTGGTGTCATCCTTGCCGTCATGCACTGCCATCAGCCACCTTGTGAAGGTCGCTCCACATGATCTCGTCCTGCTAATTCTCTTCTTATTCTTCCCTATCATGCCACCTCATTCACCACCCCTCTCCGGCTCACCCTTCTCCTTTATACTTGCAGAGGAACAAGGAGACCCTTCCTTCTCCAATGCAGGGTAAGAAACAATTGATCTTAGATCCAGAAGCCCGCAACGTGCCGCATATGCTGCTCAGAGGGGGATACACCCATCTTTGGTTTCCTTTTGGTAAGAATTCTTCCTTGGCAGCCCTATGCTATAGCCTCCCCGATATCCAAGAATACTTAGATCCCACCTCCCCCCCCACTTCTTTCCCAAAAAAAGGATCCCTCCTGCTCTGTTCACATCCTCGGGCACGACATTGCGCACACATACATGTTTTCCTCCACCTATGGCAACTTACTCAGCCGGTGAACTGTGAATGGGACTGTGCAGTGCTCGAGTTCTTAGCCTCCTGCGTGGGGGAGCAGTACAACCGGATTACCAGCATGTGGATAGACAGCGTCAAGGTCCTGCGCACTAGCACTGCCGGGCCCACTGAGTCGGCTGTCTTTTGGAATGTCTGCAAGGATGTGACCCACTACTCCCTGCTAACACCGCAGGCACGCCACGACGCCAGAGAGAGGCCAAGCTTCACCACGTTTGGTTGTTGCTGGATAATATCGTCAATGATGTCTGTATGTGTAAATTTTGGATATAAATTTGTTATTTTTTGGTTCAACCCAAATTAACATCAATTATACTGGTTTTGTTTAGTTCGAGTTCAGAAGTATAGTCAGCTAGATTGGTTTTATGGGCTGCACATTTTTCTATCCTGTGAGATATAGTCTTTTGAACCTCTTAATTTGTATGATTCATCATATTTATAGTCCTTTCATATTTATGGTTCGAGTTCAGAAGTATAGTCTTGAACCTTGTAATTTTTCTGAACTGGCATATTTATCTTAAATGAGTCCATTCTTGTTAGGTTGGCTGGTTGATTGTTAAATGAGTCTGTTTCTTTTAGCCACTAAAGCATTCCTATTAATGGCTTGATTAATTTACTGGCAAGGTCGGCTTAGCCCAATATTGGAAGAATGACTATCAGAGTGGTCTAACATCATGGCGTCATGCGTGCTTTACAGATTGAAGATTCTGATGTTTACATCATTGAGATTTGGGCAAGGGTAAATTGTGACAAGAACTAGGCACTGAGTTTACATTATGTGACTATGATTGGTTAAATCTAGGTAACCTTTGTAAGCTTATAATTTAAGCAGGCTACTGTGAACCTCCTAATTTTTATGGGCTGTCATATTCTTGTTAGATTGGTTGGTTGATTGATAAATTAGTCCATTCCTATTAGCCACTAAGGTAAGTTCCTATTATTGTCTTGATTAATTTACTGGCAAGGATTGCTTTACCTGATATTGGAAGGATGATTGTAAGAGTGGCCTAACTTCATGGCATCAGCCTTTACAAATTGAGGATTCTGATGTAATCATGTAACATCATTGAGATTAGGGCAAGGGTAAAAAGTGACAAGAGTAAAGACATAGTGCATGCGATGTTGAACCAGGCTCTGAGTTTGCATTATGTGACTGTAATCGGTCAAAGTTAGGTAACCATATTCTTGTTAGATTTTGTTGAAACCTCATTTTTAACTTCTCTTTTGTAAAAGAAAAAGAAGAAATTTTTTGTTAAGATTAGAATTCTTTTTTGAAATTCTTTTCTTTCTTTTGGACTAGCATTGACTACTATGAAAATATGTGGTATTTAGGAGTATTAGCTAGTTTGGTGTGGTATTATTTTATAGGAACACCGATGGTTCCACAAATTTGCTAAGTGTCGACATGGGTATCGCCCACCATTTAGATAATCTGAACCATAAATTAATTTGTGAGATTTTCCGAGTTCTTTGAATATAAAATTTGACCTCTCTCCACTGGACTTGTGATATTCCGGTGTTAATTACATCGAGCAAATACTCGAACACTCTTGATTAACCATCACAGCAACATATCGAACGAAAGTCATTCATCTACATAAACACAAAGCTGGAAGACATATCCCCATGACCTTATGAGATGAAATTTGGTTGAACTTAATTCAAACTTTTTAGTTTGGGTTTATTGATCTTTTTTCCTTTTTTGTTTGGTTTAAAATTTGATTTGATTTGTTTATGTCTTTGATCATGTGTTGACTTAGACAATTTTGAGTTGATCTCTTTTTTTATTTGTTCATAGGAATTAATTTCCATTTTTTGGTGTGTTTGTTAGCATTTTTGTTTGATTTAAGTGAATTTTTTTTATTATTAAAATTTGTTCTTAATAATATTGATCACTTTAATTTTTATGGTTGATTTTAATCCAACATAACTTTTTTTTGTAGTCATTGGTTGACATTTTTTATGTATTATTTGCTGATATAATTTTGGTTGGATTAAGTTAACATTTCATTAATGTTTTAATCATTTATGTGATTTGGATTTTGTTATGTACACTTAATTATTTAGGTAGCATTATCCATTTGGGTTAATTTAAATTTTTTATGGTTAAGTTGGATTTAAACTTAACATGTTTTGTAACTGTTTGTGGTCATTTTTTATATATAATTTTATGGCATAGACGTAACTTGATTATGATGGCATTTTTGTTAATAAATAAGTCATTATTTGATTTTTATTTAATCAAATTTGAATATTTGATTGAGTTTGGAAATTATTTAAATGATTTATTTAGTTTTATCTATCTTTTGGAGTCCATGGGGATTTGATGTCAATTTTTTAAACATAACAAATCAGTCAAACTTGAATTTTATTTCATGTCGGTCTGAATATATAGAAGTACAACAAATGAGGGGGCATTCAAGCTTCTCCTCCTCAATACATGTCAAAATTTGTTCGGTTTGGCCAGCATTACGGCTTTATCGATCTGGATTTTCTTTTAGAATTCACATTCGGTTTAACCGGCATTTTGGCTTTACCGACTTGGGTTTTCATTTAGAATTCCCGTTCGGTTTGACCAGCATTTCGGCTTTACCGATTCGGGTTTTCTAATTGAATTCCCATTCGGTTTGACCGGCATTTCGGCTTTACTGATTTGGATTTTCTATTTGAATTCCCGTTCGGTTTGACCGGCATTTCGGCTTTACCGATCTGGATTTTCTATTTGAATTCTCGTTCGGTTTGACCGGCATTTCGGCTTTATCGATTTGGGTTTTCATTTAGAATTCCCGTTCAGTTTGATTGGCATTTCGACTTTACCGATTTGAGTTTTCATTTAGAATTCCCGTTCGGTTTGAAAGTTTGACCAGCATTTCGACTTTACCAACTTGGGTTTTCTATTTGAATTCTCATTCGGTTTGATCGGCATTTTGACTTTACCGATTTGGATTTTTTATTTCTATCCAAAATAGCAAGTTATTTTGGGTCCTTTTTAATGGAAATGTAACGCAAAACCATTTAATTTTGGTAGCATTTCGACTAGATCGAAGTTGGGTTGACTTTTTCTTTATCCAAAATAGCTCACTATTTTGGGCCCCTTTTTATGGAAAGGTAGCACAAAACCAAGGCATTTCTTACCTTCTTTCTGGCAGGATGTAAGAAGTCAAAGTTTCTCTCTCTTCTCAACTCTCTCTTTCTCACAATGACCAACCTCTTGTACGTATGGCATGTCAAGCCCTTTTATAGGTCCCAAAAATTCACTCCACTAGTGACAAAAGTAAAGACATAGTGCGTGCAATGTTGAACCAGGCTCTAAGTTTGCATTATGTGACTGTGATCGGTCAAAGTTAGGTAACCATATTCTTGTTAGATATGTTGGTTGATTGATAAATTAGTCCATTCCTATTAGCCACTAAAGTAAGTTCCTATTATTGTCTTGATTAATTTACCGGCAAGGATTGCTTTACCTGATATTGGAAGGATGATTGTAAGAGTGGCCTAACTTCATGGCATCAGCCTTTACAAATTGAGGATGCTGATGTAATCATGTGACATCATTGAGATTAGGGCAAGGGTAAAAAGTGACAAGAGTAAAGACATAGTGCGTGCGATGTTGAACCAGGCTCTGAGTTTGCATTATGTGACTGTAAGTTTATAATTAAAGTTAACATTTTTTACCATAAGCAAGGATTAGTCACACCATCTATGAGTCGGGTTAGATGTAACCAGCTTTTGCACAGTACATTACATTCCCCACCACATGACTCTTTGTTTTGTAATCATCCCGTTGAGTTGTCTATTAGTATAAATACATAAGTTGAGTTGTCTATTAGTATAAATACATAATTAGATGGTCTATTTAGCGCAAGACAAGTTGGTACCACATCAGTATTTTCCACTCAAGAGAACCAGCATTGACAAATATGAACCTCATCATATGGCAAATGGAAACAGAAGCTCAACAGCCATTGGAGGACAAATGCACATGGCACCATGCATTGATTGCAGAATCGCTGGAATCGGATCGGAATCAGCTGATTCCGGAATCGGATCGGTGGATTCCATGCGGAAGGGCTGATTCTAGCAGGAATTCCGTGGAATCGGTCGATCCTGACCGATTCCACGGGAGACCAGTCTGGCCGGTGAATCGGATTCCGAGCGGAAGGGCCAATTCCAGCAGGAATTCCGTGGAATCGGTTAGAATTGGTCGATCCCGACCGATTCCACGGGGGACTGGTTTGGCCGGTCCGGTTCGATTCTGGATCGGGAATCGAACTGTTTCCGAGTGATATCAACCCTCGGAAGCGAGGATTTCGGCAATTTCGAGGTCGATCCCAGCTCCCTGCATCGATTCCGGCGCAATTTCAGTGATTCAGGCGGCAATTCTGGCGATTCCAGCCGATTTTTTTCAAGGGATTTCGCCGATCCAAGCTCCGATCAGCCTCGATTCAACCTCTTCTTCGATCTTTAAAAGATTATTGGTAAGATTTCTTCACCGAAAACTCCGTACGCCTATTCTTACATGTTTCTGACGACTCCGAGCGTGGTTAAACTCGGTGATTTCCGACCGAACAACTCCGTTTAAGTTCTAAACTAATCGATTAGATGTTCTTTGCACGGGAAAATTTCTAGATATTCGGTACGCCTGTTTTTACGTGTTTTCGTCGACTCCGAGCATGGTTAAACTCGGTGATTTTTGATCGAACAACTTCATTCAAGTTGTAAGAGCATCGATTGGATGTTCTTTGTACGGGAAAATTTTCGTATTACACGCTGGATGAGCAGACATCACAACATCATTTTATAGAGTCACAATATCCGGCATTTGACGAGACTCAATAGCAGTGGATTCCTCCACCATCACCACTAACTCCACCAGAGTCTGCCTACGTCTCGATTATCCCGCAGTCCGATGCCTACGACTTTGATGACATGGCATCCGCATTATTTTCGTATGGATATGGTCCCGGACAATATACAAGATTGGGCGCAACTCAGGAGCATCGACAGCAGAAGGAAAAGGAGGAAGGCCAATATCCTTATCCTAGATATTGGTATTAGATTGATATCATGTAAATTTCTATTTTTTATATTTTCATGAATTATGATATATCAATTAATTGATTTTTGAATCAATGGAATATGTACTTAACTTCATTTCATGTTCATTAGTAAATATTCGATGTGGATGAATGTTAATCGTATTTTTAGAATTTTTTCTAACTCATTTCCTTTTTTAGGAATTTTTCCTTATTTTTTGAATTTTTTTGACGAAAAATTTTTTTAAAAAATTTTGATTCAGGCCGATTCCTGGATTGATTCCCTTCCCAGGAATCGGCCGATTCCCATTGATTCCTGGGAATCGGAATCGGATCGGTCCCATGACTTTGCATGGACCAGGGGTTGATAAAGTTTTTTATTATGCAAGGTTTTGAGCACCAGAGTTGCTACAAAATGGCATGCACTTAGCGTAGTTTGTTTTATATCTAAGCCAAAAATCAGAAAATCCAGAAGTTCCAAATAGTTCAGAAATCAAAAATTTTAAAAAATTTGTATTTTTCTTTATTTATCCAACATCTAGATCTTCTTGGTTTGATGTCTAAATCATCTATTTAGACAAAGATTAATTACATCAACTTCAAATTACTTATAATAATTACATAACCTTACTTTTACAAACACATATCTAGTTTTTAGTATACATAAACAACTTGATTGAAAATTACCAACATATATGTCACATAAACACATCTTCACTTGTTAAAAGACGTATAATTTTAGGTTTACAAATTTAATCTCAAATTTAACTTTTCTATCTTATTTGAAATTTACTATAAATTTATATTAGTATATTTTTATAACAAATGTGTAATGCACCACTCACACACGTGCGAAGCACATGTTTTAACTGGTATGACAGGAAGCAAAAAGAAATGTACACAGTTTTTTGAGAATAGTGATTTTGGACTACGTACCATGATACTATCTTGCAGATGTTCTCAAGGGCTTTAAATTCTATTTTCCTTTATAATAATAAAAATAAATAAATGTATTATCAATTTTATTCTCATACTTAATTTTAGATTGGTTAAACTAACAGTATGATGATATTAGAATTGTCAGGTGCATTACACTCAAATTATCTAGTATTGTATCTTCAACTGTACCCAAACTTTTATCCCAAATCATTTTGGGTTGGCTATATGAATTTTGTACTAACCAAATAAAATGTTGCTTCTGTAACAATGTTGCCTCTCGCTTTACAACTTCAAAACCCTCCCTCATGATTCTTCACTAATCACATAAAGTGCTTTATTATGTTGTTGGCAATAAGTTTCAAACGTGAGATAATTCATTTGGACCTATATCCCTCATTTTGATTATTCACTTATTTTTTAATGTAATCAGTGGGTTCTGAAATTTTTATGTATGGCTAAATAACATCAGTAAATCCTGCCATTGGACCATTTTCTTTCGTTGTTCGTAAGGAACGAACAAATATGTTACACAATGAGAGGCATTTTTTATCATAGTTAACAATATACTTCAGTTTTCCCCTTTGACAGGACGCACTCTCTCTTATATGAGGACCATATAGTTTTGCACTTAACTCAGTACTTGTTTTCAACTTGATTGGTGCATCTTCTTTGTTGGCATGTAAACTGAAAACCTAGTAATTTGTGTAACTGGTTAGGATATTTCTATTGAATAATATGTTAGAAATAATTAGTTACTTTTTTGTTAGCTTTTGTGCTTTTATGTGTTATAACATGCATTCTGACTAATATATTTAAATGGATGGATGCGTTCTCATAGTTGAATCAACTCACTGTCTAAAGCCTGTCCTGCAGCTCCTGCTTATAGACAGATGGCAAAACCACTGGGGAAGACAGGTGAGTTCTTCATGCGAAGAGATGAATGGAGGAAGCATCCAAAGCTGAGCAACCAGCTCAGGCATGCCACCCCCGGCCTTGGCATTGCCCTCGTTGCCTTTGGGATTTATCTCGTAGGTGAAGCAGCCTATAACCGCCTCCATAGCTCTGATTCCAGTTCCCACTGAAGAAAAGCAGAGTATAACCAAGTTGTGAGTGCCTCCTCTTGCTTGATCACCATAATCCATTAGTCATTCATTTATAGTTTTTTGTTTCTACACCTCTTCCCCTGATCTTCCACTTTTCTAGGCAGTTGTTGATATGTGGGTATCAGACCCTTTGAGCATAATTACGTAAATTGAAAGTAAATTAGTACACTAGTTTGACCTATTGATTGACATATTCAAACGAGGTTCTCCTTTATAGCTCAGTTGGATTGTGGACTTGATAGACAAATTATCATTTCTTCCACATTTATCGATGTCCCAATACCCAATATTGACAACAGGAGTTCAAAGAACCCTTGCACAAGGATTCCGCTGTGTCCGCCACTTGCTAGAGGCTTCCTTTGTCATCTCCTGCACTCACTTGCCTGTCCGGACAAGCACAATGATGCTGATGTACGCGAAGGGATGAAGAAACCCTTGTGCATCCCTTGTACATGCGCAGGTGCCCTCGCAAGCAGCCATGGGCTTGTGCTTGCAGTCCCACGGCTGTTTGTCGTCTGCCATGACCCCTACTGGGGTTATTCCTCCGCATCTTTCATGATCCCCCTTGGAAGGGTTCGTCTCATGCACGGTCGTGCACACACCAGGGTGGCCACGACTCTTGTCGCCCACTCGGGCAGCACCAAATCCCGCCACGCAGCTCTCAATCTCATCACCCGCAGACACTAGGAGACCAACATGACTTTTCTCCGTGGCCATTTCAGCACACTTCTGTGCTGGTTTGGCTGCTTTCGGTTCGGTTCAAGTGGATTTTAGCTTGGTTCACAGTTGGTGGGTCCATTTTAGGCCTGATCGGGGTGACTCCAGCTTATTCAGGCCCGTTGATGCGTCCAGATGGTGGTGTCCCCATTTCTGTCCCGCATCAGAGAGAGGTCTGGTTGATGATGGGAGGGAGGGGGGGTCTCATGGCAAAGGAACGAACAAAGGTGATAGAGAGAAATCCAGCTGATAGAGGAAGAGAAGGGGGAGGTGCAGATGGTAGGTAGGACTGTTCACGGTTCGGTTCGGTTCGGGTTGAGGTTGAAATTCTTCAAACCGAACCAAACCGTTAAGGTGAACCGAACCGAACCGAACCAGTTCATTTAGAAGCCAAACCGATAGTGAACCGAACCGAACCAAACCGGTTCGGTTCGGTTCGGTTCATCGGTTCCTGTTGCTCATTGAAACTAAGTAAAATGTTGAAATTTTTAGTCTTGAAAGTATAAATCAATGGGTTGAAATCCGTTGAAATAAAAGGCTGAGATTGTACGTTGTATGTTTGTATTCCAAGCAAAAATCAATCTTGTTTTGAGGATCTCGAGGACTGCAAATCTGAGATTTTAAAATCTGATAAGTCATTTAACTTGCAGAAGCCATAAATTCAGCAAATCAATCTGAAGACAGTAAAGGGGACCCCCTAAAACTGAAATCTCAAAGATTCAAATCAGAACTCAAAGCCCCAAATTCCAAATTTCAAAACCAGACTTTAAAGTAAATCAGTTTTAAGGATTAAATACAAATTTCAAAACCATGATTAATCAGACATGGAACAAAAAAAAGGAGTCCCAAATAAAAAATCCTCGAATGTGAAGACGAACATCCAAACTGACATAAAAAGAGAAACAACAAAACATGTCGACATCAAATCCAAAATCCAAAGATCTAAACCACCAAATCCCAAATCAAACATAGGGTCTGATCCACAAACCTGAAGCAACAAAAGGCGTCCAGACAGGGAATAAAAAAATTTTAAACTCAGCGCACCTAGGACTGGGTGTGGCGCGCTGCCGCCTGGCGGTGTTGTGGTGAGCGTGACTGGGCGAGTAGTTGCGGACTGCGGTGAGCGCCTGCGCCTGCGAGTGGACGGGCGGTGTCGCGGTGAGCCGTGAGCGTGAGAGGCTGCCGCTGCGGCGCTGCCGCCTGCCGGCTCAGGCCTCAGGCTGCCTCTTTTCTGCTGATTTCTCAGCGATGGCCAACGAGCGAGTAGCGACTGTGCCGCTGTGCGATGTGAGCCTGCGGGCTGCGAGGCGAGGTTGCGAGCGGCAGGCCGGCGGGGTAGGGTTAGGAAGGAGAAGGATGGGCGGTGCCGCAGTCGCACTGTCGCGGTGACTCGGTGAGCGTGAGCGGCTGCTGTCGCCTGCCTCTGCCTGCTGCTTCTGGATCTCTCTTCGCGTGAGCGGGAGCGGCGCAAAAGAGAGAGAGAGGTGGGGAGCGGCGCTCAGCGAAGTATCCGCGATTTTTTTATATGACCTAATGCTATTTCGGGTTATCGGTCCGTTCGGTTTCCGGACGAAGCAAAACCAAACCGAACCAACAGTGTACTCTCGGTTCGGTTCGGTTTTAAAAACCGATTTTTTTTTCAAACCGAACCGAACCGAACGGTTCGGTTCGGTTCGGTCCGGTTTTTCGGTTTTCCGGTTTGACATGAACAGTCCTAATGGTAGGTGCATGCGGGGGAACGAGAGAGTGCTGGGCATGGCCGGCAGGCATTGAGGGAGGGATGAAAGAGAACATCCTTTGTCATATATCATTATGGAAAGAAGTAACCTAGTTACCTGATGTGTTCGACAAAGATCACTTGTCCTCGGCAGTAAGCTTGAATTTAAGTAACTAACGCTAGCTTTCTTTTTTAATATGCACAATAATCATTGTAGTTGGAGAAAAAAATTCCATTTTTCGCTTTCAGATAGTGGAATTTGTTATTGATGCTTTTGCATCTCACCATATTGCTAACAAATATTCATGGAATACGAAAATAAATTTTGGTCTTGTCTTCAACTGGTTATATTATTAGCTCTCCTATGCGTGTCTAGTAAGAATATGTACTTTATTTCCAACCCTTGGTCGGGGCACCTCTGCATCGAGGAGAAGACAGTTATAAACCTTGACAAATGCTTTGGAACTGATGGGGTGTTTGGTTGCATGATAATTTTTTGTACACTTTCATGATAAAAAATTATATTAAAATAAAAAGTGAACCAACTCATGACATAAAATTATCATGTTTGGAGGGATGTGATTACAAAAAAGAGTAACAACCATCCATGACCAAACAAAGTGGGGGACCACAAGAAAAAAGAAAGAGGTGAGACCCTCCTTTTTTTGTTTAAGAAGAAAATAACTTTTAAAACATAAATTTGTCATGGTTGCCAAACACTTCTTTTAACAAGTTTTCTTACAATTTTTAAAAATTAAAATAAAAACCTTCATTATCATGCTACCAAACACCCCATTAGCTTCCCTTCGGAGATTTCTTCCATCTGGTCTAGGAAATTGTCAATTGATTGGCTAACTCCTTTTTGATCTTTAAATACACTATTATCTTAACAATCTTAAGTACTTAAAACATTTCTTTGATTCGGCTGTCATTTGTAATGTTTCCTTGTATATCGAGACTTCTTACTGGTCAAACTTCGAGTGGAGCGCTTCTTTGGTTTTCTAATGTAATATGGTGAACGTGGCTTGCGTTTGTTTAGTAAACTATTGATATACATAGAGAATTGGAAGCACTTGTTTAAATGTTGATTTTGCAGGGTGATGTGCTCCCAAAGTGAGGCTTGGGATGGCTTGTGACTGCAGTCTGCATTAGTAAAAAAAAATCACCGAGTCAATCGTTAGCTTTCTTTTCTCTGTCCTGTAAACATGGAGTGTGTCTGCAACACATGATTACGTGGAATAAATGAACCATCTGCATGCAAGGATGGAAATATGTACCTAGTTTAATATAATCTCCATCTTCGAACCAAGTGTTGATTTGATCTTATTCTCACACCTCATGCCTACTGATTCGTCTTCCCTTAGCATGGTAGCAGCATTTATGCTTTACAAGAACTTTTTACTGATAACTTTAACTAAAGCATATCAAAATACTTAAATCTCTCTCTCTCTCTCTCCTTCCTTTGCCTATTTTTACATATTTCAAAAGTATGGTAGTGAAATCAAAATTATATGATTTTGATTTTTAAATCTGACCTGCGCTAGACCAACGTCCTGCTCGCCGGAGGGGAGGACGTTGTGATGATTGCTTTACCCGATGGTCCTTGTATTTGTTAGGTTTTTCCATATTACTTTCTATGATTTATCTCAATTTTAATTGTGGCTTTATATTATCAATTTTTAAAAATTTACATTTAAATTTTAATACATTTTTATTATAATGCTCGTGATTTAACCTCGATGGCTTGCACTAGTAGTTTCAACGTTAAATTATTCAGCGGACTTATAAGATTTTGACCGATTATCTAACCTCAGAATGGAACAGGATTTCATTCTTTAAAAAAATGAGAATATAGAAACATATTTAGAATTGAGCAAAATTGTAAAAACTAATATGTAAAAATTCTTATATATTTATAAATCAGTACGAATAACAAGAATTTAGTATTTTCCGTGTCTTATGTTTTATCACTACAATGATCTTGTGGTGTTTGACATCACAATTTTTTTGTATATTTACTGGAATAAAAAATTATAACATAAAAACTATGATAATTAAAGACAATTATCAAGTAAGGTGAGATATGATAAAAAAAAAGAGTGTGAATCATATCTAACTAAGAAAAGGGGGAGTACGAGAAGAAGAAAAAAAAGTTCATATTTTTTGTCTTAAATTTTTTTTTTTTGTAAAACACGATTTTGTAATTATTGCCGAACACTATTTTTTTTTAAAATTGTTACGATTTTTTTGTAACAAAAACTCTATTCATCATGGAACCAAACGCCCATAAAATTTCTATGTTGATGATTTTCCATTTTATTAAAGAAAAAAAAGGCTCGTCCTGCGCGATCATTTGATTTTCACTTGATCAGAGAGGGACTGTCGCGTTTAGTTGCGATATAATATTTTGCACCATATGTGATAAAATATGAGATTAAAATGAAATTCAAGACTAATGCAAACATAAAATATCATGTTTGACTAGAAAATGCTCCCTTGTAAGGCAGGGACTATGAATAAAATAAGATCAAAGGTACCGAAAACTAGGTATACCTTTTTGTTAACCAATAAGAAATTCTCCATCAAAAGCCCATCTTAACCATGCTTGCCAAACACTTCATTTTACCACAAATTTGCTGTAAAAAAATGTTCTTGGGCACTCCGCAAGAACATCACTCTTGCCTTTTTTTTTCTTTCTTTCTGCAGAATCGACTCAAATCTCCGTTCTGTTAGAAGAAGAGCTTCATTTTCTGAGGTATCAGACCCCCCGGCGTGGGGCATTTGGAGCACCTGGCTATCCGCGGACCCAGCAAGACAGCAGTGCCCCATCATTCGTCTTGCAGCTTCATCTTCTGTCTTGCATCATGCTATCCGATTTTGGTCATCCGACAACGAGTATAGACTCGGTGTAGTACGTGGTAGGTGATTGTGATTGCTCTGGAATAAAACCACGGGGTTCCATCTTTCCCAAGGTGATCTCATGAAGATGGTCAAGCATTTGAACTTCTGAGGTGGTGTTTGTGTGCTGCAGGTTGAGGGAGACCCTGCATGAGAAAGGGGGCTCATTTTGCAAGAATTGATTTATATGCGGAAAACAAAAACAAAAACACATATCAAATATGGTATTTAGAACAAGAATGTCCTCTGAGAAACAGTGGAGCAGCATAGAACTTGTAACATGAGAGATATGCTTCATTGAACAATAAAACAAGGAAGTTGCATACTTTTTCCTTTAAGATAAGTACTGAGTGAGGAGTCATGGCAGTTCCTTGCAAAGAAAACTAGGGATTACTGACCTACTGAAATTCTGCAGGCAGCTTTCTTTGTGCTTCGTCTGAAGCGACTGCAGATGGAATTTGGACAACTTCACTCTTTGATGGTCTAGAATCAGGATCCCACTGTAGGCGTTCTCTGGTTAAACCAGCCATGTAACGTAGAGTCGTGACCCGGGTCCTGACCTGGGTCCGAACCGATTGATTTTTGGCCTGTCCGACCCGGTGCTGACCCCAAGACCTTGAGCTGCCGGATGTTTTAAAATTAGTTTTTTATTAATTCTTTTATTACGACCCTGGCCTAACCGGTCCTGACCTGGGTCCCAACCCCAGCCGACTTGAGTTGGTTTTGGCCCAACTGACCTGCTCCTAACCCTGACCTCACCTATCCTGAATCAGCCTTCATTTGTATTTCTTCTTCGTGGAAGTTCCCCTCCCACAAGTAATATATATATATATTTCTCTCAAATAAGCCGGCAATTAATATTTTGAAATAAATTTTTATAAAATATATATCTTCATGCTGCTTGAATAGTTGAATTCTTGCATCCAAATGTGTTATTCACATGAATGTTTTGTCATGATATATTCTTGTTTGGTTCATAATTTTGTATCCACTACAAAATTTGTAACGGAATTAATTTTAAATAATCTAAATTCAGTGTGACAAGTATCCTATAATAATAGATAATAGATCCGACAGTCCAAATCTAAGTTTCTAGCAAGATATCACAGATAAATTTACAACCTATTTGAATACGTACTGGATAGAACTTCTCTATCGATATTTAATATAATATTGTGCAATATCAATTTTAATACTGATGTACATCCGATGTCTCAGTATCCCAACAATTTTAGTGTAATACGGTTATACCAACTTTAGTCGACTAACATAGTTAATATTAAATTAAAATAATCTTGTTTTTATATTACACCACGTTTCAACATTTTAGTATCATCTAATATAATAAAATAAAACTCTTAAAATTTATATTCTTGATTCAATGTGAATCAACTGAACTCGGTATACACTATCCCGATATATATAAAGTGATCACTAACTCCAACAGGTGAATAACAGGTGAGGTCGAGGTATAATTGTGGGAGAGGAGGATGTGAATTATATACAACTATCATATCACCCACCTTTTCTGCTCAAAATTTCACAAATCTAACACTCTGCCCTTATGTTTGGATAGGGGGAGGGAGATAAGGAAGATGTGAAGGCCGCCAAAGGGAATATGTTATATGTAGCTAGGGAGGGAACAACTACATATAAAGAGAGCGAGAGAGAGCGAGAGCACTATCCGAGGATGAAGAGATCAATTTTGGGTCACGAAAGAAGAGTCCGGCAATGTCGCTCTCGTCTAACGAGAAGCCAGTAAAATAATAATAATAATGCCACATCTAACCTACAACGATGAAGAATATATAATCAAGTAACGACCTTACAGGATACATAAAGAAAATCTTTGCCGTACGGTTAGAATGGTTGGATCATTATATGGACTAATGAGTGCAAATATTAGATATTAGATACGGTTTAAGATGTATTTTTGCATCTATTAGTTATTAACATGCGGACGGGTCGAGGACTCGAGGATATATATATATTTATATTTATACGATAGAGATAGACTAGCGCGTTGAGACATCCCCGTCCCACCACCACGTCTCTCCGTTAAGTTAATAAATCGCTAGCTAGCTCTTGGGTACTGTAACTTTTTGTAAATTATTGATAATCCCTATTTTTTCCAAGGTGGGAAAAGAATGAATATATATATATATATATTATATATGCTGTACTCGTAGAACAACAGTTGTCCACTGCATCAACGGCGAGGCATAGAAATCGACGTAGGTGGGGTCGAGGGTCGGGAGCGGGTCGATTAGGTCTAAATCGATCGGAGTCGTACAAAATAATAATAAAATAATAATTTTAAAATATCCACGGACCAGAGTCGAGAGCGTTTATTCCGAAGGGCCGAAGGTGTAAGGGCGAGAAGGCGTCATCTTCTTTCTTCTTTCTTCTTCTTCCCGGCAGTGAGCATTTTGATGCTTGCGGCTGCGTTACCCAACGCGAAGCCTTTATATCTTATGGCGAAAGAAAAAGGTCATCTTGGAGGCGTTGCTGGTTAATGGTCTTGGGATGCCAAGCATAGACAATCGCTTGGGCTTGCATTTGAACTTAGAAGAGGACCACTGCTAGCAGAGCTGGCGGCTGCACCCAAATGGGTAGAATTCAAGTAGCAGAAGTACATATTTTTCATTTTGATTTCTGTAGATATACGTATATATACACACACACACACGTGTATATATATATACGTGTTAAAAAATAAATATGAAAAAAACTGAAGTCTGATTCCGATAAATAAACAGATGATTCTGTATACAGATTTCGATAACTTACAGAATATTTTAATCGATGTTAAGCCTGTCGATTTTCATCGGGTCTAATCAAAAATTGATCTCAAACTCCCTTTGCACCCCTATCCAGTAGTAACAACCAGCAGGCAACAACACTCAGGCAGAGATCGATACTCATTTTCGTCGCGCGTTTATTTGTTTTCTTACGTGCTTGTATGAAAGTTTCAGTCTTCTAATCTCAGATATGTACTGTCTTATTTTAATAGTATCGAAGTGGTACGTCAAAAAAAAAAAAAAACACACTCGGCGTAGATCTGCAGCTGTGACCACCCTGGGACTTGCCGAAGGATCTCTTGGCGCGGCGCGGAGATTTGTTGGCGGAATCAAGGAGAGTTGGGAAACTCAACCAATCTCTCTCTCGGCTACACCCATTTAGATAATAACATCCAAGGGTCGTTCTGCATCGGTTCTACTTGAATATCTATCCATGGCCATGGGTCCCGTTTTACAGTGTGCTTCAAGAAAACGACACCCCTTCCTTGACCACGGTGCCGTGCCTACCGACTAACTCGACATGTGGGGGTCTCCAAGACAGAAAGGAGGTGGGCAAACCTTCCCTTCCTTGACCAAAATACCTTGGCAGGCAAAACGATCTCGGACATGGGCAAGAGGGCGAGAGAACAAGATAATCATATCCTTTATATTATCCGAGAGAAGAATGAGCAGCATCCCCCCCCCTCCCTCACTCCCTTATTACAAGGCTTTATAACCCCCACCCCCACCAGGTCTCAACAGAGAAGACCTCTTATGTACACCACCAAAACCAGTAAACCAATCCAAGTTAAATGAAAAAAAAGGGAACAGAGAAAAAACACAAGGCAAAAATAAAATAAATAAGCCCCCTCCCCCATCATCCATCCAACCCAGCTTTGGAAAGTAGAATCAATCTACCATCTCTTGTGGCCTTGCCCTTCTTCTCCACGAAGCTTTATTCCATCAGGAGGAAGAAGACATACACCTCACCGTGTGATGTGGTGATGTTGACGAATCCCACAGACGAGACCGTCTTCGGCGTCTCCGGCGGCGGCGCGGCGCCGCCCCCGGCAGAGAGAGAAGCGTGCCCTTGCCCGCCCCGACGGGTGATCAGCCAGCCGGTCGGACGAGGGGGTGGGGTTGCCGGCCCGCCGGGCCCGTCGTCTGCGACCGCTGCAGCATGTCAACCATGGAAGGCGTCTGGTAGGCATGGACGAGGCTCGTGCTGTCGGTGGAGTCCCCCCTCGCCGTCGCCCTCTGCCATGAGTGCGAGCTCAGCCCTGACAGCACGTACGCCCGCCCGGACTCCTCGTACCTTTGCCGGCTCGCCATCCGCTCCTGCATCTCCCGCAGCTCGGCATCCAGTGCCGCGCACAGCCGATCGCCGGACTGCCCCGACGGGCTGCCCGCCAATAATCTCCGGCACTCCTCGAGTACGGACACCGCGTCCGAGAGTGCGCCGCGCTCCGCCGCCGTCCTCGCCTCCGCCATGGCCTCCGCTGCCCGGTGGCGGTTTCTCTGGCGGTCCACCTCGATCGACATCGTCCGGTCGGCGACGATCTCCGGCCTGCGGATCTTCACCTCCTCTGTTCGCACGGATACGGCGTCCTTCGACACGGGATCCGTGTAATTGCAGCCCAACTTCAACAGAACAGTCTCCCCGGAAGAATCACCAGCAGCCGCGGGAACGTCGATGGAGACCAGAAAATCCCTTTCTTCGTCGGCATACAGGTCGCCCACCTTGATCGATCCTCCGCGGCCGTCGTCCGCCACCCGACTGGTGTAGCTGCCGGATTTAATGGCGCCCAGGCGAACGCCCGGATGGACACAATCGATCCTGATTTCCATCTCCTGCACGACCACACTCAGGAGCCCGCCGATGCATTGGGCGAAGGCGTCCTGAATGACGCCCTCGGCCTCTATGAACGAGAAAGTGCCCCCCGATGTTTCGGAGATCGAGTGCATCGCAGCAGAATCGTGGTCGGCGCCGAAGCCAAATGCGTGGACCGGGATCCGGTGGCCCATCCCGCCGCGGATCGAGGCGGGGAGCAGGGTCCTGTAATCCGGCCGAGGCTGATGAACTCCGTTGAAGCCGGTCGACGCCGTGTAGGTATCTTGCCCGTCGGAGAGGAGGACGATGCTGCAGACGGGATTCTTCTCCTTGCGTTCCTCGATCACCTTGGCACCCTTCCGGATGCCTTCGGCGATGTTGGTGCCACCACCGGAAACCAAAGAATTCACGGCCTGCAGAGCATGTTGCCTGCCGGATTCCGTCATTCGCCGGAGGAAGAACAGGCGGCGGGCGGCGGAGGAGAAGGCAACAACTGAAAGACGATCGGAGGGGCCAAGGCTCTGGATCACGAACCCCATGGCTCTCTTCAGCAACGCTAATTTTGTCCCCGCCATACTCCCGCTGACATCAAGAACGGTGACGAGGTCGACCGGAGCTCGGCAGGCTTGCAAGACCGGGGAACCCACAGGGTGATTTATGGCAAACATATGCAGGGAAGTTGCGACCGGCGCCCTGAGATGGATGAGGACGGTGAAGTTCTCTTCTGAAGCAGACCTCCGCACCGACGAGAATTCCGGGCACGCCCTCATCTCCGCCGTTATGGCAGATCCGGTTTCAAGGTCCTGGCACGATCCCGTCGGAGGGTCTAGAGGCTCGTCGTCGTCAAATGAGCTCGGTTCAGACGCATGGAAGAAAGAGGTAAGGTGGCGCTGCCGAGCGGCTGAATCCGCACGGGGAAGACGACGCAAGACGTTGGTCATGTGACCATCGTCTTGAGGCCAGTTCACCGGGTTGACTCGTGCTCCTCCATGAGGCAACTCGGAAGCAGCAGGAGCTTGGACAGGTAGGTCCTTCCACTTCGCTCGACAGACAGGGCAGATGCGATTGCCATGTCTCACGCTCGAGGCGATGCAGTGGAAATGGAAGATGTGCGAGCACTCTGCAGTGAACAGCGCATGTCCGCTGCCTGGTTTCATTGTGCCCAAGCATATGGCGCATGTCCTCTGAAAGAAGAGAAAAAAAAGTGTTTTTATCGCCACAGAGTAGAGATCTTGTTGCAAGAACAATGAAAATGATTATGAACTAAAACAAAGAACAGGTTTCTTCGCTCGGGAAATCTTTGGAGCTAAATTGGATTGAAGTCTCCCAATAAGCAATGAATCCAATTCAATTACTAATTTGAAACGTCGATTGTCAAAGGTTGGATCTTTATCGGGTATCTGCGCACGCCACATACTCTGGGAGTGCGTTTCCAAGCAAGAGTTCTGAAGGAGGAAAAAATGTACACGGATGATGAACATCGATCGGTGATCAAACGACAAGGTACAAAGAAACTCATCAATGGGTTGAATCGCGATATTAAGGATCTCCTCGCCGAGAACACGGAGAACACCAGCTAACTGTATATAGCTCGGATGAAGAGCATCTAAAGACTATTCTCAGAATGTCTGGAAACAAAGGCTGCCGTGGGGTTCTTGGAAACATTACTGTCACTGCTGCCTTACAGGATTTCGCGTCAAGTTACAGATTTAATTTACATATTGCTTAAAAGAAAGGAATAAAAAGAACAGATTTTGAACAGTGTTCTTGGACCAAACAAGCAACTTTCCCTTTCAAGTAAGGAAGACCGAAGAAAGAGGGGGAGTTGAGAGTTTTTCTTTTCCAGGTAGGCCAAATGGCGTCCGTCCTCAAAAGGACTCCTGCGCTTTACTCCCTTTCCCAGAACGTCATAAGAAAATATGAAAACCATGACAAAGAAACATCCCGAGAAATTCAGGCCAGAAAAGAAGATCAAACAGTTCTGTGATTAGAAATAAATGATGGAAAATACATAATATGGGGAATTCCCTCTTCCTGCTACTTTGGATGACGGAAAAGAAAGACTAGTGTCTCGGGTTGACATCAACTTATAGATGAAAACAACCACGACAAGAATCTGAAAATGAGCCTCAAAAAAATGATATTTTCCTCCATAAGCGAGCAAAAGCAGCAGAGATAACGAAGAAAAAGAGGCCCTTTTATTTTTCTTCAGTGCCTTGATCCGAGAGATATTATCAAGAACGCAAGAACGACCGGAGAACTCGATCGAGGAAAAAAAGACGGAGAGGGGGGATTGAACAGGTCTAACCTTCGAGGATCTGCTGCCCGACCTGGAGAGCCTGAGACCAGACGAGGATGGCGTTGGCGTCATCGGCCGGGTATGCCGGTGTACCGAGCCAGTGGAGGCTGGGGTGGTCGCCGTCGCCACTGAGTACCTCACCGCCTCGTCGCCCGAGGAGCGCGCCTCATCGTCGACGCCCCTCGGGACGTAGACGCAGAGGTTCAGCCCCAAGGCGATCTTCGCCTTCCTCCACGCGCTTGTCATTCACCTTCTTCTACTACTCCTCAGAGGAAGAGGGAACCAAGGATCACGGTCCACCAGATTCTTCACCAGAAGAGAAACAAAACTCCACTTAAACACGGATAAGAACAACCTCGATGCCCGCTCCTCCGCCGTGAGATCGATCTCTCAACGAGAAAAACAGGGCGTCGGCTAGAGATTTTTAACCCACAAGGCGAAAAGGGCAGAAAAAGAGAGGATCTTTATAGTTCGGAGGACCGGAAGGTGTCGTCTAACACCTTGCTGCTCTGGCGGGCTTGAAAACCCCCCAACGAAGACCGGCGGGCTGCGCTCAGAATGGTCTCCCGGGCAACGTAGATGCACTGTTTTCTTCGCCCCGTCGCCGCCATCCCGCCGCCATCAGAGGGCACGGTCAGAGAAGACAAGCAGAGAGCTGAGAACCGGAACTTCTGGAAGGAGGACTGGAGGAGGGATCGAAAAAGAAAGCGAGCCGGCGGCGGAGGAGGAAGAGAAGGAAGAGGAGCTCGTGGTTTTGACCTTAGGAAAGCTCCGCCGCTGCCGCCCTTCCGAGAATTGATCGCTGGTCGCTATAAATGGAGGCCCATAAGAGGGAAGGAGAGCCGTAGAGGAGGAAGACGCCAAAGGAGGCGGATACTCTTTGCTTATGGGGTGTTTGGTTGCATGATAATTTTTTGTACACTTTCATGATAAAAAATTGTATTAAAATAAAAAGTAAACCAACTCATGACATAAAATTATCCTGTTTGGAGGGATGTGATTACAAAAAAGAGTAACCACCGCACATGACCAAATAAAGTGGGGGACCACAAGAAAAAAGAAAGAGGTGAGACCCTCTTTTTTTGTTTAAGAAGAAAATCACTTTCAAAACATAAAATTGTCATGGTTGTCAAACACCTCTTTTAACAAGTTTTCTTACAATTTTTAAAAATTAAAATAAAAACCTCAATTATCATGCAACCAAACACCCCATTAGGTTTTTTTTCTCTGACCCTCGCTCGTATTAAAATACGCCGCTTATTAACGATATTTACGGAACTACCACTAGTGTCAATCGATTTGGGCACGTGATGGCATTGCCTGTAAAACGGCCCTTTCCCGAGGCCACTAATGTTGCGAGGCTGGCACCACGGTGTCAAAAGAGAGAAGGACAA
The DNA here is from genome assembly GCA_036172225.1 of Cryptocoryne crispatula var. balansae. Taxonomy (NCBI): domain Eukaryota; kingdom Viridiplantae; phylum Streptophyta; class Magnoliopsida; order Alismatales; family Araceae; genus Cryptocoryne; species Cryptocoryne crispatula. The sequence goes on along the minus strand of CM069922.1, from coordinate 9,829,812 downwards.
ATAAATAAATAAATAAAAAGGGCAGACTCTTTTTTTTTTTTTTGAACAAGAGTATATTCATTCAGATAAAACTAAAGAAGATACATACCCAGGACAACGATGAACATAGAAGAAAATACACGACCGAGAAGAGAGAGGGAGAGATTTAAAAAAAAGGTGTGCACATTTTTTTTATTTTTTTAAGGCAACCATTAAAGCCGGTTGGGAGAACATAGAATATGGGAAGAACTCCAAATCGATTAAATCAAATTAAAAAATATATATAATAACATTTTAAATAAAATAACTATTAATTTAATTTTAATATATACAGAAAATTAATTAATTTAAATACTTTAACTATGTTCGACCTTAAACTTAACAAAATCAAATTGAATTGGTTCGGTTCAACTTGATTTAAAGAATTGGTTCAATTTGATCTGATTTGAAAAAAAAAATTTGCAGCCCCAAAAAAACTGCAGCCCGTAAATGGAAGGGTTAATTCATTTGACTTCTATCGCTGGTTTTTATTCCGATGATTTGATCTTTGATCCCTTTATTATGCAATATATATGTAGTCAATTTAGTTATAACGTACTCCTCGTAAGTCGTAATGTGTGGGGCCGTTAGATTTATTAGGCTGAACGAATGATTAATCTTTGACATAGTCAGTGATCAGATATTAACTTATTTTGTAAAATATTCAACTCTTGAATCTTTTAGAGGTTCAAATCTTAAAATGTTCGATAACAAATGAGCGCTTAACTCTTAAGACACTTAATTTTAACCCCTCTTACTATAGCTTTTTATTTTTAAAGATAAAATGAATTTTTTCTCTCAAAAACAGAAGTAAATCTGAGGCCGTTTTATTTTAGCTTAATCGAAGAGTCTAAATACTTAATTTTGCATACAAAAATAATTTAATTTCATTATAATACTTGTTTCATGTCAAAGTAAAATATCAAGACATATTTATATTTTAGTCTTGGGACTTTTTTTTTTTTTTGAATTGTGCTTTAACTCTGAGTAGGAATGCGCATTGATGTATCACAGTATTGGCCTCTAAGACTTGTTGTATTTAAATACAAATATACCATATAGAGATCAGTTGGTTACGACATTAAATCTAATATAAGATCACTTTTAATATTTCTAATTAATACATAATCATTAAAATTTATCTTATCAAATATCAGGTTATAACAATTATAATTAATACACTTGTATTGTAAACGCATACATTGTTTGCGCCGAAAATTTTAGCATTGATGTATGTAGTCAAACACTTAATGATAATTTTTATCATCGTCAATTTTTAGCAGTACAGAGATGTTTAATAGAGTTATCAAAAATGACCTACCTTTTGACATCTCCTTAGTTATTTTGCTAACCGTTTATTTGCCAAAAATGCAGTAAGATAATTTCTTCCAAAAAAATATGAACCGAGAAAATAGCAAATTAAATTAGTACGTACCATTTCTTTTGTTAAGGAAAGGAGCAAAAGTGATACTTTGGTTGCATTCTCATTTCTTTGAGTAAGCTCAGTTTTATACATCATATATATATGAATGATAATCAGAATTTTTAGTTGGCCTCTACTTAATTAGTTGGGAAATTTTTTTTTAAAAAAAATGGCCCTTCAGGAAAGTTTTACCCGCCAAGAACCCAAATTTTAAAGTAAACTCCGAAGTTAACCTACTTAATTGCAAAAATAAAATAAGAAAGAAAAACCCCCGGTCAAAAAAGATTGGTAACCGTGCATCCACCATTTCTTCAAATTTCGGATGAATAATAAAGTCAAAGGGGGGACAATTTGGACATGTAAACGTGGAAAATGTTCTAAAAGTCAAGCTCCCTTCGAAGACCCTACCATGTGGAGGAGCGCTGGAACCTGAAAGAGCGTTGGGTCATCATTGTGTGACCCGGAATACATGCTAGCTTTGACCGATCTCCTAATGTCAATGGAGGGGGGGGGTCCTTTTAAGGGGTGGTCGAGGGGTCAACGAGATGATCAGATCGGCGGTCACCTTGTGGGGGCGCTCCCAAAACCCCCCTCCCTCTTCTCACTTTAATCATGTTGGAGTTCTCGTACATAGCTGTGAAGAACAACAACAACATCTCGTTGACTTTGTTTGGGTGGAGTGGGAACGAACGAATGATGTGGGTTGTTGCCGGAGTGGGTATAAGTATGATTGTACATCACATATTTCAGAAAAAGAAAGTATATTTGTATACTGGGTCTCTCAGCTTTAATAGCATCATTTTGAAGGGTTTTGTAAGGGTTATTTAAGTGAGCCCTCCCTTCCCTTCCCTGTGTGTATGTATACTGCGCCACCACCACCCCCCCAGGATGGCTTTGGAGGTCGGAACAGCGGTGGAGGGCAGAGCCACTCCTGCTGTCTCCCCCTCTGGAGTGGATTTCATCATCCCCTAGCTCTTTCCTTTGAAAGAAAATAATAATAATAATAATAATACATAATTAAGAAGTACCCATTGCGGGGATGTCATCATGAGTATGTGTATTCCACTTGCTATTCATTAGTTACATAAAAGAGATGTATCCGTAGACACTTTTATACTTTTTACCGATTAAAAAGCATGCACTTTCATGGTGACCGGTGAACAGATGATTAAAGGTCATACGGAGGGGCGGTGGTGCAGGTGAGAGTCTTGTTCTGAGATATCAACGGCGGAGTCGTCATTTCTTGATAGGAAGTTTATATTTGAAGTATGTTGGATGAGCAGTTATAAACTAATTAATTTCCAGGAAATCTTTCGAATTTGAGTGGCGTACGTACGAGAGAGTTCTTGCACCGATATATAGGAGCCTCTTAATTTAGTGCAAAAGTTATGACCAGAGATTAGGGTGGTAAGTGGCATATCCGGTTCTTTTATATTTAGACCGGTTTCCACAAATTTTAACACTAAGTGAATATTCAACATGAAGTTCAATTAAAAATTGGAATTGGAATGGGATCCAGAGTATCCAGCAAAGAGGACCGTATAAGAATATTGATAAGAAACCACAAGCAAGAGAGTTCCCTCCCCCTCTCATTGGACACCCAAAAGGACAGGCTTTCCGATGGGAGCCTCATTCCTTTGTGCAAATTGATACCCCTTTATATGAGTGGAGTGTGTTCCACTCTCTCTCTCTCTCTCTCTCTCTCTCTCACACACACATACACATACACACACTATAAAATAATCTACTTTATTTGTACTATAAAATTCAAAATTGATACTTTTAACCAACTATCCTAATTGGTGGTTTCTCCGTCAATATGAATTTTAAAATTGATTGCGATAAAGTGTCTAATTAATATTGCTACCAAACACGGTCTAAGATTTTGTAACGGTGTCAACGGATATGAATAACATGGTTGAGAGAGAGAGAGAGATTCTATTCACTCATTTTTCCTCTTCACCGTAGACAAACATATTAGAAAATTTACAAGGTGTTTGACTGTATGATAAATTAAGTTCTCATTACATTTTTATATTTTTTGTAACAAAGCGGTATTTGACAATCATTAGAAATTTATGCTTTTCAAAAGATTTTCTTCTTAACCAAGACAAAAAATGATCTTGTGATGTCCATTAGGAATTTCCACTCTTTTTTATCTCCAAACATGACAATTTTATGCCGTTCGATAACTTACACTTTGTTCTAATACAACTTCTTGTCACGACAGTGTATAAACATTTATGGTGCAGCCAAACACCTTATTATATGTTTTGAATATGTTAAACGTTTTATTCTAATAGAACTTCTTGTCACGACCGTGTGTAAACATTTATGGTGCAGCCAAACACCTTATCATATGTTTTTAATGTGTTAAACATTAATGAGAGAGAGAGATAGCGGATATTAAAGAAGCACTATATACTGTATAGATCGATAGATAGATAAGAGATTTAGGGTATGGCTTTTGGTTAACCGGTCAAATCCGTCACTATTACATTTGCACGGGGAAGTGAGATCAAACGAACGCTAAGGATGAGATCACCAGCTCGATCCACTAGTCAAAAGACAACACACAGCTTATATATATATCTGAAATCATGCCCATTTCCTCCGTGTAAATAAATTCTCCGAGGGGGACAGGCAGAGCAGAAACTGATCAAAATGATACATTTGCATGACGGATCACGGCTTCCGCTGACCGTATACATGCATATATACATATATATATATGTCATCTTTGTGCTTCAGATGAAGAGCCAAACCAATAGCTAGCTAGAAGCCTGAACAATATGGTTCTGACCCAACTTCTTTGACGAATATGCGTGAGGGGTATAACAACGACACGACAGCTTACGTTCTGCCGGCCTCTCCCCGTCTGACCAAACGGAAAGTAGTCCCTACACGTGTCGACCTCCCGATGTCAATCTTTGACCAACCACCGATTCGTAGCTAAAACTTAATTAGAAGAGGGGGTTTTCTTCCCTCCGGTTCTGACGGCTAGCTAGCTGTTTGTTCACAAGGATACATGTATGTATTATATATTAATGCTTGTTGTATGTACGTATATGTATGGTGATGAACGTACGAAACCGGGAACGGCTAGCTAGCGTGTGTTCACCTTGTTGGACCATCTCTTCTTCTCTCTCGATCAACAATGGCAACGAGGAGAAGAGAACAGGTCGAGAGATCAGAGAGAGGGAGAAAGAGAGATGCGCATTGGATTGCTGCTAATGCCCTCTCTGTTTCTTGATCAACGTATAAATATTGTATGTTAAGCAGACGTTTGTTCATTGCGTGCATATGTGGGTACGTGTGGGATTTTCTCGCCTCTCCGCAAAGGCGGTTGATCAGCCTGGAGATGTGACGCAGAGCAACAGACCAAAGATTGCGTGCATATGTACATGCCCTTTCTTGCTCCTCTCTCTCTCTCTCTCTCTCCAGATTTGCAAGCAAGATGAGGATGCATAAAACAAGACAGTTTGGTTGATCTAACAGCACCCTCAGATGGCGTCTGATATCCGGTTGTCCCGACGAGGCTAGCTTTCATATCTTTCGTCGAAAAGAACGAGCCTGTTTTAAAACTTTCTGTTTCGTTTCCGTAGGTAGAGAAATAAAGTCTTGATCAAGATGTTGATGATACCTAGACACTAGAATGTTCGGTATCATGCATCGATCTACGCTCCATCGGATTAAGGTCGAGTACCGTATAGGAGCTTATTCAAAATCTTCTACTAATCTATCGATCTATGGAAGTAATGATATCAATGGCTGATGTTTAAGTTGATATTAACTTGAGGTTACTGTTAAACATTATTATTATTATTAAAATTAATATTGATAATAATCACTTTAAGATATTTAACAACAATATTAATTTTGAAAATTGACAGTGTAAACAAAACATATAATATAATATCAGTGTCAACAATTTTGATATTTATAATCTGACATTTAAAAATATCAATATTAAGATAATATTATGTTTAGATACTTTAATAAAACAGACTATAAAAAAACGTGTTTTGATCGCACATATTAAGTCATAAAGGTCGGCGTTCCAATTTTGACCAAGCTGGACTTTCGATATGATCTTAATTAAGAATTTGGCAAGAGCAAGAGCTTGCATTCGGACGCGTGAGGAGTTTCCAAGGAAGAATATATATAAGTAAATAAATAAATAAATAAATATATATATATTTATTTACTTATACATCTGAACGGAGAAGTGCTATCGATCGCAGCATTCAACAAAGCACGCAAGGCAAAACCCAAATCAGCATCCAAGTCAAACTTAACAAATCAAGTTTCAAAGATTAATGGAGAAATAAAAGGAAAAAATGATAATGCTGACGAAGGATGTGTGTGTGTATATATATATATATATATGAGGAAAAAGTTGAATATCTATTGTTATGAACAGCAGTGTGCTTTCATTCTTGTATCATCTGACTTATGAAGGAGTACTATATATAAATGTCATCCGGAGGGAAATTTCTACACTATATATACATAAAAAGATAGGGTCCATATATATATATATATATATATGAAATATAACGTACTTAAAGTTATACATATGATCAGTCGATATATATGTCTGTGGTGAAAAAAAGTTCTCCCCCCTCCCCATGGATAATGCTAGAGATGATCCAGATCTAGCTACTCCGACGATGAAGAGAGTTGTAGAGAAAACTGTGATCTCGAAGGGTGCTCGGCAGGGAAAGCTGCAGCTAAGGATCTGTTCGGTCTCGGGATAACTCGGAGATAAATCTGGTTTATCTCCAAAATTTAGAAGATAAACCAGGGTCATCCGAAAATATTTTGGTACCAAACATGCCCTATGAGCCCAGCTGTGGCGTGGGTGCGCCCTCTTCTCGTGTACGCAACGCAGGCTGTCGGTGGCCCACTTGATCAAGCACCAGCCAGCACCACACGCGCATGCTAAACTGTTGCCGATTATCATACTCAGTCGTGTTAACTTGAAAGAACCAAGTGCGGGATAGTTAGATAGTTTTTGATAAGTTAAGGGTTTCGGCAAGGGAATATCCGTGGTATTAATTAATAAATACGATACTGATGTGATATAAATTGAATCCGAAAATTATTATCCGTATCCGATTGTCAACTCACCAAAATTAAAAAGACTATTTCTTTTAATAGTTATATCGTATTATTTAATTAATTTAGCATGGTAAACTAAATAAATAATAATTGTCTAAATTTTATGTTATTTTACAATTTACAAGTATAATTTTAAAAAAACGATTTTTAAGTGTTTAAATAAACAAGATCTAAAGGCGTGTGGTATACTCGCAGGGAAACAATGAATCGTGTTTTAGATGAAAATAAATTACATGTAACTAAATAATATAATATTTTTATTTATTTTAAAAAATACTGCAGGAAAAATATTTTACTTTATTTTATTTTTGCATACATCCGAATCCAAGTGAACCCTTTAACCTTTCAGATTTATAAACATGCATGACAGAGATGTTAAGAATGAGAATGAGATTTCCACAACCTTACGACCAAACTAAAGCAGGTTCGCTACTGTCCAACTGAGACCCACCAGGAAGGACAAGAAAGGAAAAGTCTAGTGAAAGGATTACGAAGTTTAAAGTCAATGATTTTAGGTCTAAAAGATAATTTTGTCAAACGGAGCGACCCAAAAATAATTCGTCTATTAACTTAGGACTGTGAACTGAAAACCCACTACACCACCACACCTTACTTCGTGTCCTCTGTCTCCCACGCTTCAACCTGCAATTCACCTGATCTACCATCTCTCGCAGGCCGCTACCTCAGTATTAATCCAAAGGCGACGACAGGCGTGTGGATTGATTTGCTCGTAACCGTGGAGTTTCAAATTTTCATTTAGAAGGATAAAACATATCTTCTATCGACCCCCCCTCTCTCTCTCTCCCTCCCATCTTTCGAAGCTTCTGGTAACAACTTCTTCATCCACTTCTCACCCCCTTCTTCATTGACAAAACCAAACGTATATATGGGCAATTTGTTCTCTGGTCACCAGCACTATATATGTTTAGGTTTATCAGATGCTACTGTGTAGGAGGTATTTTCTTGTCTTCAGAATGAAACCTTTCTTTATTTATTTTTTCTACATATACACAAGATGTTCTCTAATATTAGCTCTGATGACATTCTGCTTTACAAAATACACAATCCATCAGTGCAAGAGATGACAAATTAATTAATAAAATACATACATGCATGAGAATAGAACGTGGAGGATGGACCTCTAACATAATGCAACTAGTAATTAAGCCAATAAATGTATTAACTATAGCGATCATTTTGGCTGGAAAAGAATTACAAAAGCTGCAAACCAGGATCGAAGTTATATATATTTGCTGTAGATGTTAGTCTCTAAATTTTGTCCTTTGTAATGCTTGATTTGACATTTCACATATCTACATCAATTATACATATATTAGATTTTCTTTAAAACCATCTCATTTCTTTTAGCGAGTCTAAGCATTTGGCATTTATACAAACTGTATTTGTAATCCTCAACTATTATAGCCTGTTTTCTTTTAATTTTTCGCTATAACTCATTGCTTCAAGATCATAACAAATTATCCTTTAGAGACTTATTCATTTTTTGTATACCATTGATATCAGCTATGATACAAGATTTTCAAATTTAAAGAGCTAACCAAGTTTTTGGAAAGTTCATCTTGAGTTTTGTTATATATAAATTGTCTCTTTTTATCTCTCTGCCAATCTCAATCATTTGGGACTAAAATTTGAGTTTTAATCTCTCTCTCTCTCTCTCTCTGAGTGTGTGTGTGTTTGTAAGTCGGGAAGAAAACTTGAAATGAATGGATTTCACATGACTTGTTGATTCATAACAGTGATGACATTATCATTAAAGTTGGTTTTCACATAAACGAAGGTTGTAGTTTGTTTCTTGTTCCATAATTTCACGAATTTCAAAACTTTTAGTTGTAGCACCACATTTTATCATTTTATCGTAAATATAAATGATTTAATTAGATTACAGAGTTGATATATATTTCTTCATTACAAAAAAGTATTTAATATTTTAAACCATATTTTTACATATTAACTATCCTCAGTCGGTTTATTAGATGACAACAACCAATTAAAACTATAGTAAATATCTATAAAACCGGCTCATGTTAAACATTTTATACAAAAATGTATCATTTAACATAATTTTAATATTTTAAATATTAAAAAGCACAGGTACGAACCAGGTTTTTATCGGCTAGTGAAAAGTACGTAATTACTCAAGTAGACGACACCCAGAGGCCAATACTATCTTAAGTACTTGAAGAACTCCACGATTTATCGGGAAAGATCATGAAGAGCAGACGTTCGTACGCCTCCATCTCTGATAAGACGAAGATTTATTTGATTTATTGATACCTAGCTAGCTCGGCTCATCATTTATTCGGTTCATCACACGTCGGTGCCCTCGCAACCGCAGCTACTCCTCTTCTTCTCTCCGGCTGGCTAGCTGCTCATCACCCTACTGATCGGCGGCGCCAGGTCCCCCGCGGGTTTCCTGCTCCGTCTTCTGTCGGCCGGCCTGCTGCTGCGTCGGGCGGAAGAGCAGGAACTCCTCCCGCCTGTTGTCCCGGATCCGCCGCGCCTCCGCCTCGGAGACGCGGTAGGAATGCTGGATGACGCTGAGCGGCAGAGCCCGGAAGACGGAGGCCTTCCCCGCCACAGGGCTCTCCATCGCGTCGTCGCTGGTCCTGAACGACACCCACTCCAGGTCCTCCTCGCCGCCCCCCGCCTGCGTCGCCACCACGAAGTTCTGGGGGATCACCACCATCTGGCCCTGCCGGACCTCGCGGTCGAAGGTCGTCCGCCCCCCGGGTGGCCGGAGATCTGCAGGCGCCCGGACCCCCTGATGATGTACACGATGCTGTGCCCGTTGATGTGCCAGTGGGGCACGTACTGGGCGTTCTGCATGCCATCCATTTGAATTAAATCTATCTATCTATGCACGAACTAATTACTATATAAGAGCATGCTGCATGCATACGTACCCGGCGGAGGACACCTCTCTGGAGGCTCATCTGGAGGGAGCGGAGGATGGGCAGCTTCTGGCTGTTGAGGATGCTGACCCTGCCGGCCCGACGGTCGTACACGTCCGCACGGCTGGCGTCGCCGACGTTCTCCCTGATCCTCATGTGGCACAGCGCCTCCTCCAGCCCGTTCTCCTCCTGCTCCTCCCCGGCTGGCCTGATAACCTGAAGCCCGCTTTGCACGCGAACGATGTCCCCCTTCCGGTCGTCGACGTCGGAGCTCTGCAGCTTCCGGGCGGTTTCCTTGCTCACGCCCAGCGCCTCCGCCAGACTCTCCGCTTCCAATCCCCCAAACACGCTGCCGGCCGACGCCTCTTCGCTCTGGCCGGTTGCCTCTTCACCGCGTTGCCCGCTTCCTGCAAGTTCAAATCGCTGCACGACGTCCGTGCATAATTTTCCATACTCCCATCTCTCGAAGATGAACGCCCCGATCTTTCCATTCGATAATAATATTATATATAATACTCACCCGGAACCTCCTGTCGAGCTGGTTTGCATAGCTGCCGATGTCGGCGACGGTGACCGTGACCAGGGGTGTGTCGCCGTCGTTGTAGAACCAGGTGACCACACCGGCTGGAACGGCGAAGACGTCTCCACTTCGGAGGAGGTGAATCTTCTGGTGCTGGTCGCCGTACCTTTGTTCCTCTCGGAGTTCTTCTGATCCCCTTTGCCCCGCCTGCTGCTGGAAGGACTGGAAGGTCTCGGGGCACCCGGGTATCACCAATCCACTGATTCCAGAACCTGATCGAATGCATACATTGATGGAGTTATATTGGCGATATAATCTCATGATCATATTATAATATTTAGTTAGTGTTCGAGAGAGAATATGGTTATTAATTAGTTGTACATGTTCACGACTGGAAGCCTAATTAACAATAAGATTCGATCGAGGCAAGCTGTGAACACCAACTAGCCTTGAATGACGTAGATGAGGCGAGGGGCGTTGGAATAGTAGGGCCGCCGGAGGCCCCTGGGCTGGATGGTGGTGCGGAAGGGAGCGACGCCGGCGCACTGGAACTGCTCGTCCTGGTGGTCCCAGTACTCCGTGACGCCGGCCTCCGACCGGACCCTCCTCGACGGCTCAGCCGCCTGCAGCTTCTCCATCCGGCACTCGCTTTCCTCCGAGAACCGGCGACGACCCGGGGAGGGCTCCGGCCCCAGACCGTAAGGAAGCTGCCCGAGAGAGACCTGCAGCTGGCAGAGGAGGAGGGTGAAGAGAGCGGCGGAGAGGAAGGTGACGCCGGAAGTCGCCATGAATCAATGCAAGCTAGCGTCTCAGATCGGATCACCGGGCGCCGCTGGCGAGATGGAGTGGTACGTAGGGTGCGAGCATTATATATAGTTTGGTATTTATAGGCATGGTGCAGTCGCCGTCGCCGGGACACGTACGTCTATCTATACGTTGAGATCATCGGGACGGACTGTTACAGCTTTATGGAACGCTTTAGATCCTTCGGCCGGCGTCTCCTCTGCATGGTGCTCCGACGAGCGCCACATGACATGCCCGTCTCGTCTCAAGCAAGCTGCACGTACGCACCGCGACACCGAACCTTGGGCTTTGCTTCTGCCGGAGCGCGGCCACACGCAGGGGATGGCGACGGACCTGCTCACGCTTCTTCGTTGGTGACGCACGGGGCTCTTTCATGGCCGTCCGTTCGTTCATGAGGTTTATTCTTCAGTTGATTAAGGTCCGTTGGCTGCAAGACAGATTGTCATATTTATTGAACACTTCTGCTCAGCCCAATTATAATGAAATAATTGAAAAGTGAAAAATGAACTGATGATTAATTATCTACACCAAGAGAGAAAACTTTCATTGTAACTCATCTGAAACAATGAGACTTATCTTTTAGGGGGTGTTTTGTTGCATCTTAATTTTTTAGATGATTTCATAACAGAAGATTATATCGTATACTAGCACAAACTAGTCAATTTTCAAAAGTGAAAAATATGATATTATCGTGTTTGGTAAAAAAAATATAAATTTTAAAAATGATAATAAATTGTTTGATGATATTTTAAATTAAAATTTTTATTATCTTCTCTCTAACCTCCACGATATCACCATGAACGAGTCAACAAATTTCGGATAAGCTGATCTCTATCCGGCCTCACAGTAACACATTCCGATTGTGTGTATATATCTCCTTCAGTGCTTTGAGTGCCTTCCCTCTTGCCAAACACTGACAACGGTATTGACAATCAAGATAAGGAAGATCACTGGGGGCTAAACAAATGTTGAGATCTCCATCTCACCCTCTTCCTCGTCACCATCATTCCAAACGAGGACAAATGAGACGACAGCGGCACCCAAGAAGGATACACACCAGAGTGTCGACATTGAACTGCTCGAGCACCAGTTGCCATATTGATGGGCTTGAATGCTTCTCAAGTTCGTATCAACTGCAGGGGTGTCAAATGAACGGGCTGGCCCGTTAACCCGTCAAAAATTTCATCGCGGGCCGGGCTCAAGTCCTCAAAAAAATGAAATGGGCTTAAATAAAAAATTGGTTCCCATTTTCCTTTTTCCGGCTGGCCCGGCGAGCATGACCCGCTGGCCCGTCTGAAACCCGTCAGGCCGTCACTCTGCCAGGCGGGGGTGAGAACGCGTCTGAAGCCCGTCAGGCCGTCACTCTGCCAGGCGGGGGATGATCACGCGTTCTCACCCACGCAGGCGGCGTTGCCGCGGCGGCGGGCAGCCACCTGGCAAATTGGTCCCAATGTATCGGATAAGTATGGAGATATAAAAAAAAACTTAACGCATTTAATGTTGTTACTGTACGTAATGAGAAATAAAAAATTGAAAATCTCTCCTTTTTTTTTGCTTTGCGTAACAGCAATAAAAATTTACAAAAAGTTGTCAGAATGTATGAGACAAATTTTAATGAGAGTGTCAAATTTTTTTAAGTGAAAGATAAAAAAATTTATTGCATTTAATACTGTGCGCAACAAGGATAAATAAAAAATTGAAAATCTCTCTCCGGTTTTGCTTTACGTAATAGTATTAAAAAATTAAAAAATTGAAAATCTCTTTTCTCCGGTTTACACATAGTAAAAGTATCAAATGCATCAATTTTTTTGTCTTTCACTCAGAAAAATCAGACATTTCGATTAAAATTTGACAAATCTATTCAGACCAATGAATTTGGAACATTCACAATTATAAGATTGATTTTTTAAATTTTAGAAAAGAGAAAATTTTAGCATTGGATGAATGAAGATGTTTCGATTTAATAATTTAAAATTTTTTGAAATCAAAATATCCAAAAAACTATTTTTAAATATTTTTACGTTTTAATTTTATTGGACTTAACTGATCAGTCAAATTCAAACTTAATAAATCATAATTTAAGAATCTAAGTAAAATTGTATAGACTTCTGGAAAAAAAATATAAAGATCTTAAAGTGAGACTATTACAGGCCGACTTTATATTCTGGGTAGAAATCAATTTTTCAAAATCTGATTTCATAGAAATCGTAGGAAAAAAGTCTGACTTCATTTTTGCTGTGGAAGTTGGACTTGGTGACTTCAACTTCATCCAAACTGTGTTATTCTTCTGATTTTAAATTTTACAGTGTTATTTTATCAAAAACTCAATTTTAATGTGTGTCTGCCAATTTGTTGGGGTTAGAACTTGTCCAACTTGATGGATGATGTAACCTCTCACACCCACAAGTCGAACCCAAAACGTGTTACGCGTGACCTAGCCAAGACGACAGAGGTGGCGTATGAAACTAGTTGTCTCAGCAGGGGGTGTCAAATGAACGGGCTGGGCCCGTTAGCCCGTCAAAAAATTCATCGCGGGCCGGGCTCAAACCCTCAAAAAAATGAAACGGGCTTAAATAAAAAATTGGTTCCCATTTTCCTTTTTCAGGCTGGCCCGGCGAGCATGGCCCGCTGGCCCGTCTGAAGCCCGTCGGGCCGTCACTCTGCCAGGCGCGCGTGACCAAGCGGGCGATGGTCACGCGTTCTCACCCACACAGGCGGCGTTGCTGCGGCTGCGGGCGGCCACCCGGCAAATGGTGGGTGCCGGTGATGGATCTCGATCGGTCGTCTGCCGCTCCGCCGTGATAGGAGGAAATGATCTGACCTGGAATTTATGTGCGGTTAATTTAAAGCAAAAATACGGGTTGTCTCTTGACAAACAATTTATTGCTGTAAGAAAAAATCGTAAACGGGATAGTTAATTGGATTTTGAAACAGATGTCGTATATAGGTAGTGTATTTAAAAATCATAACTTCAAACGATTGTAGAAAATAGAAGTTGTGGCTTTGAAAACACTAATTCTATGATTAACTACTATTATTACTACTACTAATAATAATATAACTAGCTGCTCATCAAACTCAGGTTTGTTAACTGGTAAAGTTTTTTATTTTTTTCCTATTTGTTAATTTAAAATAATAAATGAGAGTTGAATCAAGTTTTATTTAATTTATTGATACGTTTTCACTCTTAAACATATTAACCATACTTGTGCTTATCGTCGTATGAAAATAATTTTTTAAAAATTTTTGAGATAAAAAACTAGATATATAATTTCATACACACAAATGTTATCTTGGTGTAAAACTGATTAACGCAGGAAGGAAGAAGAAATAAAATAATAAATATATATATTTAATCACCATTTTTATTTCTTAAATTATGGTAATTCACGAATTGATAGATTTTATATTTAGTTGAATTATGAAATTTACTCATAATTTTATGATCTCTTTGTGATGGTTACAAATTTTCACATTTTTATTGATTTTACGATTTTTGTAGAAATTTGCTATTTGTGGCATTTTACAAAACTCAAGCCCGTTGGGCCGACGGACTTTGACGGGCTAAAGCCCATTCACGCAATCTAAGCCCGTTGAGCTTTCTACATGGGCTTGGGCTTGGGCTCTATGTATATGGGCTGAAGGGGGCCTGGGCCTGGCCAGCCCAAGCTCAGCGCATTGACACCCCTAATCAACTGTAGCTTTTCCATCTCTTCAACACCTGTTCAAGTGAAAGACCGTGATCCGCCGTCATCTGAAAGGTTGAAACACCTGCTCACACTCGTATACGTTCCTCTCCCACATAGGATATACAAGAGCGCCACTAGAAAAGGATCGATGACGCTCCATCGCACTTGACTCGATCTTGGCCTCCTTTCCCCATCCTATCGGATGAATCCTGTACTTAATTTGAAAGATCAAACCTCATAGATGTCAAGTAAGCAAGAGAGACACACCTTCAATCCACATGCCACCTCTGGAATTCAAACTTGCAAACGGGATCCAGCTGAGTACTGAAGGGGATTAAGAGCATGATCTAGATATTAGAGTTCTCTTTTCTTTTCTCTTTTTTGAAGAACAACAACACCACCTCCTAATTTATTTATAACATAAAAGAGTACAAGGACGATGATACAACAGTAGACTCAAATTAGAAGGACACAACTACAAGGACAAACTAGATATTAGAGTTCTCTCTGTCCTTCGGAGCGAGAGAGCATCGTCGAAGTTGAGAAACCTCCTTTTCCCCTCCACTGCCGGAGTGCTCCATTGTGTATCACTAAGAATGAGAGCTTTGGCTTGAGGGTATGTCCGCTGGGGAGAAAGCAAGCACTTTAGGGGGAAAAAAAAAGAGGTCGATTCCTCTTTTTCTTTCTATCTCTTGCACTATCTGAGAAAACTTTTTAAAACAAAAAACAAAAAAAACTACCAGACACTTTTTAAACTATTTTAAAAAAAATTTAAATAAAAACAGCGATTCTCGTGTTACCAAACACCCCATTAAGAGTCAATTGACCTTTTTCAGAGATGAAATATTATATATTTCAAATTTAACTCAACTCATATTACTCTTCCTTTGAACTCCATATATAAATAGGCCATAAACCCATGAAATTGATTGAGGCACATAAGAGCTTTAAAATCGAGCAAGCAATGGAGAAAGGCAACAAGGTAAGAAAATCACACAGCTATATATATAGGTCTACTCCGATGAGGAACGATCCATTTTGTTCTCCTATTCGGCCAACCTGAAATTCTTTCTTGGAACTGACTCTGGGCGTGAGAGATGTTATCGATGCCATCTCCGTTGATGAGATATATCCTCAGTTGCTCCAACTTCTACATCTTCTTCCTTCAATTTTGTCATTAAATCTCACCAGTTTCTATATTTTTATGCAAAATAAAGTTGAATTTGCATCCATATATTAGTTATTCAACCCTATAATCTAATTTTCTAAAGAAGAAACTAGTTTCCCCATACTTATATTTTGCTTTCAGAGTAAGACTAGGTTCCACAGTACTACTTCTACCTCCCTCATTCTAAGAATATATTTTTGTCAGTTTCATTGTTTTCGTAGCTAGGGACTTTGTATAATTGGGAAAACTACTTAGATTATTGCAAGAGAAGTCCTTACATTCTAGCTAGCCAGAAGGTGAGAAATCAAAATTTACAGCCTTCTAGCTAGAAGTGAAATAAACAGAATCTTAAAACTCTGTTTGCTACAAGATTATTTAGAGAATAACTCTGGTTTATCTTCTAAATTTTGAGAATAAATGAAATTCATCCCTGAATCAATCTCGTACCAAACAACCATTAGGTTCTTATCGAGCAAGGTGTGACCATCGATATAGTCGCATTTCGAATGCACACCTATCGATAGGGGTGTCAATGGGCCTGGCCCGACCTGGCCCGGCCCAAGGTCGGCCTGCTTATGGCCCAGTTCAAAAGATATTGGCCCAACCCGACCTGACCTGTGCTATATTGTTGACCCGGCTGACTCAACCCGTAAAAATTATTAACTTGGCCCGGCCCGGCCCGACCCAACTTTATATTTTATAAATAAATATTTATTAAATATGATAAATTTAATTATTTAAGATAACATTATAAAATTAAAAATAATTTAATTAAAATATATTTTTAATAAGTAAAAGTGATATTTTTGACATACAAAGTTGAAAATTTTTTGGCCCGCTTTGACTCGCATCGGCCTGCCTCGGCATGTATGTCAGCTCGACTAAAGCCCGCGGGCCAAAATTTGGGCCCGTTAAATAGCCCGCAGTCGGCCCGGCTCGCGAACCCGAGGGCCGGCCCGGCCCATTGCCACCCTACCTATCGAGCATGGCATTTCATGCATCCAAGTATCTTAGAAGTTTCCCTTTTCCTTTTCGGGGTTAATATACCATGCCGTACTCCAATTTATAGCCTCACTCAAGTTTTCTTTTCCATGAATATATTATCATCAAATTCAATAAACATAGCTATTTATTATTATATTATAAAGTACCGATGATTTAAAATAAAAAAATTTTTAATTAACAAAAATGATATTTTTAATTAAGTAAATTATATTAATAATTATTAAATATTAAATTATGTTGATTTATTTGACATAATTAATCAAATATATTTAAACACTAGATTTGTTTACTATAGTTAAAATATACACCTAAGAATATATCCAACCAAATATATGAGTAAAAAGATATTCTACATATTAAATAAAATATTTTAAATAAAAATAAAATATTTTTAAAAATTAATACATAAAAATATATTATGAACTTACATTGTAATTTTAACTTTTTTATGTCATGTTCATCATCATAACAACTTCAAAATATCATTAATTTACTCAATATAGTTATTATAACATGATGTTTATATTATATTTTAAAATATTTTATTTGTTACGTTGATTATATATATAGAATATAGTTTTGACTATATATTGCGCTGAATATATCAACTTAATTTTAATATTTAATAATTACGTTTAAAAGTATTTAACTTTTCATTGGGAGAGAGAGAGAGAGAGAGAGTCGCGCTTAGAATAGAAAGAGGTTGCATTTGAAAAATCAAGAATGACTCCTCTGTTACAGTCTCCTTTACCTGGCAGAGGTCGTAGTTTGATTTTAGTCAAATAATTGATTGGTGATGGACATTGGAATTATGAAAATGTTGTTAGGAATTTTGATGCTGAATCTTCAAAGAGAATTTTAAGTACTCCTATTTTTGCAAATGTGGATCAGGATAAATTGATGTGGAGGTTTACTAAAACTGGGATTTTCACTACTAAATTAGCTTATGCTTTTTATGCAAATTATAATATTCTCCCGGGTACTTCTGAAAAAAATTTGGCACCCAAAAATTAATAAAATCTTTCCCGCAAAGATTATTATTTTCCTGTGAAAAAGATTAATTAGAATGCTTCCAACAAATGTGTAGAGATAGCTAAGCGTTGTCCCTATATCGACCCAAGTTGTGGAATCTGTCAAGCTCCTCGGGAAACTCTAGAGCATATTTTCTTTACCTATCCTCGCAGCAAGGCCGTATGGTTCGATTCATATTTGGGGATTACTCATTCAAGTTTTTCTCGGGGTTTTAACGATGTTATTCTTTTCTTTCTTTCCTGGATACTGTCAAAAAATAATCAGTTTTTGTATTTAGGGATTCTTGGCATATCACTACTATGGCAACTTTGGAAAAACAGGTGTGATTCAACTTTTAGAGCATTCAAGAGGAGTCCGGTGTGGATACTTACCAAGGCACAGAGAGAAGCACATTTCTTCTTGAATCAGGTGGACTTTCCGGACCTTATGCTCGCTCTCAAATGGTCTCCTCCTCCTCCATCTCAGATTAAGATCAACGTAGACGCCGCAACGGACGCTACAAGAGGGGCAATAGGTGTTTTAATCAGAGATTGCAGAGGGAGGGTCCTTACTTGGAAGACTTGTATTTCCCGTTTCATAGGCTCACTTTCGTTGGAGGCTGAGGCAATTTTCGAAGCCTGCTCCGGGGAAGTTTTGGATCGTTGCTCTTCTGTCGTAGAGAGTGATGCTCTGTCGGTTGTAGACGCTATACGTAGGTCCGGATCAGTCGGCTGGCAAATCTCTTCCCTTGTTGATCGGTGCCGGCGGAGGTTGGATGGAGTTCGGCTTCCGTTGTCTTCTGCCCTAGACACTCTGAACGAGGCCGCTCACCGTTTGGCAAAATGGGCGTCGCATACGGATTTTACTTGTCCTGGGTCGACGTCTATTCTGGATTCCCCGATCGAGAGAGAAAAAGAGAGTGAAAGTGAAATTAAGAGATGTCTCGTGTAATGGTGCGAAGAACTTTGCTTAGGTGTTATTTGACAGGGGCGTAACTTAGAGATAAATTTGATTTATTCTCTAAATTTTGAGAATAAATTAGATTTATCTCCGTATTATCTCGATATTAAATAGTCTCTTGTCTGATCGTTAAATTTCGAGAAAAAAATAAAGTAGTTCTAAAGTGTGTTTTGATTTAATTTTTTTTCATTATATACATGGCCAAGGGCAGCCCCATTTGGCTGACCGTCTGACCGAGTTTTCGCGGTCACCAACCGGCGGGACCGCTTCGTGGTCACCGATGGCCCGGTCATGCTCACCTTGCACATAAGATAGTCCAATTTTGTCGTCGGTTGCCTCCACGGTTCGAACCCGGGCTGCCGGGCGGGCCTCCTCTGACAGGAGATCACGTGTCCACCGCCGCACCGCGGCCCTGCCTGCCGACTTCACCTAGGGGTGCAAACGGGTACAGATGATTTTGCTACCGAATAGGATAGGTTACCAAAAGTTAAAAGGGTTCATCATCCTCAGTAGGCGTGGGCAAAACAATTCAAATCGAGAAATCAAATCGAACTAACTCATTATGTTCGGTTTGGACCCCTTTCGATTTGGTTCGATTTTAAATTCTCCAAATTGATTTAAATCAAACAAACCAAATAAATTGACTTAATCAAAAAATCATAAAAAATTTATTATAGTATTACTAAAAATAATATTTTTATAAATTTTTAATAAAAATAATATTTATTTTGATCATTTTAACTTAAAAATTATTATATATGTAAAAGTATAATTAATTTAAATATTTTTATACATTTTCAATTTAACCTCGATCAATCAAATCGAATTGAAATCGGTTTAGTTCGATTCAATTTGAGAAGTTGATTCGATTCAATTCAATTTAGAAAAAAATAATCTAAATCAAACCAAATCTAACCGTGCCCACCCTCAGCTTCGGGAGCAAACTCTCCTCTGCCACATGAAACAATCACCTGTGACCGTTTTAAATTTTTTTTGTCGCTAAAATGTCCAATTTATTATCAACCATTCATATTGTTATTTTTTATTATTAAGTCGTGCAATATTTTATTCACCTTTAAACAAATATTTTCAAGAGATTAATAATTAATATATCGCAAGTTGCTAAGGAGTCAGCGACAGCAAACACAGATTAATACATATTGCATCGGTTCGGTTAGCAAAGAAAAAGAAGAAGAAGGTGCACACCCATGTGCGTGCATTCATGAATGGGGCCGCTGCAGCCCATCCAGAACGTAGGTGATATTTCGCTTTACTCCACGAGACACGACAGTTCTTTTTACTTAAAAAAAAGTTCGAATCACCTCACAAAATCAAATATCCCATCTTGTCGCGTGTTTATTGATCGTCTCATCTAGTGGTGCAAACGAACCAATACACTCGACAAGTAGCTCGAAGCTCGGCTCGATAAAAACTCGACTCGACTCGTTTATTTTGTTAAATGAACAAACTTGAACAAAAAATAAAGCTCGACTCATTAAACGAGTCGAGCTTGAACAGACTCCTGCTCGGCTCGATAAACTCGCGAGCAGCTCGATTAAATATTATATTATATATTTATTTTTAAAAATTAAAATTTAAGTATGAATATTTATGTATTGTCACTTAAATATATTAAATAATTCAAAAATTAAGTTTAAACTTAAATTGAGTTTCATGAATGAGCTAAATCTAAAGTTTTACAAATGACTTTTTATTGATTTTGAGTTTATAAACAAGTTTGTATATAGCTTAAGTTTGAATATGAATTGAATTTTAGTCTAAGTACTACTCGAGTTCGAGCTCGACTTGGCTCGATTAATAAACAAACCAAACTTGAACAAGGGTTTCACATGCTCGCTAAAACTCGAGCTCGAACTCGAACTCGTGTAAAATAAACGAGCCGAGCTTGAACACCATACTACTCGGCTCGGCTCGGCTCGTTTGCACCCCTAGTCTCATCCATATTTAATATCTAAATATGAGTGATCTCAAAAAACTCTCTCAAAAAATTTCTTGAGATGATCAGAACTCAAGAAAAAAAAAGAGCGGATCACCTCAATTCCCGAGTGGAGGGAGAAGTCTCAGTCTCCAATTAGAAATGGCCACGTACCCTCGTCACTCAAGTGGTGGTTCAAGAATTAGTTCGGTGAACTGTTACCGAAAAGAGCTGAACTGTTACCGACGCCTTTGTAACTCACTACCCGTCGGTAACGAGTTAGTAAGGCGTCGGTAGCAGTTCGGTCTTTTTTGGTAGCGGTTCAACAACGGTTCAGTAACATAACATGAAAATCTTGAACCCGCTACCGAAAAAGGTTGAATCGCTAGCGATGTCTTTGTAACTCACTACCTGTCGATAACGATCGAGTTAGTAAGACGTTCAGTCTTTTTCGATAGCTGTTCATCGAACCAACTCTTGAACCGTCGCTTAAGTGGCAAGGGTGTACGATGATTTCTGATTGCGACCGAAGTTTCTCCCTGCACTCACTCGGAGACAGAGGTGACCCGCTGGGTACATTAATAATATTAATAATATTATAGTTGGCGGCCCGCAGTAACGAGCGGTAGATGCTCTTTCATCGTCCAGTTAATGGAGTTATCATAAGTAGCAGCAGCCCATAGGCCGGACATACCCGCCCATTCCATTCCATTCCATCCCCCATCCAAGCAACGAAGGCTCGTCGGAGGAGTATCATCTACCTTCCTCTCCCCGCTGCTCAAGCTAGCTAGCCTCGTTGTACATTAATTTCACGAGAGAATCGGGAGGGCGGATCCCCTCAGGAGGGCTCCTGAGGGGATCCCCTCAGCCCCTCTCACATGAGGGGCTGACGCGATGTGATTTGACCCCCTCAAATCACATCGCGTCAACGTCTTGTCAGCCCCCCATGTGAGGGGGCTGAGGGGATCCCCTCAGGAGGGCTCCTGAGGGGATCCGCCCTCGAGAATCGGGGGGTACGTACGTACGTACGTCTTGTGAGAGTTGAGCAAGGAGCCATGGCGTTCGTGATCTCCGACGAGGTGATGGGCATCTTCACGCCGGTGATCGTCTACTGGCTGTACTCGGGCCTGTACGTGGCCATGGGCTCCATGGACGACCACCGGCTGTTCACTCGGGATGAGGAGGAGGAGGAGAACCTGGTCTCCAAGGGCGAGGTCGTCAAGGGGGTCCTCCTCGAGCAGTTCTTCCAGGTCTCCGTCCACACCCTCCTCTTCAAGGTATGATCAGATCATCTCCGTTCAAATCGTGTGATCTTTTCTCTTCTTTCTTTTTTTTTGCTCGGTGTACTTTGATTATTGCAGCTGACGGGCCGAGTGGACGATACGGGGAGGTCTCTGCCCTCCTCGCCGGCGGCGATAGTGGGGCAGCTGGTGATCGCGCTGCTGGTCATGGACGCATGGCAGTACTGGTGGCACAGGACCCTCCACCTGAACAAGTTCCTCTACAGGCACGTCCACTACCAGCACCACCTGCTGGTCGTGCCCTACGCCTACGGCTCCCGGTACAACCACCCCGTGGAGGACTTCATCAACGACGTCCTCGGCGGCTCCGTCTCCATCCTGCTCTCCGGGATGTCCCCTCGCACCTCCATGTTCTTCTACTCCTTCGCCACCATCAAGACCGTCGACGACCACTGCGGGCTGTGGTTCCCCAGCCACCCCTTCCACCGCTGGTTCCACAACAACAGCGCCTTCCACGCCGTCCACCACCAGCTCTGCGGCGGCAAGTTCAACTTCTCCTCGCCCTTCCTGGTGGTGTGGGACAAGCTGCTCGGCACGTACCTGCCCTACGCCGTCGAGAGGAGAGACGGCGGCGTCGGCTGGGAGATCAAACCCCACAGACTCTCCAAAATTGACTGACCGCGCCGTTGCACACAATCGACTCGAGAGCCAGGGAGAATTCCATACTGGCTATATATGGGCTAATAAGATAACCTATTTATGTATTTTGTGCCCTTCAACTTCTCAACTCGGTAATTTTAAAATGCGCAACTGGGTCCATTTTAGAGTATGCATTTTCATCGTAGATCCATTTTTAAGATCACTTTACCATTAGGTCCATATTTTTGAAATATGATCGCACCCACTCCATTTTGATTTAAAAATGTCTCTTTTACCCCTCCATGATAAAGAAAATTCCTAACGTGCATTTCTTCTTGATATTAACAATGAAAAAGTAAAATAAACATTATTTTAAATAAAAGAGATTAAAATAAACGTTAAAATAATTTGTTAAAATAAATGTTGAAATAAATGTTAATATAATTCGTTAATACTTAAAAAATAAATTAAAATATTTTAATTAAAATAACGTTGAATGTTTAAAACTCTTAATATCGATCGATGCCGACATTAAACTAACATCAAATAAGTATTATTTTAATATTTAAAATAATACTCAAACTATGTTAAAATTATGTTATTTTAATGCTTAAGAGAAAGTCAAAATGTTTTAATTAAATTAACGTTAAATATTTAAAATAGGTTATAATTAAAGATGAAAAAACGTTGAAATAACCTACAGACATTAATATCTGCGTATGCTCACCGCCATATATTAAAAAAAACGAATAAACCAATAACACCCATTCATAATCATCTATTTAATTTGGGAATAGCGATTCAGAAACGTCTACATTAACGAACCTAATCCGATTCCATACATATGCGTCCCTCACAATCAGGCGTTTGTAAATCCAAATCATCAGAAATCAAGGCGCCGCAGTGCGTGGACACCACCTTGTGACCGGATGGGAACAAAATCGAAGTTGGAACAAGTGTGCGGCCGACTCCTCTTGTTGGACGGGAAGCAGCTGGTATGGAACAAAGACCCATCGCACCTGAATAAAAATCGTCTGGATGAGGCTCCTGAAGCTGCTGCTCGTAGATCAGAAGCTGTTGCTCGTCCTCTACGAAATACCCGATCAGCTAGATGCGGCTCAAACGAGGAAACTGGCCGAGTATCAGCAGAGATCGAGGAAGGAGGAAGAAGATGAACACGCACCAGTCAGAGCTGAACCTGCCTCCCCTGGAACGCTATCGAGGCGGAAGATTCCCGTCACATTCTTGAGGCGGCAGCTCATTGGACACCTCCGGAATCTGGTAGCGCACTGCCATCGCCACGGAACGGAAGGTCGGAATCTGGTCGTGTGCTGCCGTTGCCGTGGAATGGAAGGCCGGAATCTAGTCGCCCGCTGCAGTCGCCGTGGAACGGAAGGGACACACCGAGCGCCGCCTGAACGGGCGGGGGAGAGGAACGAATGTTAGGGCGAAGGGTAGATTTGGGATTTGGAGATCGAGTATCACGGAACCGGACCGGGTGATAAGGATTTTCGATGTCAACGGACTGAAGGGGATGATGATATGGTCAACGGAGTTTTTAGTAAACTGATTTTCTTAAATGGACCTGGTGGTAATTTTCCATTTTAAAATTTATAAGAATAGTATTAGAGCTTATCTTTCTTTAACACTGAAGAAGAATATTAATTAGAATCGCAAGATAGTCCCGTATCGATTATTACTACATGATATGATATGTGTTTATATAACGCTATAATTTTAGTTTTTATGATAAGCACTTTCATGATTTTCGTTCTTTTCTACTAACAATAACATATCCAACGCAGCCATCGTATAACTTATTGTGGTTGGTACAAAAAAATAACCCCTTCAAAAATTACCAAAATCTTATTTGATAATTAAAATAACTTCCGCTGTATGAAAACGCAATGTTTACACCATCCATGAGATGAAACGGCGACTAAACCAAAATCATGTTATCAACCTTCTATTCTTAGTTATTAACTCATGTTATACATTACTAACCAACCAGCTCACTTACGAATCTCTATATTTTGTTGCTAACTTACATTATAAATTACTAACATACTCAAATTAACTTAACTAATAATGCCTTGTATTAAGTTTTACCTACTCACATTCTACATTATACTAACTCATGTTACATATTCCTAACCCACCCCAATTCACTTGTTAACCCTTATATTCAGTTATTAGCCCATGTTATACATTACTAACACACCTATCTCACTTAATAGCCACATGTATTTCGTTACCCACCCACTCTATAAATTACTAAACCTCAAGTAGTTTATTATAATCTCACACTACATATTATTAACGCATGTCACATATGCTCAAGCCACATATTAATAGATTATTAACCCTTGTCTTTAATTATTAACCTATATTATAATTACTAAACCACCCAAACTCACTTATGAACTTCATATTTATTGTTACTAACTTATGTTTTATATTACTAACCTATAACCCTATGTTGTATATTACTAACCCATCTATATATATTATTAACCCAAATATTAACCTACGCTATATATTATTAATTTACCTAAACTCACTTCTTAGCTCATGTATTTTGTTGTTAATCACGGGTTGAAAGCTCACATACATAAAATATAAAATAAATAAATGGATATGATGCGATGGTATGGATTGATGTTTTTGATATTTGGTTGGATACGTGGATATGACACAATGTATGGGGGTGTCATTATGACGTGAGTTTTTTGAATTATAATTTGACATATCTCCATCAATTTTAAAATGAATTCAATATTAATTATGTCAAACGGTGACTTGGCAACTCTTGAATAATTGTCATAACATATCTGCGAGACAAAATTAGATGCATGATAATAACATGTATTTGATTTTAATTTTTTATTTTTAAAAAAATGAACATGCATGTGTGCCATCTTTCTTGGGTTTTTTGTACATGTATTTTTAGTGACTATTCTATTTGAATTTGTTTGGACCCTGGTTAAGGTAGACATCAACACTTCCTATTTTTGGAACTAGATCAGCTAGTATTTATTCTCATTAAAAGTGTCATTCGGGTCGAACTTAATAACATAATAGGTCTTCATTTAGTCTTCTTGGTCTTCACATCTCACTACACGAAAAGGTGTTATAGGAGACGGGTTAATGGTGATGGCTTTCAAAAGCTGTCTCCAATAATGTTAGTCACAACAGCTTAGGTCGTTCCAATAAAATCATCACCACACACTAAGTTACTGGCGACAACTCCTTCATTTGAGCCGTCGCGTTAGCAACTAAAATTACTAGACCCCTGGGAAAGCTGTTAATTAGCACGTTTGTATCCTATCAAATGATCTCAAATGACTTTGAAAATGATTTTATCTCTATTGAACATTTCTATCATTAGTTATTTCATAGACATAAACTTTTGTTCATCCAATACCTTAATT
The DNA here is from genome assembly GCA_036172225.1 of Cryptocoryne crispatula var. balansae. Lineage (NCBI taxonomy): Eukaryota > Viridiplantae > Streptophyta > Magnoliopsida > Alismatales > Araceae > Cryptocoryne > Cryptocoryne crispatula. The sequence continues at coordinate 9,803,931 of CM069922.1, read as the reverse complement.
GGATAGGGATTCAGCATAACTATCAATGTCTTAGTACATCTTTTTCTTTTGGATTTTGTACTCATAATTGGATCAATTTAGCAACTAATTTTCAAATTATTATCTTTACTGTAGCCAAAGATTTAAAATACTATCATATATGCATTCTCTATCACTTACCATGTAACACTTCCGGTTGTAAATATGTTAAAAGATTAAATTAGTGGACTACCAACAACTCCGGTTAACTATTTTTTAGAGCTTGACTTGAAAGTACTCTAAAGTTAAGTATGCTTTGTTGGGAGTAAGCCGAGGATGGGTCATCTCCTGAGAACGTTACTACTTAGCATGGTTGTTAAGCTAGTTAATTAATTTAATTGTTACACATAATATCAGAGCATGACATAGCCAAAAGATCCATTGTGTTTGGCCTAGGCGTGTGCTACGTGATGTGTGATCTTGATGAGGATGTCAAGTCTTTAAGAGGGGTAGATTGTAACACATTGAGTTGTGAATATGTTAAAAGATTAAATTAGTGGACTACCAACAACTCCGACTAACCATTTTTAGGAGGTTGAGTTGAAAGAACTCCAAAGGTAATCTTGCTTTGTTGGCCAAAGTTAGTTGATTTAATCATTACAAATGGTATCAAAGCGTGACCCAACTAGAAGGTCCATTGTGATTGGCCTGCATGTGTGATATATGATGTGAGTGTGATCTTGATGAGGACACCAAGCCTTTAAGGGGAGGTAGATTGTAACACATTGAGTTGTGAATATGTTAAGAGATTAAATTAGTGGACTACCAACAACTCTAGTTAGCCATTTTTCAATGGTTGAGTTGAAAAGACTTTAAAGTTAAGCATGCTTTGTTGGGTTAGTTAGTTGATTTAATCATTACATATGGTATCATATCATGACCCAACTGGAAGGTTCGTTGTGATTGACCTAAGTGTGTGATATGTGATGTGTGTGTGATCTTGATGATGACATCAAGTCTTTAAAGGGATAGATTATAACATTCTGAGTTGTGAATATGTTAAAATATTAAATTAGTGGACTACCAACAATGTTGATTAATCATTTTTTAGAAGTTAAGTTGAAAGAACTCCAAAGTTAAGCATGTTTTGTTGAGTGTGGGATGATGATGGGTGACTTGTTGAGAAGATTGCTAATTAACACATTTGTTGGGGCAATCAACTAATTTAATCATTATATATCGAGAGTAAATGATCTCTTGTTATTTGCTCAATTATATCCACCGGATTTCTCTTGTACTTGATTCATTAACTATACTTGACCATTGTCTCGATGATTTATAAGTTAATAGTCGAAGCATACAAGTTACGCTTAGTAAGACATTTTTGGCGACTAAGGTCAAAAGTCTAACTGTGATGATAAAACACTTAAATAGATAGTTAGGTAAGATATCATTCAGAGCTTCTAAATCTGTCAGTTCAGCGAACTCATTCCTCTAATGAACACATGTACATGTGTCTTAATGTCTCGACACTAAAGGCCAATATGATTGGTTATCCTATGATAAGACATTACATATACTAGTCTATATGAATTATTGATGTCACATCTCAAGAATCATATAAATAAAAATATTTAGATCACGTATGTGTCTCTAAATGATTGATCTCATTATCATGATTTCATCGTAATTTGATTTCATCATGATTCAATCATCATTCTATGTGATTAAGGATTTCATGTATCAAATAAGAGGTAGTAACAAATGTATGTCTATTTATTCGATTGAGTTATTTCAAAAAATGTCGAATCATATCAAATATGATTAGTTTATAGGACATACATTTCTTTCATATCAATATCAATATTATATGCTTAATTGATTATAAAGTTAAAACTAATATCAAAATATATTATTAAAAATATAAAAATAAAAAATATTTATAAAAATAAAAAATATATTATAAATTTTAATTTAAAATAATAAAATTAAAATAGTGTAAATTATCAAGATACACAATTCACTCAGCGTATTCACAAATATATTTTTAACTTCAAACTTATGTTACTTGAACTTAAATTTTTTGATAATATATTTTATCTCCACTTTCGGATGAAATAGAAAAATGGACTATACAAATCACTAATAGTAAGATCCACCCTTTTTTCCTCAAAATTTAACGAAGAATAATATTTTTAGACTCTTTTTGGTTTGATATATAGATTCGATCGTACAAATATTCTTTCAAGTTGAATTAAGTCAATTCGTGAACATAAGGTTATCCACGATATCTCATCGTACAAAATGACCAAATAAATACTCTTTCAAATTGAATCAAATCAAACCATGAACGGATAAGTTCATCCAATATCTCTTATTGTAAAAAAATAAAACCAAATATTCATTTTATATATATTAGAGATATTTTATTCAACATTAAGAAAATAATGATAGATCATGAAAGTTAAAGAAACAACATGTCTCTTAGGCATTTCATCTCCGAGCCTTTCATCTTCATTGGTCTCTTGTAACACTACTAAGCTCGACACCGGCCGACATCAAAGAGCATCAATGCTTTTGGAAGAATATGATTTGGTAGTTCTGTTGACTTCGTTTGGTTCCACCGAAGAACTTGGAGAGTCAGGAGTGGTAATACCCCAAGCAAACAGTTCATCCATGTTCAAGGGTAAATGGTTTGCAAGGAAGGGTAGGAGAAAGCAGATCTAAGAAAAGAAAATAGCCTATTCTTAGTGATGCAACTAGATCCGGAAGAGAAGACCTATCTGTAGATACGCGAATTTGGCCCGGTTACAGGAAGAACAATCTCATTTCTATAAGTAACACTTGTTTTCTCTCAATTAGAGAGGTCGATTCGACATAAAAATAACCAAATTTCAGGAAATCTTAAGGCGTCCCAACGCCGCGACGCCTGGCGTCGCGACGTCAGAGCGCCTAGAATTTCCTGTCCTTTCACCCTTTTATCCGGCCGACGACCACCGTACCCAGAGGCGTACAAAAGTACAAGCGCTCCTCTGCCGGAGCGCCTGCAATCCCGCGCGTGACACCCGGCTTTTCAGACGGTCAGCGATGCGTTGTCGAAATCGTACTGGGGACCCAGGCGCTCCGCCGTCGGACCACCTGGATTCCCGCCTGACAACTGTCACCGCAGGCTCCGCATGCGCCGGATTTGCAGTCTGACAGCCGTAGGTCGTAGGTGCTCCCCTGTCAGAGCGCCAGGATTTCCGCTGACAACCGCCGCCTGACACGCAGGGTGGTAGGTGGCGACAGTATGGTCGGACGTGCCGATCCGCCGACTTGTCGGCGGATTTTCAGGCGCTCCCATGCCGCGACGCCAGGCGCCCTCAGGACGGAGCGCTAGGGTCACTTTTGCGCACCTATAAAAGGAGACCCTTCTCCCACATTTAAGAGGTTCCAACCTTCCAAGCTCCCAAGAGAGAGAGAGTCTAAGGAGCAGAGAGAGGGATTCCCACAGCCTTAACCCCCACGAATTTTCTTGAGCCTCCCCAACACCCTTCCACCACCTTCCAACCCCCATTAGAGTCTACCATCCCATCCCCAAGCCTATCCATTCTCCATTACACCTCTTCCACCCCGTTCATTCAATACCACTCAAAACCATTCAAGACACCCGCCATCATACCATTAAAGACCATTGCAAACCATACGACGAGTGCCAAGGAATCTCCAAGACAAAGCTAGGGATCCGATCCTTCGTCATTGGAACCGGGAGAAGATTGCATTGAAGACTGCCGCAGAAGGACTGGAGCGCTCCCCCGACGCGACGCCAGGCGACCTGTCGTCGGAGCGCCTGCAATTTCCAGAAGCCAGAAGCACCGGGCTTTCCTACGATCTTCTTCCTTACCTTACTCTCTCCTTTATTGTTCATTTGGGTTTCATTATGCATGTTGCATTAGTATAGCATAACGCATCTTATTCATAGGTCATTTAGATCCTCCCTTAAGAAGGGGTTAGGAGTTAGTCCTAATCCGGTTCGTTCAACCCCTTTTGTCATTGCTCTTCTTTCTTACGAATAGTTACTGCTCCATCTTTAGTTCTAATCGTGGTGCTTTCATTCATACTTTCTTTTCAGGCAAGCGAGTTTCTCCAAGGCTCTTCTTCCCCGGCCGGCCGAGGAAGGAGAAGATAGAACCCCCGCAATCTCCCAGCTTATCGAGGTAACCGGTCACCCTCACTTCCTTTACTAGTTCATTTCTTTTATTTCTATCATCGGAGCCTCTCTGGCTCCTGGCGACCACACCATCCCTTCCCCTTTCGGTCTATAGGTCAAGTTAGTGTTGAAAATGCCACCGGCTATCTGATCTTCTTTCCCCTCGATTCTCCTCACGACCCGGACCGATCCTTCGATGCCCAAGTGACATCAAGGGTTGAGTAGTCCGGGGATCAAGGTGAGTGCGGAGAAGGAAAGAATGAAGAAAAGCAGGCAATAGATCGGTCCGTCGGAATCATCCACGACCGTGTCTATGGCGTGATCAACACGAACCCACCCTATCAAGACCGTAAGAAAGGAGCACACGCCCCACACGCGCGAGGACATATCTCTCGCCTCCTCCGCGGGCTCCCCCTCTCTTTCCCGGCGTCCACATCTTTGGCGACCACGGTGGGACCTCTAAAGCTAAGGGAAAGTCGCTTGCCATATTTCTTCGAATGAAAGCCCCTTCCATCAAGTAAGTCTTCTATTCACTCTCTTTATCTCCACGTTGATTCGTATTTAGTTCTTTTCCCTTCAAAGTTGGAACCTCTCTTGCTCACCGCGTGGGCCCCAACTCCTTGGCTCCCGCGTGAGCCACACCCCCCCTCATTTCCCCACTCACCGCGTGAGTGGTACATCATCGGCCCCGCGTGGCCCTCCCTTTTAGTTGATCCTATCAAAGGGGCACCAGCTGCTACCCTTTGCTAGGACGTTTGCAAACCGAGCTCCGCGAGCTCGAAGCATCTACAAGCACCGACTCCCGCGCGAGTCAACTCTACTTTTAATACATTTTTATTTAAAAAGCATTGTCATTTATTGCTTTCTCAGCATCATATCACCTTTATGTCCCCACGGGACCCTTGCTTTATAGCTTTTCTTAAAATTTGCTGATTTCCGTTAAAAGCGTCCTGATACCGCGACGCTTGGCGGCGCGGTACCGGAGCGCCTGCAATTCCCCGAAACTGCTTTTAGTTCCTGATTCTTGTTTCACTTCCAACCCTTATCGCTCTTACTACCCTTTAATTTTCAGCATGCAAACCTGTCTTAGTGTTTAAATCTCTTTGTGCATCATCATCTTTTAAGCTTCTTTGTACTTCTCTCACGTTGTGTTGCTTTTATTTTATTGTTGCTTGCTTCTTTATCCTTGCCCATTCCCTTGCATTAGCTTGCATCGAGGTACCGGTTCCATCCGGCCTCGTAGGTCATCCGAGAAGGGGGCTCACTCTCCTCCCAAAGCCATACACATCCAAAACACCATTCTTGGTGGATCTCGACTTCTCTTCCGGGATTCCCTCTCGGTTGACTAAGTTGGTTTCCGCCAAGGCCTCCGTAAGTCCCCAGACGTGAAGGATTCCCTCTTCACCGATCGGGCTGGTTGTACCATTTCCCCAAAACCCGAAGTTTACCCATTACCTATCCGTGTGAGAAATCGTTCCACCTTACATTGCTCGGCGTTGTGTGAGCATAGGGTCCCACCCATTTATTTGAGTGGACAATACTTTGCTAAACAAGCCACTAATCTAAGGTTGGAACAAAAATTTGCGCTAAGCATTCCAAGTCTTTGCTCTAACTTGTTTGTGTAACCAAAAGAAAAGAAAAAGGAAGGAGGAGACTCTCTCCTACAAAAAAAAAATCCAAAAAAAAAATCACCAAAAGAAGTTGTTCCTTTGAGGTAAAAAACTTCTCTGATCACAACAATCAAAGAAAATAACCTCTAAGAAGCAATCCAAAAAAATCTTTGTCAAAGAAAATTTTGCTTTCGGATAAAAACTTGTCTTCTAGAATTAAACGACCCAAAAAGAAAAATCTGCTCAAAAAAAGAAAACACCCAAAAAGAAGAAAACTTCGTCTTTCTTTGCTTTATGCCTGTGTCGCTCAGGTCCGGACGAGTGATCATGGATCAACGTTGCGAGCAAGCGAGTACGAACAAGGCCTACTTTGGGGCGAGAAGGCGAGCCGTCACTCCTTCCCGACGCCGTCTATGCCGTTAACGAACCAGGAGCCCCCGCTGAGCCGGATCAAGTTTCTCCTCCACCCAACCCGGGTTCCCTTTGGGAGGCATTCTCTCATGCCGACCCCACCCAACTTCAAGCCATCGAGGCTATTCTCAAAGGTAAGTCGCCCACCAATCATGACCCCCTCACCGGTGGTTTACGTGTTTCTACCCCTCGCTCGGTAGCACGTCGACCCGATGCGGCCGCCCATGGCCATTCCTATACCGGGCCGTCACCCCCAAGTTCTCCTCATCCGGTGGCTATCCTAAACCACCCGGATCCAAATTTGGCCGCACCATCACGGCCACCAGTCTTCTCTTCTAATCATTTCAATCTTCCCCGTCAAGCAGCGTGTCCACCAACCCACATTCCATGTCCGGCCGCTTCGGCCTACTTAGCCCCCCTCCGGTGTATCAAACACCCCCTCCTCCCCCGATTGTTCGAGAGCCCTCTATTGACCGGGCCATGCTAAACCGCCTAAGTCGATGGAGGAGCAGTACAAAGAAATTCGCCGCCTGGTCGGCACCAAAGTTGCCCCTGAAATATCTCTCCCGTCGCTCCCTACTTTCCATCTTCCTCATTCCGAAATGCCGGTGTTCCGCCGATACAATGGGTCCGGCAACCCCTTCCTCCATGTCAAAGACTTCCTATACGAATCCGTCACATGTCGGAATGATCCGAGAGCCCTTGCTTTTCTATTTAGAAGATCATTGGAGGGCTCGGCGCTTGAGTGGTTCTATTCACTTGATTCAACGGAGGCCGGTAACTTCGATGTTGTCAAGTCCAAATTTTTGCAGAGATATCAAGACCGAGTTGGAATAGCCTACTCCATCACCGACCTTGTGGCTGAAAAAATGAAAGCAGATGAGGATTTCATCGAGGTATGCGAGATAGATGGAGGGCCATGGCGAGAAAAGCTCACGGATCCGATGTCGCAGCAAGAGCAGTCAAGCCGATCATAACGAATGCAACTCCAGCCATGAAGAACATGCTTGCCCTTCACCATCCCACCTCCATGAGTGAGTTATATGAAAAGGCGCGGTACATCCGGACCCAACTTCGGGATTCACCTATTATGAGCTTATTTGATCCCCGACCTCGGGTTACCAAGAAAACCTTTCCTTCCACCTCCGGACCAGGAACTGAGGGAACAGTAAGCCATGAGCATGTTAGCGTTGTGGGAAATCCGCCTAACAAATACCCAAATCAACATAGAAACCCTCCTCCTAACACAAATGCTCCGGTCCTCCAAAGACCGGCCTCGACCTCAACTTCCCCCACGGCCTCCCCGGTACCAAGTCCAACAATATCGACCCCGTAATCAACAACCCTTGATGCCCCGAGCACCACAACCCAGGGCCCCGTAAACCTACCACCAGGCCCCTCCTCCGGTTGCACACCAACCAAGGAAAACCGGTCCCCGACGAGAGAATTACCCGCCATTGCCTTACTCACTTACGTACATCTTTAATGCCTTGATGGCCGCACAACGTATAGAGCTCCCAAAAGAAAGACCTGTCCGGCCGTGCACGGCAAACACCGGACGGTATTGCATGTATCACCGCTACCCGGGTCATATGATCGAGGATTGTTTTCGGTTCGTAGACTACATTCATGATCTTCATGACCAAGGGAGTATTGATTGGGCACAAATGGGGGTATATATTGAGTCATTGAAGACGCAACAGTCAAGACCTCGAGGGCAGCAACAGAACAACAACAACAACAACAACAACAACACCAACAACAACAACAACAACAACTGCAACAACAACCGCCACATGATCAGGGCCTCGGGATAGTGCGCAATCCTTTGCCAAACCATGCGCCCGCTCCAATGGCAGCACCACCTCGCCATCCCATCAATCCTATCCTAACCCCGGCCGAAGAATCGTCCCGCCGAGAACAAGATTGGCAAATGGACCCAGCCACCGCCTCCTTCCACACATACACCCCTCACCACCCCGATAGGGCCATCTTATCCATTCCCCGTACCTCTCCTAACCTACCACCTATCATTCGTACACCGCCGCGACCCGCGTAAGGGTCTACCACCACGACTCCTCCCCCTTCGGACCAATTATCCGACCCCGTGCGCCACCTCCCTTAGCCACTATACCCCCTACCGCCCATCATTAGACCAACACCCCCGTTAACCAATCCCGTACACATCATGCCACTAAAAACACCACAACCATCACCCCTCCCCATTCGGCCCATTGGCCCCAATGACCCCGCTTAGCCCTATCAATACCCCACCGCCTCCACCTAAGCATACCCGGTCCGGTCATTTAGATCACATGCCGTCCCCATCGAAACATCATCCGCCGGGCCTACACCACCTCTTGCTGCCATCCTACGAAGCGGACGCATGGTCCAACGCGTCTTTCCCCAAGCCGGTGCAGCACAAGCAGCCCCGAGAGATCGAGGAGGAACCGGTCGAGGAACCGGTACCGGGAACTACATATGATCCGCCGAAACACCTTGATAAAACGCCAGCCGTAATTTCTATTTTAGAATTGATCAAACGGTCCAAAGTGCATCAAGAGGTACTTCAGCGGTATTTACAAAAGGTGCTTGTCGGTGAAAGCCTCCCGCCCGAGAGAATCACCGCCGTCTTGGCTCCCCGGAGTGAACATCCAGCCCTAACTTTCACCGATGAGGAGTTGGCAGCCCCGAAGTCGGGAGGTGTGCATTGTGCTTAACAGTAAACATTCGAGGCACACCGATAGATTCATGCTTGGTGGATACCGGTGCCTCCTTGAACATCATACCTCCCGAAACATTGAATTGTTGCGGCATTTCAGAGACGGAGATCCAACCCTCTCACATCACTGTGACGGCATTCGATAACATGAAGCGGCCCGCTCACGGCACCATTTGTCTTGACATCGAGCTCGGTCCCAAGACGGTCACAGTCGATTTCCATGTACTGGAGATGGATCCTACCTATCGGGTCATTTTGGGTCGTCCTTATCTCGAAGCATTGGGGGCAGTAGCATCAACTAATCATCAGTGTATCAAGTTCCCTCACAAGGGGCAAATTGTAAAGGTAACCAGTTATGAAACAAGAACACAAGCTACTGGATTACCTAGCCGGCCGATTTTCACATTAATAGAACCACCAAGGAAAAGATGGCAGCCAAAGCAAAAGAAGAAAAACACAGAAGAACCGATAGGATGGCACATCATGAGGATTCTGGGGTATCAAGAGGGCCAAGGATTGGGCAAGTTCTTGCAAGGCATCACGGAACCTATCAGCCCCGCCAACCGACTCTCCAAGGCTGGCCTGGGGTACGATGGGACAATCCAAAACGGCAAGAGGCCTGGACAACAGGCAGTGGCAGAAGGACTTGCAAAATACTTTCTAAGAGGGGAAGTGATCCAGATCAAAGAAGAGGGGCCAGGCTATCTCAACGACATCAACAATCGTCCACGGAAAAGGCAGAAGATCGACGAAGGTGAGGATGAATTGTTCTTACCTTTATCGTTATTATTTCCGGTCGAGGAGGAAGAATCAAGGAAAGAACCACTTGAGTCGCCAAGGATCAGTAAGCACCTTGACAGTCAAATCTGCTATTCCCCCCTAATCATTCCACGAGGGCCTTCCCTCAACCTCTCATTCTCCGGGGCCGAGTCCCTCTCTCAACTAAGTCTATCCCATGGGCTCCCAATGCCCTTCTATGGCAGGCCCTTCTCGGCCCACGTGAGGAAAGAATTACTCCCGTTCCGCACAATCATCACCATTGGGCCCGAGAGCCCACTCCATTCTACATTAATCAAAGCCTTTGCCACTTTGGCCATTGAACAAGTTCAATCCCGGGACGACCCCGATGACCCACTCAATTCACCGTATTCCCCCTCCTAAGGTCAACCGACTCATCTCTAACCAGAGAGGGTCACAACCCCATCCAAAATTTTTCTCAAATTTTCACGTTCCTCTCCCTTCGTAGCGAAAACAGTGCCGTAACCTGTCCCGTACATATGGTTGGCACCGCCCAAAAAAAACGTCCTTCTCACGACTCGCATCTCGATCGAGGAAACATCCGTCCTTGCCCCCAAGGACCTTCCAACCTCAGAAACCGAGTCCTTGAGCGAATTGCTCTACCCTTCACCTCCTGTAAATATCACTTCTCCTAATATCTCCTCTCCATCGTCGTCTCAGTCATTCCCCCTAGGGTCGGTGTCCAAGAGAGTCCAGGCTAAGGGTAAGAGGGTACCAAATCGATATCTGTATCAACTGGCTGACAAGAGTTTAGAATGCGCGAAATTGCCAGGATTTTGGGATAACAATATTCGGTTGGATGAAGTCTTCTATGAGGACGAAGAAAACATGGATCAATCCTTGGGAGTATATGAAGTCGGTTCAGAAAAGGACCTTGATACGGATGAGGAAGAGGATATAGCAGATGCCTATGCTTCGGGCTTGAGGAGATTCGAAGAACCCTTAGCTTCGCCGATGAGCCTACAAAGGAGCTTAATCTCGGAACATTAGATGATCCAAAAGTTGTTCTCATCGCGTGCTAGTCTATCTCCCTCCCAAGAATCAGATTTGATAGGGACTTTGCATGAATACCGGGATACATTTGCATGGACTTACCAGATATGCCGGGACTAGACAACTCATTGGTCGAACATCGCTTGACACTTAAGGATGGAGTCGTCCCGGTAAAGCAAAAGCTTAGAAGATTCCACCCGAAGTGGCCCTAAAAATGAAAGAAGAGGTCGATAAATTGCATCAAGCCAAATTCATCGTAGTCGTCCTTTATCCTCAATGGGTGGCTAATATTGTCCCAAAGAATGAAGAAAGATGGCAAAGTCCGCATCCGCATTGATTTTAGAGATTTGAACAAAGCCTCGCCCTAAGGATGATTTTCCTCTCCCACACGTCGATGTGCTTGTTGATAATACGGCCGGTTTTGAAACCCTTTCATTCATGGACGGATATTCCGGTACAATCGTATTCGGCTAGCGGAAGAGGATCGGGAGAAAACATCGTTCACTACACCTTGGGGAACGTATTGTTATGTCGTCATGCCTTTCGGATTAAAGAACGCAGGAGCTACTTACCAGAGGGCAATGATGGCAATTTTTCATGATATGATGCATCAATGTGTAGAGGTGTATGTGGATGATTTAGTGGTCAAATCCCGAACCCAAGATGAACATTCTGAGGTTTTAAGAAATGTCTTGCAAAGAGCTCGAGAGTTTCAGTTAAAAATGAACCCGAAGAAGTGTGTGTTCGGTGTAGCATCCGGCAAATTACTGGGTTTCATTGTTAGCAAAAGGGGAATTGAGATTGATCCCAATAAAGCCAAGGCTATCATTAATATGCCCCCACCAAAGAATTTGAAAGAACTTAGGGGGTTGATTGGAAGATTGCAATTTGTCCGCCGGTTCATCTCACAGCATTCTCAAAGGTGTAAGCCTTTTTATGAGTTAACCAGGGCAAAAACAGAGTTTAAATGGGATCAAAAGTGCCAGGAGGCTTTTGACGGTTTGAAGAAATACCTTTCTAGCCCTCCTGTACTCCAACCCCCGAATCCAAGCAAGCCTTTAATTTTGTATATCTCGGTTCTAAGCGAATCCTTAGGTGCCGTGTTGGCACAAATAGATGAGGAAGGGAAAGAGCGGGCTGCCTACTATCTCTCTAAAATCTTTGACCCTTGTGAGATGAATTACACCACCATGGAGAAAACCTGTGTTTCTTTGGTTTGGGTGGTACAAAAACTCAGGCACTATTTTCTCGCTCACGAGGTCAATCTCATCGCCCGGATGAACCCTATTAAATTCCTCCTCGAGAAATCTGTCCTCACTGACCGACTCGCCAGGTGGCAAAGTTTTCTCTCCCAATTTGACATCACTTACATCCAACAGAAATCAATCAGAGGGTATGCCATTGCCGAACATCTGGCTCACCATCCCATCCCTAGCTTTGACCCAGTCCAGCCTGAATTGCCCGACGAAGGGCTCTTGTCCCTCCATCATTCCAAATTATGGACCCTTTATTTTGATGGTGCTTTAAATTCTCAAGGAAGGGGAATCGGAGTTGCCCTTTTGTCCCCGGAAGGGGTTGTTATCCCTCAGGCCTTCCAACTCTGTTTTCCCGCCACCAACAACATTGCCGAATACGAGGCCCTCCTAGCTGGATTAGAGGCTGCTCGCTTCCACGAAGCCACCGATTTGAGAATTATAGGCGACAGCCAACTGATTCTTCGGCAAGTACTCTCCAGATATCGAACATCTCATCCCGGACTCAAACCCTATCAAGAACTCACTTCTTCTTACATCAAGCTCTTCACTAAGCTCGAATTTGTCCATATCCCTCGTGCTCAGAATATCCTTGGTGATTCTCTAGCATCATTGGCATCCTCTTTATCAATCCCGCAAGGTGTATCTGATAGGACCATTTCTGTCCGGCGGAAAATGATACCTGCTATTAAGGATGCTCAATTTCTCGATGTCCAAGGGAAATTCGCAAGGAAGGAATTGCTTGAGCAAAAGGAGGAATTGTCAATCATTGAAGTTGAAGAATTAAACGAAGAAGAAGAAAGGCCATGGTACCATGAGATTGCTCAATATTGCCAGAATCAGACCTACCCGCCCGAGCTTACAGCCGGCGAAAGAAAAGCTGTCAGAAGGATTTCCCAGAAATATCTAGTGCTGGGTGGAACACTCTTTAAAAGAAGCATGACAGGGGTTCTGTTGCGTTGTGTGGATGAAAAAGAAGCCGAAATAGTGCTTGAAGAAGCTCACTCGGGGGTATGTGGGGGCCACGTCAGCGCCCAAGCCCTTGCCAAAAAAATCATTCGGCAGGGGTATTACTGGCCCACATTGGAGGAGGACTGCTCAATCTTTGTTCGGCACCGCCACCAATGTCGGCTCCATGCCGATAAGATCCACTCTCCAAGCATCTTCTCTTCATCCTATCCATGCCCCCCGGCCTTTTGCTATGTGGGCTTTTGATATCATCGGTCCCCTTGGTGATCCCAACTCCACGAACAAAACCAAGTCTTTTATTCTCACCGCGACGGAGTACTTCACCAAATGGGCCGAAGCGTAAGCTTACACGGAAATCAAGGCATCGACGGTGTGCACATTCATCGTGCGCAACATCCCGTCCGTATTCGGAATCCCCGGCGACATCGTCACCGACAATGGGCCTCGCTTATCTCTCAAGAGCCGCAAGACCTTTGCAACAGTATCGCATAAAATTGCATCATTCATCCCCATATTACCCTCAAGGCAACGGTCAAGCAGAAGCCACTAACAAAACCCTGATAAAAATCGTTAAGAAAACATGTGAGTCCAGCAAGTTCGCGGATTGGCCAGATAAGTTGATCGATGTTCTATGGGCCTACCGCACTTCGGTCCGAACTCCGACGGGCCGTACTCCCTATGCCTTGGCATACGGAATGGAGGCGGTAGTCCCATACGAAGTACTCATCCCTTCCCTCCGAGTTCAGAACGATCGAGACATCCCTACGGATGATCGGCGGGAATCTCTCCTAGCACAGCTCGAACTCTTGGGCGAGAAGTGGCTGGCCGCCGCCGTACATGCCCGGACTTATCAGAATAGTCTTAAAAGATTTTATCGTAAAAGGGTGGTTGAGAGAAAATTCGAAATCGGTGAGGTTGTGCTTAAAAGGATTTTCATAAAGCCGGGCGGTCCCCGCTCAAAACTTCAACCAAATCGGGAGGGACCCTTTGTAATTTCGGAAACCTACCTTGGCAACTCTTACAAGCTAGTTAACGCAGATGGAGACGAATTGACTCACCCTTGGAATGGACTCTATCTTAAGAAATATTTTCCCTAAAAACAACAAAAAAAAATGTAAAATACCAAAAAAGTCGTGGAAGAAGTTTACTCCCACCTATCCTTGCTTGCTATTAGGACCACCTGTTCGTATGAGGGTTAAGGATAGGCATCACACTATGCACATCGCACGCCTAGACTCCGGGATTCAATGGCCAAAGCCAGAAAAGAAAGTCAGGTAGCACTGGGCAAAGAAGATCAACCATGCCCTATTCCTCTCTCGCTTCGGCCCGAGGAAAGATTCAAGGGATTTCGGGCGAGGAATACCGAAAATGCTCACCACCTAAGAAAAGGGGAAAATCCTATAGGGTCTGTCTTCTCAAAAGAAAAGGCACCAAAAGATGGGCAATGAACCCCTCAGGTCAACCGAAAAAAATGCATAGACCTGTCTGAATGAGTGCTTAAAAACAGCCCCAAAAAGAAAAGGCTCCAAAAGATGGGCAATGAACCCCTCGTGCAAAAATGACTGTCCGAATGTGGGCCACAAAATGGGCAAGAAGGAATGACCCAAAAGGATTTAAACTTGGCGTATGGGCGTCGGTACGGGAACCCGCTTGATATCCCTTGAGTTTGGCCAAAGGCTTACCATAATCTCTTCCTTCTTCGACCACCATGGGTAGGGTTGATCAACCGAGCCCCGGCAGATCTTGGTTTATTGAAGGCATAAAGCCTAAGAATCCCGGAAAGAGGCACATCACCTACACGTGGCACTTATCCTTAGCCACTACGCTACTATGAAAGGGGGAACCTAGTTGCAAGCAAGGCAGATGGTGAAGAGCATCTACTTCGTCCACAAATGAAAAAAAAATGAATATATCTAAAATCCAAACAAATCTAGAAATTTCAAAAGAACAAAAAAATCTGCAAAATTCTCAAAACCCCCTACAAATTTGAATATCCAAAACCCCGAAAAAAATTTATAAAATTTAAAACCCAAAACTAAAGAGTTAGTGCTTGTAAATTGACCGCATGTCTAGTTGCATTCATTTTCTGTCATGCACGTTTCGTTTCTGCACTACATAGTTATGTTTCTTATTTGCCTAGTTAAAAAGGCCCATGCCTCTTGACATCTTGCAAGAGGCTAAGCCTAAACAAAATCTAACCGCTCTTTTGGTTCGGTAAGACGGTCAACGAGTGCGAAGATAGAAAAGAAGAAGAAGCAGATGGACAAAAGAATCCACTATGGGCTCAAAGTGTATACAAAGTGTATCACGTGGCGAGGGGGCCGGCACATCGGGACCGCCGCCTCCCTCCACCGCCGGCTCCCGGGGAACCGGCTCTACTACAGAGGGGGAAGGGGAGTCCTCTCACCGCCCGCTCGAGAAGAAGTGCCCGACCGGCTCGGGCCGCGAAGCGTCGTCCGCCGAGAGTCGGTTCGATGTGACCGACCCTGTGATCGAGAGCGGGCCAGCTCCAACAGCTCTGTCGCCCGCCGTGTCTCCATCGCCAGCATCTCCTCCAGATGCTGGATCCGCAGCCGGAGGATCTGCTCACTCTCGGGGAGGACCCGAGTCCTTGACTGCTCTGGCTGCAAGGTCAAACGAAGATCAACAACAAGCAAAGAAAAGAAACAAGACTGGAACAAGCTCGAGAGACTCACCCCCGTCAGAAGGGCGGAATCAGACGGAGGAGGTCGACTCTCCGAATCGGCCACCTGGGCCTGAAGTCGAACAACCCGCAGAACGGGATTAGATACCGCAACGAAGCAAAATAAAGCAAACCAGGGAGCATACCGATCCCGGAGGGCTCGCTCCGTCTCCTCGGCAGCTCCTCGGGCACCATCTAGCTCGGCCACTCGGGCCCGCAGCTCTCGAACCTGCACGGAACAAAGATTAGAGCAATGCAACCAAACAGCAAAAGGAAAGAAAAGCAGAGACTCACCTCCTCGCGGAGAAGGGTCTCCGCCTCTGATGGTCCCTCTGCCGGGACCTCCACCGGCCGGCTCTCGCCGCCGACGGAACCTCCGCCTCTCGGGAAGTACGCCGCCGGCCCCACCGACGCCGGACTCCCTACGGCCGGCTCAAAGCCGCCGACTCACCCTCCCGATCGGGCATCGAGGGTGCCCCCGAGAGGTGCGGCGGCGTCTACGTGCTCGAGGAGGCCGCCAGATGCCACGCGGCCCTGCCTCTCCCTGCGACCTCGGAGATGGAGCCGCAGCACGCTGAAAAGAAAAGGCAATGTGAAGGCAGGAAAAGAATTATCATGAACAAATGATCAAGAGAGGACCATACCTGAGCGAGCTGGGCCTCCAGCTCCCGAATCCTGTCATCCCGCTCCGTGATCTGGTCACGGAGGCGGGTGAGCTCTGTCCGGGTCGCCTACAAGGAAGGGTTGGTCAGAACAGTAACAAGCAAATGCCGAATAATCGAAGAAAAAGCAACATACCGTATCCGTCACCTCGAACAGTGACCGTAGAACTCAGAACCGTCGGAGATACTCCGAGCGCCGGTCGCTCGGGAGACCACCGGAGTGCCGCCCCGATCCCGGATCTCCGGGGCCGGTCGGCCCGACTCTCGCCGATCCACCTTGTGGACCAGCCCGCGAGTGCTCCTCCCCATCTTCGGGTAGGGAGGAAGAGTCACCCACTCTGATTGAACCCCGGTGACCGCATCGAGAGACGCCGCCACGGGGGCTCAATCTCGTTCGGCAGTCAGGTAGGTGTCCCTACCAAACACCGCCGGGACTCCGCCACCCAAGGCTGGGCGGTGTCATCGTCCCGGAGATAGGGCCTCCACACCACCTCGCAAAGAAGGCAAACCAATGTCAGAAGGCAGCACCAGACAAGACAAGCCAAAGCGTCAAAGAAGCGGAAGCCAAAAGCACTTACCCGGTCATGGGGGAGGTGAAGCAAGGCCTTCCGCAAACTCTCCACCTGGTACTGATGGGGAGATGCGGCCCGGTGTGCCACCCACTGCCGGAGGAGCGGGTAACGAACGAGTCCCGTCTGTCGCACCGCCCGCCGGAGGGGCAAGTGCAGTAACTCCGGACACGAGAATGGCAAACATGTCGATACACAGTATGAAATATGTAGTTTATTTAATTGGACTGTGTAAAAGTGATTGCCTGGAGAAGGGGAGTGAAGCCGGCAACGCCTACGGGGCCCGACTCCATGGCAAGGGAGGCAAAGAGATGTGCCAACATGGCAGCCCCCCAGGCATACTCGCCTACCCGCGAAAGGCGGGCGAGTAAGGGCGGGCACCTCGGGTGGATCCCGTCACCCTTGCTGCCCGGCAAACGCCGGGAAAGCAAGAACAACAGGAACCGACGGAGGTCCCTGTCTGCCTGCTCCGTGCCCTCCTCGCCACAGAGCTTCTCCTTCACCTCAGAGGTCAGGCGACTCCTGACCTCTGAGAGAAGGGCACCCTCCTTGGGGACCGCTGCCGAGCGGAACCCCACCATGTGCCCGATGGCCTCCCGCTCTAGCATCCTCGTGCCACCTGGGAGGGTCGGAGTGTCAAGACCCAAGAGGTCCCGGCAAAAACCGGAGTAATCCTCATAGGTCTTGCCGGTCACCGGCCGACCGTGTGCACGTAGACCCGTAATACGGACCACGTCCTCCAAAGAGGGCACCATGTGCCCCCAAGGGAAGATGAAGGAGCGGGAGACCGAGTCCCACCGCTCCCTCGTGGCTGGATCGGGGAGAGATCCTCCCGGATCGCGGTGCAGAGAGGAGCAGACCGAAGCCCATGGCATTCGATGCGCCCTTCCGGGAACTCCTGCAGCCCCTCGTACACACAAAGGACTAACTCCCACGAGATGCGGGAGCGGAGCTTGCCCTGCATATAGAAAAGAATATCTTGTCAGTTTCATGAAAGTACAGGTGAATTATCAAGAGCAAGGCAAGATAAGGGGCTTACCTCAAGACGGGGATGCGGGCGGGCCTCTGGCGCGACAAGGGGAACCTCCTCGACTGGGGGAGGCGACTCCGGGGCTGGCGGGCGAGGCCTCCGGCGTGCTCGGGAGGTGCGTGGTCGCCGCGCCATCTGCAAGACAGAGAATCAACAGGTTAGTGTCATACAGGAATGAGCAGAAATCAGAAAAAACCCAGTTTCCGGAAATAGCAGGCGCTCCCCCTTCGGAGCGCTTGTGCCGACGTCCCGAGGTCAGAGCGCTAGCTTAGCGCTCCAACTTCGCGACGCTTTTTAAAGCGTCGCGAAGACAGAGCGCTTGAATAGCGCTCTGCCTTCGCGACGCCAGGCTCCTGGCGTCGCCGCTTCGCGACGCCTGGCCAGCCAGATTTGACCGACTTCGACGCCGTCGAAATCGGTCGAAAAATTTCGGAAATCTCGGAAAACTCATGCCAACGGAAAATTCATAATCTATTCTACAACTTCTAAGAAGGGACCAACTGACCTGGATGTATGTGGAAGATGCACGGAGCTCCGGAAGGCGCGACCTTTTTCAACTGGAACCGTGAAATGCTCGCGTAAAAATGAAGTTACTACAGTAACTCTGTATATATAGTGAAGGCAAAATTTTTTGAAAAATTCCAAAAAAATCTGAAAAATCTTTATAATTCCCTAAAAATCTCAAAAGTTACAAAACCACCAACCCCGAGGACCTTCCATCAACGAGCGGGTCGAAAATCGAGGGGAATGTGAAGGGCCACTGAAAAAGCCCGGTAGTCCGGATCCGGGACGCCTGGCGTCGCCATTTCGAGACGCCAAGCGTCTCGTTGACGGAGCGCCTGGAAATTCGGTAGCCAAAAATCTTTGCTTTAACATTTTTGACTTTTTAACATCCGTTTACTCAATGCACACATACATGCACATGCACTCTTTTGGAAAATTCGACAATATTGCGGGAAGAAAACAAGTTCAACATAAACGACCACACCCGGCCGGGCAAGACAACAACAAACGGCCGCGCAGGGCCACAAAAGACAAAGACAACATAAGTAGCCGCACCCGGCTTAAAAGTACAACAACATAGACAGCCACGCAGGGCCCAGTAGAACAACAGAACATAATCTGGCCACACACGGCCCAGAAAAAGACAATAGATCAAGCCCGATCATATAAGAAGGACACGCAACCGGGCAGAGTAGCGCGCCACTCGATCACCCTCCTCCTGAACATCCTCGCCCACCCGGAAAGTCCCGGGCTCTCCGCAGCTCAATGATGTTCCGGCACTCCTCCGCGTCGTCAGGGGTACCAAAATGACGATCCTTGATCGCAGGAAGATGAGAAAGGCAAGGCACCCTAGACCGAGGAGCACTGATCTGAGGGAAACAGCGGTGTGGGTTATACAAGACAAAGGATAAGCTAGTAATCAACCTCAGATCCACACCTGGAGAGTGGCAGACTCGAACCTCCCTCCCTATCATGGGAGGAGGAGGGCATAGAAAAGCAGAGAGGTCGTTGGCTAAGAAATATGCACGCCAATCCTGGCGGGTCTTCACTGATGGGCAAGTGTTCACAACCCTCTCTTCCATGCCTAAGATATGGGTAATGGTGTGGAGAGGGCTATGGAGAAAATAACGAGAAGAAGACACGCGATGGTCGGCCACACTGAACTTAAAGTGCCAATCGGCCCACGACGCTAGGAGGAGAAGGCTACCATGCATAGGCCGGCCGATGCAGGCTGAAGATAAGCCGTCATACAAGAAGCCGAGGACAAGTGATGATCCTCTCCCTCCGCCAAACACCCCGGATACCGGATAGACACCGGGGTGAATCCGGCCGTCTTCGGCCGGGAAGAGAAGGGTGGAGACAAGAAGGGTGGCAGCCCCCTTCATGCCGGGAAGAAGGTCAATGTCACCGCCAGCCTCCTTCTATGGCACCAATGGTCCACTTCAGGAGGCCCTCCACACCGATCCCGTCCCCCAGATGATTAGACGGGCTGAAGTGGGACTCATGAATTCCTCGAGGAATTCCCGAGAAGACAAAAGATCGGTGGGAACAAAAGTAAAGAGCTCCCGACGATCGGGGACCGCCGGAAGACCGAGAAGGATCTCGGCCTCCTCCAGAGAACGGTACACTCATAGGAGCCCATAATGAAAGTGTTGGTTTCCGGATGCCAACGCTCCACTAGAGCACCAAGAAGGGAGAAGTCCCAATGATATTTCATGATGTTGCAAGCATGGGTGAGAAGGCCCAAGAGGCCCCACTCGCGAAGGAAAGCACGATTGTGGTAAAAGAGGCAAATGATGAGGCGGTTCATCCAGTCGAACAGCCCCCGGCAACGCGCACCCGGGAAGGGGGGAGACTCCTGCACAAGACAAGTTCGGACAGGTACAGGAACTGTCATCGGAAATAGCAGGCGCTCCGACGACGCAACGCCTGGCGTCGTGAAGACAGAGCGCTTGGATGAATCCGACAGAAAACCAGAAAAGGGCAGAAATGGAAGAAAGAATCGGCCTAAAGAGGGCCCACAAGAAAGCAAAACGATGAAAAACGAACTTTAAAAGGCAGATGGAGGTAGAAACTTACCACTCCCGCCGAGACCCGATTCTGAATATGCCCCGGAATGCTTGAAAGCCTCTTCGCCTTCAATGGAGCATCGGGTCGGTGTGGAAGCTCCATGGCAGCAGTAGCAAGCAAGAAATGAGGAGAAGATGGAGCAAGAGGGTGGCCCAAGGAAGTGGAGAAGATTTCTCCTCCTTGGGCGGCCTAGGGGTCAAATAGGGGCGGGGAAGAGAGAGGGGGAGCTCCCCATTACCCACGACGAGACGGGCGACGGTGCCCTTGACAGAAAGCCGCGCGGGGTTGCAGGCGCTCTTACATTGCGACGCCTGGCGTCGCGTCGAAGGAGCGCTTCAAAGAAATCCGAAAAGAAGAAGAGAAAAATGATGAGAAATGGTCAAAAATTGGTATTTTCTTGCATGTTGACTATAGTAGTATTTGAAATGTTGAAGACCACAAGTTCGAAAACACCGGGCCCGAGAACCCCTCCAACAAAATCAAGGACGGAACGGTTGTTCAATGAACTTGCGGATAAGCCAAAATCACGAGTACATGGGGACGACGGTTCTTGATCAGTATCCTGACCCACCACTCGTGATCTATATCTTCAACTATGTTTCTTAATATTAATTTCTATTTCTTTCTTTCACCCAAAGATGCATCCGCATACATCATCTCGCATTTTATCATCATTATGGTTGTCTTCATGAAGATCATTCTCTCTGACAAAGCCAACGAGTGGTTATTTTGAGATGAGAAGTTATCCCAATCCGAGCCACATCAGGTTCCCGCGAGAACCCGGATGAATCCTAAAAACTTAATCCCAGTTGATTGGAGGTTCTTTTGATTTTAAATCAACTTCTGTTCAGCCCTTCTTGGTACAAGCACACCACAAAGCGGGCCGCTAACCAAGATGAACTCACGAGCCGCGCTCAGAGGTTCCCTGCACGCAGGGAGCAGTCTTTTATTTTCCTCTCTCGTGCCCACGGCACATCTCGTCTCCAATTAACTACGAAAGCAGTCTGGAAGATACAAAAGGCAATTGCGGATCTTGAGAAGGCTCAATTCACCTGGTCAGGTCGTAAGTCGCGTATCTAAATCTACACCTTGACGTCAGTTTTTCAGTCCGCCATCACTTCACTCCGCTTCACCTCACTACGGTCGCTTCCGCTACACTCCGTGCCACTCCCTTGCAAAACCAACGTCAAGGCGAGGCAAGCTGTAGATACGCGAATTTGGCCCGGTTACAGGAAGAACAATCTCATTTCTATAAGTAACACTTGTTTTCTCTCAATTAGAGAGGTCGATTCGACATAAAAATAACCAAATTTCAGAAATCTTAAGGCGTCCCAACGCCGCGACGCCTGGCGTCGCGACGTCAGAGCGCCTGGAATTTCCCGTCCTTTCACCCTTTTATCCGGCCGACGACCACCGTACCCAGAGGCGTACAAAAGTACAAGCTCTCCTCTGCCGGAGCGCCTGCAATCCCGCGCGTGACACCCGGCTTTTCAGACGGTCAGCGATGCGTTGTCGAAATCGTACTGGGGACCCAGGCGCTCCGCCGTCGGAGCACCTGGATTCCCGCCTGACAACTGTCACCGCAGGCTCCGCATGCGCCGGATTTGCAGTCTGACAGCCGTAGGTCGTAGGTGCTCCCCTGTCAGAGCGCCAGGATTTCCGCTGACAACCGCCGCCTGACACGCAGGTGGTAGGTGGCGACAGTATGGTCGGACGTGCTGATCCGCCGACTTGTCGGCGGATTTTCAGGCGCTCCCATGCCGCGACGCCAGGCGCCCTCAGGACGGAGCGCTAGGGTCACTTTTGCGCACCTATAAAAGGAGACCCTTCTCCCACATTTAAGAGGTTCCAACCTTTCAAGCTCCCAAGAGAGAGAGAGTCTAAGGAGCAGAGAGAGGGATTCCCGCAGCCTTAACTCCCAAGAATTTTCTTGAGCCTCCCCAACACCCTTCCACCACCTTCCAACCCCCATTAGAGTCTACCATCCCATCCCCAAGCCTATCCATTCTCCATTACACCTCTTCCACCCCGTTCATTCAATACCACTCAAAACCATTCAAGACACCCGCCATCATACCATTAAAGACCATTGCAAACCATACGACGAGTGCCAAGGAATCTCCAAGACAAAGCTAGGGATCCGATCCTTCGTCATTGGAACCGGGAGAAGATTGCATTGAAGACCGCCGCAGGACCGGAGCGCTCCCCGACGCGACGCCGGGCGACCCGTCGTCGGAGCGCCTGCAATTTCCAGAAGCCAGAAGCACCGGGCTTTCCTACGATCTTCTTCCTTACCTTACTCTCTCCTTTATTGTTCATTTGGGTTTCATTATGCATGTTGCATTAGTATAGCATAACGCATCTTATTCATAGGTCATTTAGATCCTCCCTTAAGAAGGGGTTAGGAGTTAGTCCTAATCCGGTTCGTTCAACCCCTTTTGTCATTGCTCTTCTTTCTTACGAATAGTTACTGCTCCATCTTTAGTTCTAATCGTGGTGCTTTCATTCATACTTTCTTTTCAGGCAAGCGAGTTTCTCCAAGGCTCTTCTTCCCCGGCCGGCCGAGGAAGGAGAAGATAGAACCCCCGCAATCTCCCAGCTTATCGAGGTAACCGGTCACCCTCACTTCCTTTACTAGTTCATTTCTTTTATTTCTATCATCGGAGCCTCTCTGGCTCCTGGCGACCACACCATCCCTTCCCCTTTCGGTCTATAGGTCAAGTTAGTGTTGAAAATGCCACCGGCTATCTGATCTTCTTTCCCCTCGATTCTCCTCACGACCCGGACCGATCCTTCGATGCCCAAGTGACATCAAGGGTTGAGTAGTCCGGGGATCAAGGTGAGTGCGGAGAAGGAAAGAAGGAAGAAAAGCAGGCAATAGATCGGTCCGTCGGAATCATCCACGACCGTGTCTATGGCGTGATCAACACGAACCCACCCTATCAAGACCGTAAGAAAGGAGCACACGCCCCACACGCGCGAGGACATATCTCTCGCCTCCTCCGCGGGCTCCCCCTCTCTTTCCCGGCGTCCACACTATCAATGGTTTCAATCCCTTGATATCCACAATTAAAATACTCTTGTCAAATCCAAACCAGGTTGAGTGACAACAACATTTTTGGGTGGTGTGGTAGGGAAGAACTTGTAAGCCTCCTCCTTCACGCTTCTTCTATCCTAGTTGTCGCTTCTTTTTCTAAACAAATGATTGCAACCTTTTAAGGTGCGATCAGATTCGAAAGGAGGGTGGGAAGCACGAGGCCATCATCATGGAGCTACTTTTTTCATTCTCTCGGAGTTACTAGGGCTTCTAATGAAAGTAAGATTGATTGTGAAGAGGCTTTTGAATGGAAGAGAATCAAATGAGGATGAGTTCAGACACAGAGAGGGAGGAGAGGCGATTCTGACGGTGGGCTTCGAGGGCTCGATGAGAGCCGTATGAGTTTTAATACAGGTCTGCATATGTATTGATATTAGACCTTCTTTGTACTGTCAATTTTAAAATTTATATTAATATCCAAACACAACTTTGTAACTTGTATTAATATCAGTATTAAAGATGAACTACTAATGTTATGTCTTGATAGAGTTACCAAAGAGGACATGAACCAAACTTGACTAGATTCTCACCGGACTACTAGATAAATTTGTGAGTAGTTTGATTAACTAAAAAAATTAAACATTTATTCAAAACATAAGTTCTAACTATTAATAATTACGTAACATCACTTAAATATAACAACCAACATGAAAATAAATTTGAATTTGAATTTAAACGGTTGAATTTCATAAACAAGCTAAAGTTTGAATTCGAATGTAGACCAAATTTAAGTCGAGTTATTCTTGAAAGCTGGAAATCGACTGAAATAAGGGTCCGTTTGTTTGAGTTGAAAAGGTCCGCATGCAGCACCTTTTCCCGAAAATCCCAACCATCACGTTATTTGTTTAGACGTAAAATATCAGTCAAAAGGAAAATATTTTCCTTTGACCGGACTAGAAATAGGATTTCGGCGTCCCTGGATTTCAACCGGAGGCCGTTTTCAGCAGTTAACTTTAACTTTTTTTCTAGTTAAACGTTTGAACTTCTGATATTAAATAATTAATTTATTTTGAAATTATTTTAAATGTTTGATAAATTAAATACCATAATTCAAAAGTTATTTTATCATATGAAATACTCATTTAATATATTTATTAGAAATTTTAATTATAAATTAATTAAGAAAATGTCGTGAACTAATTTGTAGGTTGAATTATTTTTATATATAATTTATAAGAAAAAAATTTATATTGTACTAAATAAGCATTCATAAAATTATCTATCACTAATATATTCTTCTCAAGGTGCTTTTCAAGGAGTTCTCTAGGAAAACAATCTTCGGCCAACCAAATAACAAACTAATGCTCTCCATTTCATTGAAAACAATATCCCAGGAAAAAGTTTTTTCCTGATTTTGGTTTTACGTGCCACCAAATGCACCCTTGGTCAACCAAGAAACAAACCAAATTCAAACAAGAGTTGAATCCGCTCAGGAAAACTTGAAATTCCAATTGCAAAAGAAACGACTCAAACTCGCACGGCACAACATGCCGCTCAAAGTCGTCCACTCGGCTCGGCTCGTATACCGGTCGGTGCTCCAGGTGACGTCAGAGTGAGCTGGCTGCGGCATCCACGGTCGGTGCACGATCGAACGGACAGCAAGAAGCGATGCACGTCACCTGAAGTGCTGAAGATGCCCGCGATCTGTCTACAGCCATCTACGCCACGTAACCTACACGTTGGCTCCCAAGAACCAATGGAAAATTAACACGTCGGACACCCCCGTCTCTTGTGTCTCAATTGATGCGCCGCATAGCAACCTTATCGTGTGCCAGAAGATTTAACGGGGGACTATCGGAAGAATCCTGGAGCCCTCTATTCCGCACTTTCGAGGAGGAGAAGACGAGTTTTTCGTTTCTCCAAGAGCGGGGGCATTTCTCTCCGTGCAGAGTTCCGGGTAAATCTTCGGCGATGTCGTCTCCCGGGGAGTAAGTTCTCGGATTTCTTCTTGTTCCATTGTTATTTGTAGTTTTGGCAAATGCCTGCGACATTGTTGATGCTGGGTGTCGTCTTCCAGACATCGTTCCTCTGAGGAATTTCGGTTAGATAGGTTTCATGTCTAGGTTTTTCAGTTCATATTTATGAGTTCGTCGGAGTGTGTTCTTTGTGATGCTAATTTGTGATGAATTGGTGTATGGAAGCTTTGGGCGCACGGAAGGGGAATGGCATGGAATCAATCATTTGTAGCTCGTTCATGTCCATAAACTCGCTGACACAACCAACATACGGACTCTAGTAGAGGAAAATTTTAGGATCCAGATAACTGAACGATTTCCTTTGTCGTTGATTTTTGAGACTTCCCTAACGAGGACGGTGCGCCATCCTTCCTCCCGTGTCATTTAAAAGTCAATCCAAGGGTCGAGCGGTCCCATGGTTTACCTTCAAATGCGTAGGTTGCATTCCCCTGCGCTTAAGTTGATTACCTTCCTTCTTGTTAACCTAGGGCTGCAAACGGGTTGGGTTCGGTAGTGGTATTACTAGTTTCCGATTTTGACTTTGATAAGGGTAAGTGATTCAGATTCCGATTAAATCGGAACCATGACATTCTGATTTTGCTCCGATTCCGATTCTATTATCGGAATCAGAATGATCCGATAATTTCTAAAGTCAATAATATATATCATTTTTATTAGAAAATAAATACTATTTTACTATTAATTTTTATTCAAAATTTTATTTCTACTTTAAATTTTATATATTATAATTTAAATTTTTTATTTATTAAAATATTAATTTTTACATATATTGATTTTTATCAAAATCAGATAAATGGATACAAAATTGACTGTTTTTTATTCTGATTCTGATAGCTTATAGGATAAAAAAATGTGTTTCCAATCTGTTATTTTTTAACGGAACCAAATCAGAATATCAGAATATTGGATTCCGTTTGCACTAGTTTAACCCCTGTTTGGTTCTAGCCTTCTGATGCAACTCTTTCTTCTACAGTCCTCTTTTGTTGGCCTTTTGATGGTAAACCAAGCATGCTGTTGATTGCCAATTGGCTACAATGTTCCTGTTTGTTTTGAATATGCTGATTTTGCATAAAGAATTGTTTATTTATTCTGCACCTGGAATAATGTTTTGTTTCACATAACATTTTCACTTCGGTTAAGGTTGCAGGGTGTTGATAATTGGTTAATAATGATAATTGACTAACGACCTCCCTTCATATTGGCTTAAATCTTTAGGTGGTATAACTCTCTTCCACCAGTGAGCAAAGCATATGGGACACTTTGTCTTCTGGCTACTACAGCACATCAACTAAACTTGGTTCCCTATACATATCTTGCTTTGTTGTATGAACCAGTATTTTCAAAATTTCAGGTACTAGTATACCCATTCTATTTGTCTGTTAGTAGAATTTGAATGAGTTGTACTTATAGTTACCATAATTTTTCTTATAATCTTCTTATGAATTTATATTCTTATTGTCTAACTTCATGTGACAAGGCATTGCTTATAGTATTTGTAATATCTACTCATTAGAAAAACAATGATTTTCTCAATGACTGTAGCCAGAACTATGTAGTAAAAGATTTGAGACAGGTGATGCAATTGATGGATCCCATCAGCACAATTATCTCACAACATTCCTTTAGCAATGCAGTCAATAATACCTTTACTTTTAAAAATAGTGTTATGTTGTTTAGGGCAACACAGATATATTGCATGTCAAAATATGAGAGTTTTGGAACAAGTAGTAGATAGTGGTCATTTTAAGATCTATCGAGAGATAGATGCTACCATGACCATATCACCATGCAAAATACACACCAACATACAAAAGACCTCTGCTGGTCCAAAGATATCTATATAAAAAAACATCGTTATAGCCTCCAAAGTGTCTTGATTTGACTGAACTGGTTTTGATTCAGAAATGCTGCCTCCTCGCGTCGGTGTAGGACCTTGTGTGCCTGAGGGGATTGCCCTGGTTGGTATTATATACTGTCATTGGAATTGGTGCTTGGTTCTCATCCTTAAACAGTCCATAGTATTGATGGTAGGAATTCATTTCAGGCTACAGGTGCAACTTCTGGTGGGTTCTTAGCTTCCCATTTTTCTAGCATGTTCTTTGTGGTGTTGACCTCTATCAGTTGTGCCCTAAGGAGCCTTGAGCTGAACTGCCAAATAATATAGATAATTCCGCATGCTAGAAAAAAGTTAAAAATAGCTGGCATGTCAACATAAAATAGTATTATGTAAATATGAATACCATGTAGTTACGAACATGAGAAATTTTCTTTATTAAAAAATATGTTACTCATCCAGTTGTTAGTCTATCATCATCTAAAGTGAATATTTGAAAAAAATACTATAAGCTTTAACTATTTTAATTTTTAAAGAAAAAAGTCATAAAGGGTTGAAGTGATCACATCAAGGAGTTTGTTTCACTACCTAGATGACTGCATCAACTGTATGATAGG
Organism: Cryptocoryne crispatula var. balansae; assembly: GCA_036172225.1. Classification (NCBI taxonomy): domain Eukaryota; kingdom Viridiplantae; phylum Streptophyta; class Magnoliopsida; order Alismatales; family Araceae; genus Cryptocoryne; species Cryptocoryne crispatula. The sequence goes on along the minus strand of CM069922.1, from coordinate 9,775,986 downwards.
ATAGAGCTAACATTTGCATTTTATTTAATTGATGGCTAACATTCGATTGCTTCTCTATTTTTCCGATGTTGTGTAGAAGCTTCAATTCTTGCTAGTTTATGCCCTGTTTGGTAATACTATTAGGTACCTCTATCACTATCAAATTTAAAATTGATATTGATAGGAACCATTAAGAGGTGTTTGGTTAATTGTATCAATTTTAAAATTTGTAACGCAAACAAAACATATTATGTAATACAAGTGTCAACTTGTATTACTTTTGATATTGATACTTCAACATTTGAAAATATTAATATCAATATTAATATAGTACCAAAAATGAAACTCTAACCAAACAGGGCATTAAATATCAACGTTCTTGAGATGTTCTAAGGTTATAAAGGGTTAAGCAGTTTGTGCCGTTACTTTTATGTTATTAGTTACCTTTAGTGTAGATAGAATTTCTGCTATATTTCATCTTTCTTCTATGTTCTAGTTATGTTCCTGGAAAACTGATTTAAGTTCTTTTTGGGATTCGATAGGCAAAGGCTTTAAGAATGATATCTGATTTATTTTTTTTACCGAAGTGTTCTTGCTGATGTTGCTTAAGGCTTATGCTTGGTTGATCTCTTATGGCGTTTTTGGTTAAAGTTTTCGAAAATGATATTGTATCAATATCGATACTAATATTTTTAGAAACTGGAGTATCAATATCAAAATTCATACAAGTTGACACCAATATTACATAACATGTTTTGTTTGCACTATTACTTTCAAAATTGATACTATTAGCCAAACACCTCTAAGTGATTCTATCAATATCAATTTTAAAGTTAATAGCATTGTTTACGGAATCGGTGGAATCGGACCGATTCCGACCGATTCCGGAATCGGATCGGTGGATTCCGATCCGATTCCATGCGGAAGGACCGATTCCGGCATGAATTCCGCGGAATCGGTCGGAATCGGTAGGAATCGATCGGAATCGGTCCGGAATCGGCCGGAATCGGTCCGGAATCGGAATCGGAATCGGAATCGGATCGTTTTTTTTCATTTTTTGCTATTCCAGTCGGATCGCCCAGAATCGGTCCGAATCGGTCCGAATCGGCCGGAATCGGTCCAGAATCGGCCGGAATCGGCCGGAATCGGTCCAGAATCGGTCCAGAATCGGGATCGGATCGTTTTTTTTTTTTTTTTTGCTTTTTTTCTTACCGATTCTGGATCGATTTTCTTCCATTGAATCGGTCGGAATCGGTCCGATCCGATCCGATCCGGATCGAATCGGTACCCACCGATTCCGATTCCGATTCCGATCCCGCGATCCTTGGTTAATAGTGATAGAGGTGTCTAGTAGTGTTACCAAACAAGGCCTTAGATAGGTGGAATGGAAAAAACAGTCTTGTTAGCATTCCCATTTTACATCAGCATCTTGTTTCTTGTAAGTGATTACACTTTGTTGCTTACTATGACTTGGGGTTGTAATTGGTAACCTGATATCTGATTTATGACCCTATTTTTTAAATAAAATGGACATAATATCATAATGTTCGCCGACAGAAAATTAGAAGTGATAATTAGATATTTACAATAAGTCATATGGTAGGTAAGTAGAATTGCAGAAACATGCTTTCAGATTTCTGACTTTTGAATTTGATGGCATACATACTTGCATTGTATGTCCATACATACAGACTACAGAGAGTTATATTTCAGTCCATGATATTGATTGTCAGATACTTTGATAAGTGGATGCTGTTGAACTTAATCAGTTGGGTGATTTTGTCCTACCCCTGTATTTTCTGAAAGCTGCATAAAATATCTTTCAGATTTGGAGGTTGATCACAAATTTTTTCTTTCTTGGTCCATTTTCAATCAACTTTGGCATTCGTCTTCTGATGATGTAAGACTTCCATCCTCCTTTTATTCCTTGGCAATCGTCTCCTCCCGTCTTTAAGGCACCACATATATGTGATTTAACCCTAGCATCTTGACATGCAGAGCAAGATATGGGGTACATTTAGAGAAGGGCCCTTTTGACAGACGCACAGCAGATTTCTTGTGGATGATGATATTTGGAGCATTATCTCTATTGGTAAATAATGTTCCTTTGATGTGCCTAGACAATTTAGAAATTTTGTTGTCGGTTTCAACTTCGTAATGGATGCCACAGGTGTTATCTGTCATCCCACCTTTGAGGTCTGCCTTCTTAGGAATCTCTCTGGTCTTCATGCTTCTTTACGTTTGGAGCAGGGAGTTTCCGGATGCTCAAGTTAACATCTATGGTCTTGTTGCACTCAAGGTAACCATGGTTTTCTGTAACATGTCATTTTTTTTTCTAAAAGCAATTTATTGTTTCTGTTTATTCATGGAATTCCAATCAGCAAGTTGTTTAATGGCGTCTTATGGTATGACTGTATTTTAACATCTTGCAGGCATTCTACCTACCATGGGCAATGCTGGCACTAGATGTTATTTTTGGTTCTCCCCTAATGCCAGACCTCTTGGGGATTATCGCCGGGCATATATATTACTTCTTGACAGTTCTACATCCTCTCTCCACTGGGAAAAACATCTTACCTACCCCTGTTTGGGTGTATCCTGCCGCTGCGAATACCTTTTTTTCCATCATGAAAAATACATTTAGTTTTTATTAAGTTGCATCATTGACATCGTGAAGCATACGATTCATCAAGTTGCTGTGCATCACCAGTTTCATCGCCATGATCTTCGACAACATGATTTTTTTTCAGTTTGTGCTAATCAATTCTCAACGACTTTGAACTGCATCTTGTTCGACAGTAGTACCGCCCATTAACACCCCGCTGGTATGAAGGATATACTTGAACATGGGTGTAGGTGTGTGGTGCTATTTTGCTGTAGACCTTGTAGAAAATGATTACTATAGTAAGTCAACGGAAAATTTTCTTTCTGCATTCCTTGACGCATTGTGCTCGACAGCCACAAGTTAGTGGCAAGATGGGGAGCGCGTGCTCAAGTGAACCCCCCCGCGCGTCGTCCAGGTGGTTCGTCTACCAGTTCCAGTGGTGCCTTCACCGGGAGGAGCTACAGGCTGGACAGGTGAACGAACGACTGAGCCGTCGCAAGTGAAGACAGTCTTTCTGACCCTTCCATCACACAAGGGGTTCCAGCTTCCGGTCTTCCCGGAGTGGAGGAGAATGCCCTTCCTGTTGCAGGTTTCACTAAGAAAAAGGCTGAGCACAAAGCTTCGGTGGAGTCATAATACGTGGCACAGATGTTGGGTTTTGGATGGCCCCATCAGGTGTTGGGTACAGGTGCGTATGTGGACTTGAAAGCTTTTCTATGGGTTACACAGCTTTCTTCCGTGAATTAGCTTTGTCCTTGAAATCTGTTCGACTGGTGTGGAGATGGTTCTTGGCCTGTTGGTCTCGTCGTGGTCAGGTGGAAATCCTCACTAATGTAGGGCGGTATCTAGAACTGTAAATGGATCCGGTCAACCCAACAGCCAGCCTAAATCCGAAATAAATACAGGGTTTGGATATTTAGTTGGTGGCTCCGAAATATCTCAAAATTCGATTCGGGTGTATCCGTTTTGAACGAAACCCGAGCTTTATTTATCGGGTTCAATGTTAAAACCCGATGGATGAACCGAAAGTCAGCTCCCGAAAAATGCCCGGCATCGCCCGCCGTGTCCTGGTTGCCGAACGGAGAAGTGGTGCTCCCTAGTTCCACGGGCCGCCGGGGGGGCGGGGTGGGGGAGGGGGGCGACTGTCCGCCGGGGGGGGGGGTTCCGCGGGCCGCCGGGGAGCGCCGTCCGCCGGGGGCGGGGTGGGGGAGGGGGGCGACTGTCCGCGGGGGAGGGGGCTCCGTTGCCGGGGGGCGGGGCGGGGGAGGGGGCGACTGTCCGCCGAGGGGGGGGGGGTTCCGTGGGCCGCCGGGGAGCGCCGTCCGCCGGGGGGCGGGGTGGGGGAGGGGGGCGACCGTCCGCGGGGGAGGGGGGACCGTGGCCGCCGGGGAGCTCCGTCCGCCGGGGGGCGACCGCGACGGGGGAGGGGCTCTGTCTCCGGGGGCGGGGGAGGGGCTCCGTGGCCGCCGGGGAGCTCCGTCCGCCGGGGGGGACGACCGCGATGCGACGGGGGGAGGGGGCTCCTGTCTCCGGGGGGCGGGGCGGGGGAGGGGGCTCCTGTGGCCGCCGGGGAGCTCCGTCCGCCGGGGGGCGACTGCGACGGGGGAGGGGGCTCCTGTCTCCGGGGCGGGTGGGGGCGGGGCGGGGGAGGGGGCTCCTGTGGCCGCCGGGGAGCTCTGTCCGCTGGGGGGGGACTGCGACGGGGAGAGGGGGCTTCTCCGCGTGGCCGCATGCTCTGTCATCTCCTCCGCCGACATGGACACTGGTTTCGCCTAACAGGTTACCCAAAATCCGATAGTCACTTCGGATCTGGATCAATGATCCGATCCGTAAATTCAACCAAACTTATTTTGAATTCGGGTATGGGTTATACGTATTGGGTTTGGATCCGAATTCTTGTAGATCCGATCCAAATACAGCCCGTTTACAGGTCTAGCGGTATCGTTTGTTTTGGCGTCGATGACGTAGATCAGTGTGCAGTGATTCTGTGATGTTTATCTCGCGAAGACATACAAATGAACGATATCCAACTATACATACGTCGCTATGGGATTCACAGCTCATAGGGGGCCGTACGTCGCAGTTATCGCACCGGGATTCCAACAACCAGTTCTGGTGGAGCCTATGTTTCCATTAGGAGTGTTCAAATTCTGTCTGCAGCACTAAAAATCAAATTGGCTTGGTTTGAACTTTGAACTACCCATCGGATTAGTTTGATTTCTAAGATTTTTAAATTAAATTAAATTGGATAACTTGAATTAGATCGAATTTTTACTTTAAGTTAGATATATTAACAATATTTATGTAGGAATACAAGTATTTTATGGCTTTCAACGTAAAGTTAATGCTATGTACATGAATAATTTAAAACAAGGTGAATAAGATTATATGGTGACATATGTGTTATATTTTGATAGAATGTGCTTTGAATTAATTTGATTTGATTGGATTTAGTTATTTAAAAAAAATTAAAATCAAATCAAATCAAACTACGAGCATCTTTAATTGTCGTGAGAGCTGAAAGCCTCCATCATTTTTATCGTATAAATTATATTAATATTCTCTTACTGATAATATTTAATTATTTTATTACTTTTTACTTTGATCAATATATTCAATTTAAACTATTTTCAAAACAATTCAGTATATACCTCTCAGTCTAGAGAGTCTACGGACCTACGAGGCTATGACTAGTCAGCCTTAAGAGAGTCCGACTCCAACCCACAGCATCTTGTCATTCGGTCGTTGTATCAAGCTAATTATATACACATACATAGCTATATACATATATATGTGATTATTTTTTTGGTCATGATATGTATAGTCATACATATACATATATATATATATATATATATATATATATATATATGATTGTATTAAGCAGCAGCAGCTGCACGTGATAACAGACCGCACAAAGCTGGAACCAAGTGGGAGCCAAGCGTTCTCCCATTTAATAAAAAGATTAAGAGGTTATTTGATGATTCTAAAACCACTGATTTTAAACCTAAAATCTATGAATCTAAGTTGTTGTATACATCGTCTGCTTTACGATACATATCTAATTTACAGCATCCCAGACAAAAGAAAAAAAATCAAAGTACAAATAATTAATTACAATTATTTACAATATTTTGCAACACGCCAAGCAACAGCTAACAGTCACATATCCACAATACCTAATGATACTTTTTTTTTTAGAAATATACAAATGCACTAACAACATTGTGCTTTCGAGTCTAGTGCAGTATTTCCATGTCTAATATATAGTTCCTTACGGGCATAACCCTGAATCACTGGTGTACTTTGCACGTTAATATTATAGAGCATACATGCATGTATAATATTTATATCTTGCTCGACATAGCACATCGTCTAGTGCAGTGATAAAATCGGTTAGGTTTGACTCAATCGTACAGTGCTGATAAAGTCAGCTAGGTTTGACTTCACACACACTTCGCACACTATGTTGTTTTATTATTTTTGATTTGATGTCAAGACATTTAACTATTACCGAGATGGCGCAGCGCTAGGGCAACAGTCGGGATTTTTTTTTGTTAACGAAAAAAATAAAATAAAAAAACTCTCTTCGGACGTTGCAAAATTATCGAAGGTCTTTCTATCATTTTCTTTCTCTCTCTTTTATTTTATTTTATGATATTTTAACTGGAAGAAACGTCCTCGACTGGGCATGTCAGCGTGAGCAAAAAAAAGAAAAAAAAGACTGGGCATGTCAGATTCGAACTCAGGAACTGCCGTCCGGGTGGACGGTGGTGGTGTCCCACTTCGCCAGGAGGCGGGGGCCTAGCCCATGCGGGGGCCGCCGCCAAGGGGGGTGACGATGACGACCTCGAACTCACCGTCTGGCGCGGCGAACGGTGCCCCCGGAGCAGCAGGGGAGGAGCGCTTCCCACTGGATGGACCCAAGTTGGCGCGCTCAAGAGGGCGATGAGGCCATCTGCCCGTCTCCTACTCGCAGGGTCTTCCTCTCAATCTACCTCTTCTCTTTCTATATATCGACGAAAGGGTGCCCCGAGCGCCGCCGCCGCCGCCACTGCTCTTTGGCTGATCTGATCTCCCCCAGCTCGCGTCGCTCCGTCATCTCGGTAACGGCCACCTTCTCTCCCTGTTGGCTGCTTCTTTCCGCTTGATTCGGTTCGAACGCCGGTAGGATCTTCGTGGCCTTGTGGCGTTTGTCGTCGTCTTTGTCCTCGATCGAGTTCGCCGCGGATTGCCGACTGGAGATCAGCACCACGGCGATGGCTCCTCGCGCGATCCTCGGAGTGAATCAGTGATGATCAAATCACATAACAGTTGTCTCGTGTGAGTGAGGGCCCCCAGCTCGGAGTGCCGTGGTTGAGGGTTCTGCCGGATTGGTACGAGTTGGATCGGTCTTCTGGATTCGGAGCCGAGAATTAACAGGGTCAAGAATCCGTTTGTGTATGTTCAACTTTTATACAAGTAAATGCGATGCTATTGCGGCTTCTCATTGTAAAAGAGAGAACTTTAACGGATAATGAGATTCTTTGTAAAATTAGTACTTGGGGAGAGAGAGAGAGAGAGAGAGAGAGAGAGAGAGAGAGAGTCAGGGGAAGGTGCAGTGGACCGAACTGAAGGGGGAGAGAGAGAGAGAGAGAGAGAGAGTCAGGGGAAGGTGCAGTGGACCGAACTGAAGGGAATCTTGGTGTTTCCTCCTTAAAGGTAACACTGATTTTGTAGTAAGGGCTCTGCATCAGGATGATCCGTGTTTATGGTTGCGTTTGGATGGGATTTTTGTTGGATTCGATTTTGCCAAAATCACTTGGATGTCTCTTGTGTGTTTTAACGATTTCAGGGTTTAATGCATGTAACTTCAAATTTGCATTTGAGACGTGATTTTGGAGTTTCAAGTGTTGGATTGTCGCATGTAAAATTATTTTATTACCCTTTGTTACCTTTCATGCAACGTGGCATAGGGAAGCAAATGAAGATAGCAAAGAGCTATGTTATCTGCAGCGTGAGGCGCCTGAGGCGAGCCTCACCTCAGGCATCCAAGACATTTTTATTATTTACTTTAATAATCATATATAATATTAAATAATTAAAATAAATACATAAAACTTGCAAAATTGAAATAAAAGTAACAATTTAATAACAAAATTCTAAGAATAAAAGAAGACTAATATTAATAATAAATATAACACCATAAACTAACAAGAGTGACAATTAAACATAGCATAACTTATAAACTAAGTGAAATTCAAAACATACAAGTATCAATGACTATTTGAATCAAGATTTGTGGGAGCCTCCTGATCTACGAAAAAATCCAGACAACTAATCTCTAAGACTCTACGACTAGGACTTGGATTGGAAGAACGACAATGTATACTTGTATAGTGATATAGAGCTTGTTAGAAGTTTAAAATTGACACCAATAACATTCAGACATTTCAAACTAAAGACTTCTAGAATATGTGAAGAAAAAAGAAAAAAAACCTACTTCCGGTTGCAAAGAGGAGGCCGCATAGGAGAAGAGAAGGAGAAGGAGGATGGCGGCTTCGGACGGTGGCGGCGGCGAGGCCGCCAGAGGCATGATGGATGGGGGGGGCCTTCGCCGTGGGAGAATTTCCGTCTAGAGGGGACCTTCTGAGCAGTCGGGTCCATGGGGGGAGGGGGGCTTGGCATCGGGCATCAGGTGAACAAGAACTGAACTGGGTGGGGGGTGGGGGTTTAAGTTAACCGGCCGGATCCGGTTAAGATGCCACCTCGTCCCGCTTCACATGGTTAGGCATTGGAGGCACCCAAGGCATCTGGCTCAGGCATTTTGGGCGAAGCGGGGCAGTTTGCCACCGCCTTGTCTTGTCTAGGCAGTTGAGGTGAGCACCTCTAACTACACAAACAAAGAGAGAGGTGTGCAGACATGGTGAGAGTGTAAAAAAGATAAGAGAGGAAAGAAAATTCCACAAAGTGTTGCCAGAAGTCATCTCTTTCAACTTTTTATGGAATTTTCTTATGTCTTTCTCTCCCTTCTTTCGCCAAGTCCCTCTGCGGGCAAGCTAATAAGAAGTGTGTTCATTTGGTTGCACTTTGAACTCATTATAGATTTCTAATGATTGAATTCCACATGGAAAATGGAAATGTTTGTTTGTTCTCTTCTTAACTTGCATTGAAGTTCCAATGTGGAACAGAAGTTGCGTTGATTGTAGTTTGGGCTCGCAAAAGAGTAACATTTTTTTTATTGTACTTGCTCTTTTGCATCTTTACACTCCCTTTATTAATTCTTAGGTTAGGTTGCAATCTTCTTGGATTTTGCTAACAATCTTGTTAACAATAAAAACAACCCATTGACAATGTCACTGGTAAACATGTGAATGGGGTTCTCATAATTGTAATCACTGTCAATCGGTTTATTATCTATTTCTCTTTGGCCTTATGATTGGTTGCTTCTCTCTATTTCTTGAGCTTGAGTATATTTTTTGAGAACCCTGTGATATATTCCAGCATAAACTTCCATCTTCATATAGCCAATGTAAAATCATTTGCAGAAATCTTAAGTTAGTGTCAAGTGCAGTTTAATAATCTAAACTGTCGTAAGAAATGTTTCAAAAACATAGACTCCACATGGGCATAACCTTTACCATCAGTTCCTAGAACTTCTATTTTGATGGATAACTAGTTGTCTGGTACAGCATGCCCTACATAGTAAAAACTGGAAGTTTGCCCCTGGTTGACAACAGCAAGGGCCAAAGTCATTAAACGTCTGAGATTTAGACACCCAGAAGTTTGTAAGTGATGTGCCCTATAATAATGATTTGATTTGGTATAATTTCCTTTTCTCCTTCAACGTGATATGAGCTCACACTTCTAGCTTGGATACAGCTGGTGGAGATCCAGAATTTACATTCTTCTTTGTATTTACCAACTTTTCTGCAAACGATCTAATTTCAGTTGGAGTATGTGTAGCTAAGATCTCGTCTAAACTGTTCATAACCTTTAGTCACCCTGACCACATATTCAGTTTTACATAGACTGAAGTGATAAGATACTAGTTCTATGTTTTCATATTGATAGATGGCTACAGAAGTGCATATGGTCAGTCTGTGCTCAGAAAGTGCACATGGATTTGATGGGAAGTCGGGAAATCAAGGGACTTATTGAATTGGTAGCAACAACAGGGTCACCTTTCTCATACTAGAATTTCGCTAAGGTATACTGTTGGCGTCTGGTTTTTTTCAAAAAAAAAAGAGAAGAAAATTGGGCCAAAGAAAAATGGGTTTAAGTGTAAGGTGCACAGCCCACAATTCAGCCAATATTTGGGCCCAATTGGCAGCCCATCTCCCCCTGGTCGGCCAGCCCATAACCAGATAAATACAGCCCATGAAAAGGCCTTTTTGCGCAGCCCACAACAGTGGGAAGGGGACTGGGCCGCGGCCCACTTGCAGGCCCACAACCTGTCCTGCTGCCACCTGCGGCCAGGTGTGAACAGCACCTAAAAAGCCCCCTGCCATGTAGCAGACCACCTGCGCACCCTGCTGCCACTTGTCACCCCAGCCGCCAGCCCCCCATGCAGCCAATCCAGCCCTGCATGGGGGGGAGAAAAAAGCTGCGCACACTGGCCCACCTGCGCACCCAACCTGCCACTTGTCACCCCAGCCCCCTAAACACCATGCAGCCGCCCCCTGCAGCCAATCCAGACCCTTGTTCAGCCCAAGAAAGGGGGAGAAAGAGGGGGCAGCCAATTAAAATATACTGGCTGCATGGGGGGGAGGCCAAAGCACCTGCGCCCCACCTGCCACTTGTCACCCCAGCCCCCTGCGCACCATGCAGCCGCCCCAGGCCCATGTGCAGACCCCTGGCTGACCCCTCACCTCCTCTCCAGCTCCTATAAAAAGAGGGGTGCGCACCAAGAAGAAGAAGGGTTTTTTGGGCGCCGACAGGCTGCTGCTTTGGCTGCTGCCTGCGACAAGGAGAAGAAGAAGAGAGGAGGGAGCTTGGCGCACCAACAGGCAACCACCCTGCTGTACCTGCCACCCCCCCCTCCTCCTGCTGCTGCTGCTCTCCTCCTGCCCACCTGCAACCTGCTGCCGCCAGGAGAAGGAAGGAGAAGAAGAAAAGAAGAAAAAAGAAAAAAAAACAAGGCTGCTTGGTGCGCCCATGTAGCCCCCTCAAGGGGCTTCTTTTCTGCTCATTCCAGGCCCATCTCCAGCCCCAAATATGCCTCGAGCAGACCCACAATCAGGTCCCAGGCGGTCTCCAAATTAGACCCCTACACAGGCCCTGTCCGGTCTCCAAACCAGACCCCGTCCGGCCCAAACCAGGACCCCAAAACCAGCTCCAAACCAGGCCCTCGCCAGGCCCATTCCGGCCCAACCAAAGCCCCAAACCAGAACCCCAAAACCAGCTCCAAACCAGGCCCTCGCCAGGCCCATTCCGGCCCAAACCAGGACCCCAAAACCAGGCCCTCGCCAGGCCCATTCCGGCACAACCAAAGCCCCAAACCAGGATCCCAAAATCAGCTCCAAACCAGGCCCTCGCCAGGCCCATTCCGGCCCAACCAAAGCCCCATCAATCAGGCCCCAGCCGGTCTCCAAACCAGACCCCAAACAGGTCCATATACAGCCCATATCAGGCCCCAGCCGATCACCAAACCAGACCCCAAAACCGGTCACCAAACCAGACCCCAAAACCGGTCCCAAATCTGATCTCCAAAATAGCCCTTTGTGCAGGCCCATTCTGGCCCACTTAGACCCAAACCGAACTACCCCTTCCGGCTCAACTGAACAGGCCTCAAACAGGTCCTGTTTCCCCGCAAAAGATGCTTGAAGTCTTCTTTCAGCAGCCCCCGAGTGGCACAAGATGCAACACATGCGCGGTTCAGCAGGAGGTGCAGAAATCCAGCAATGGTGGGTAGGGGCGATGTCCCGGACCCTCTCGGAATCCGTACGACGGGCCGATTGTTTTGTCCGGGCGGGTCCTTACCCTACCATCAAGACGGAGGAGGGGCGTGCAAGTCCAGCAGGCTCTTCCGGCCCAAGAACAGTCCAACAGGCCCTTCCGGCCCAAGAAGACCGAAGACCGGCTTTGAGCGCCGATGGAACTCAAAACCGGCCCAAGTGGCCTTTTAAAACAATAAGAAAACAAAAAAAACAAAAATAAAAAAGAAATGGACGGCTCCCCCGGGTACGTCCCGGGATGTTGATCCGGACGTCGGCGCGGGCATGCTCCCGTAGCCGGTGATCCTTCCCCCAATTTCGGCTAAGTCACCGACTAGCCTTGATTGGATGGGTAAACTTTGCCAAGTTAGAAACTTGTCGGCATGCCGTTGTAATGCCGAAATTTTTCTAAGTCGGTGAAGAACCTAAGTTGGGGGAAGGATCACCACTCATTGTACACCGATGTACTTCACCCCATCTTTCAATGAAATGAAGTTCGATGTCGACTTGAGATGTTTAAAACCGGGCATTCAAAAGTGGCCCGATGGGTCGGAGGCGATGCAAACCGCCAAATAAAAAAAAATCAAAACAGGAAACTAAATCTGAAGATTCAAACAGGAAATTAAAACAGAAAATTAAACTTGAAAGTCAAAACTGAAATAAGAATTTGAAGAAATTTGAAAGCTAAACTCAAACTCAATCCGTTTCAACAAAAACCGATCTTTAACAAGATTGAACCGATTTTGAAACAAATCAAACCAAAATTATATTTCAAACAAAATCAGATTTCAACCAAACCTGTCAACATAAAAAAAGAAATCAGGTAACCTTCCAAAAATCAGATTTTGAACCGTACTGAACATCAAAAATCAAGTTTCAATAAAAATCTGTCAACAAAAAAAAATCAGATTTCAATTAAATCTGCAAACCAAAATCCAGATTTGAACAATCAACCAAAACAGATTCTAACCGACTTCAAAAAATCTGGTTTTAGCAATTTGAAAATTAATTTAAAATCCACCGAACCTTGTTCAAATAAATGACATAAATCAACCTTTTTTCAAAAGAAACCAATCAAACAACTTCAAACACCCAAAATAGATCAAAATCAACTCAAAAACCAGAAAATTCAGAAATCAGTAAAATCAAAATCAACCAAATAAAAAATCCAAACATGCTTGAAACTTTAAGCAAATCAAAACTAAACCAAAACAACAAAACCAAATCAATCAAACAAATTGATTCAAACTCAAAACCCTCAAAACCGACTTTCAAGTCGATCCAAAAATCAACCAACAAACAAATAAAATCAACCCGAACAAATCGGTTTGCATCTCATCGGACCCGTAAGGCCGCTGCCCTTTTGAGTTCTTTACTTTTTGGGGATGTATGTCTTCTACTTTCATGGATTGCTATGACGCTTAATCAAGGGTTTTCGAGTAATCTCGATGTAATTAACGTCGGATCTTCGCACCATCCGACGGGGAGAGGTCAAAACAAATTTTCAAAGAACCTAACAACCTCAACATATAATTTCGACCATAGTTAGTACTTTTATGGAATACCATCTATTTTCCTAAGAAGTCAATGCTAAGGTCTAATCAAATTAAATCCAAATTCAAAAGGAAAACGAATTTCCAAACCAAAAGATATCGAAATCTTTTGAATTTTGAGGTTACATCATATACTTATCCAGCAACCTGTGTTTCGCACGTGGTTGTCAGGGACACATGTTATAGATGCAACAATGAATGTGAGGTATATGCAAAGAATAACCACTTACCTTTCACTCCTTATATTTCCTAATGAAATGGTTAAAACTGATTTTGGTTTCTACTTCAGCATGTTAACTGGGAGAGTGAGTGATTGCCGCATCATATTCTTGGGGCGTAAATAAATTGTTCGATAAAGACAATTTTCAGATAACCATGATAGTTTGTATAACTCACTGATCTGGGCCGCTGCATCTTGTACTATTTTTTTTCTCAAGAAATATGAGCGAGGAAAGCCAGAGTGAAACTGCTCAGAAGCGCCCAGTTCCACGGCTTAATGAGAGGATCCTTTCATCCTTGTCAAGGCGATCAGTAGCTGCACACCCATGGCATGACCTTGAAATAGGTAAATATCTTATTTGAACCATCTATATTCATGGCACTTCAAGATATGAATAATGTATTGCTCTTGACATCCTATCAACTGTTGTTGCAGGTCCTGAAGCTCCAGTCATTTTTAATGTTGTAAGTAGTCACTCACCAAATGGTTCAGTTGCTCCAAGCTTTCCTGATGTAGGACAAATATGAATTATCCGCCATCTGTATGTGTAAACGGGTGCAAATATGTCACTAGAACGTTGCCAAAACACCAACTGGACCTGATTGGAGTGAACCGAACTTGAACCAAGTTGAATATCTGCTGGATCAGGATGAAACCCACTGAACCAGGTTGGACTGGCCTTGAACTGGGTCAAACCGGCTTGGAAGGCCCTGAACCGGGTTCAAACCTACTGAATCTGACAATTTGGCCACTGGGCTGGCTGAACCGGGTTGAACTGGTTTCAGGACCTGGTTGGGCTGGGCTGTGCGCCACGTGAAGGACTGGCCGGCTGAGAACTAGCTTGGCTGGCTCATCTTAAAACCCTCGGGTGGTCATGGCGGAGGGGTGTGGGGTGGCTCTCCTGGAAGGTGGAGAAGAAAGAGAAGGTTAGCTAGGGGGAGTTCACCTAAGAGAGGAGGGCTCAGATCCATGTGGAGTCTGGAGCCGGAATAGGGGATGGCGTCGGGTGTGGTGTGATGGAGTTGGGAGGGCAAAGGGCCAACTGGAGGGTGAAGGAGGATTGGGACAGGGCACTTGGAATTTGGAGTGCCATGGGGTTGCACAGGGGTCTCCAGAAGGTGGTGGGTGCTTGGGCTGGCAGAGTAAGGGAGGGGGAGTGCTGTTAGTGTCAGGTGTGTTGTGTGCGGGGGTGGTGCTCAGTGGAGTGAATTGGGGGTGGGGGTCTCGGAGGGTGCTGTGGTGCATCGAGATGGATCTAGAGGAATCTGGGCGTCCTGTGGCTTTGCACAGGCTTTGGGTTGGTGTGGGGGCTTTGGAGGGTGGTGGTGCGGCCAGGCCACCATAGAGGAGGGCTGTGCTGAACTGAGGTCCATACCGCTGGAGGGCCCAGGGAGGGCGCTGGGGTGCCTTCAGCCGTAATTAGAGGAAGAAGAAGAAGAAGAAGAACAGACGAGGAAGAAGAAGACCAGAGGGGGAAGAAGAACCAAGGGCTGTGAGGAGGAGAGGGAGAAGAGGACCAGTGAAGAAGAGTTGGGGGGGAGGGAGATGAACATGAAGAGGAGAAGGATAGAGAGAGTGAGCCTCATTTTTTTTTTCATTCCTGATTAGATAAAACGGTGTTGGGGTCTTTTTATAAACTCGTGATACAAAATTTTTTATACACTATACGGGGATCTGCATGGCAACCGAGGGCCCGGGGAGGGCACCGAGATGCCTTCGGCCGTGAACAGAGGGAATGGAGGAAGAAGAAGAACAAACAAGGAAGAAGTAGACCAGAGGAGGAATAAGAACAAGGGGGTTGTGAGGAGGATAACCGGTGAAGAAGAAGAAGAAGAGTGGGGGGGGGGGAGAAATCGAACAAGAAGATGAGAAGGATTGAGAGAGAGAGAGAGAGAGAGAGAGAGAGAGAGAGAGAGAGAGAGAGAGAGAGAACCTCATATTTCTTTTTTTTCATTTCATCTGATCAAATTCAGGGGTGTTGGGTCTTTTTATTGACTCTTGATACAAATTTTTTTAAGAAAACCCCTAACAAATAAGTACATCTATATCCTAGACTTGACTTATTTAAATACATATCCTACTTTCAACTCTAAAATATTTTTAAACTCCTATTCTTACCTTTACAATCCTAAATTAGACTCTTAAATATATAAGACCCTAATACTATTAAAATAATAAATTTGATGCTGATGACGTTTGAATCCGACTGATGGCACGAGGTCTTCCCAAATCTGTCTTCTGTTCATATCGCCCAGTCCAAATCAGATCAATCCCATAGTCAAACAGTCCCATCAACTGTGACAGTGGTTGTTGAGATTCTTAGTTTTGCATAACAGAATCTCTTATGGGGTGTTTGGTTGTATGATAATTTATTGTACACTTTCATGATAAAAAATTGTATTAAAATAAAAAGTGAACGAACTCATGACATAAAATTATTATGTTTGGAGGGATGTGATTACAAAAAAGAGTAACTACCACACATGACCAAACAAAGTGGGGGGACCACAAGAAAAAAGAAAGAGTGAGACCCTCTTTTTTTGTTTAAGAAGAAAATCACTTTTAAAACATAAAATTGTCATGGTTACCAAACACCTCTTTTAACAAGTTTTTTTACAATTTTTAAAAATTAAAACAAAAACCTTCATTATCATGCAACCAAACACCCCACTAGCTATCAGTCTTTCATAGAACCTGATATTTTCTCTTCATCATGTCCTCATAATGATGTAGCTGATTTTTGTACACCAAATTTTACTTTGATGTAGGTGGTAGAGATCACAAAAGGAAGTAAGGTCAAGTATGAACTTGACAAGAAAACTGGTCTGATTAAGGTATTTGCATCTTCACCCATTGTCCATGCCACTTTTTTGAAGTTTGATAAAAAGAAAGAAAGGATCTTATTGTGTTTCCTTCAAATTTTAAGTAAAATTTCCTAGTGTGTATTTTGCATGTTACTCATGCAGTTAATAGTGAATAATTCTTCCAGGTTGACCGTGTTCTATACTCATCTGTGGTTTACCCTCATAACTATGGTTTTATTCCTCGAACACTCTGTGAAGACAATGATCCCATGGATGTGTTAGTCCTCATGCAGGTAAATAAGTAAGCATTTAATAGTTTATCATTTTTAATGGCTTAATTTGACTTTCATCTGTACAGCTGTACTCTTTTGTGTGGGTATATTCTTTCTAGGCACAGTACTTAGAATTGGCCATCTATCTAGCATATGGAATATAATCAGCTGTTGTGGATCAGGATCAAACCCTCCAGTTTGGTTGTTTATGGGATTCAGGCAGATTCCATTCCTGGATTGACAAATCTTTTATAAGGGTTGGGTGGCTGATCTGCTCCTGAATACCTGCTTTTAGATGGCTGCATGCTAGTTGATATCATTTATCTTTATTTATATATATTTACATGTTTTTTTAAATTATCTTAAAGGTGATTAGATGTGGAATGATGATTGTAGTGTGTCATGGCAGGAACCTGTTCTTCCTGGTTGTTTTCTTCGTGCTCGTGCTATTGGTCTCATGCCTATGATTGATCAGGTATTTGACCTTTTGCATGATTAATTTGAAACTTCTGAAGATCTATATGTGGATAACACACCATTGTCAAACAGGGTGAAAAAGATGATAAGATTATTGCAGTATGTGCTGATGATCCAGAGTACCGTCACTACAATGATCTAAGTGAACTCCCTCCTCACCGCCTTGCCGAGATACGCCGTTTCTTTGAAGACTGTATCCTCTATAGATATACATGTATCTTTTTTGTAACATGTCAAAGCTGTGGATCACATATCTTATGAAGATTGCTATCTTTAAATGGAGCATACAGACAAAAAGAATGAGAATAAGGCCGTTGCTGTCAATGAGTTCTTACCGGCAAGTACTGCACATGAGGCCATCGAGTATTCCATGTAAGCATTTGGAAGCTCTCCTTAGTTGCATAAAAACTAATCCATTCATTTTTTTCTGCTTTCTTTAACTTTTTTTCTCACACTTCTTAAATTTCAAGCCTCATTTTTTGCTTTTATTTTACTTTTCACTTGCATTTCTCGTGTTGGTGACTGTGCCTCTTTCACATTATTTGATACCTACCACAAGGTATCTCCAGTAATTTGGGACTTCAAGTGGTAGAAAGTACTCGAAGATTCTTATGCGGGATGGCCCAAACTGTGTTGACACTCTTCCATAGGCCATCTTATTTTCAAAGATGACTTCCAAAATGAAAGGTCAAATTTCACTAATGTATAAATGAAATGTAATTACAACTAAAGAAAATGAAAAAAGAACTATACCAAGTACAGGTACCAAAAGCAGATCATCCCACAACAGCACACCTGCTGCAAAAATAAAAAGATCTACTCGACTGGGGTTGAGGATTAAGATAGAATTCTTGATTTTAAAATTTGCAGAGAACTGGGAGCAAAAGGAAACATTGTGAGGTAATATACCTGGCAGGCTGGCACAACTAAATTCAGTCCGGCATTATGTTATTCCTCTCACAGTACACCCACGGCATGACAGTGAATGGAAACACTATATATCCTATTTGTTCTTAATTAGATTTTACTTCTTTACGTTCCAATTAAGGTAAACATGTTTGGGTTTTGCATCCATGGAAGAGCTATTCTGCCTCGTTCATAATAGGATATGGTCCACACTGTCATTTCTCTATATCCATGGAAGAAACATCTATTCTGCCTCATTCGGGCGGATCACCTTGAGTCTTATCTCGACCATCACTTTTGCTCCCTAGGCTACTTTTCAAGGGGTCTGTTTTGGCTGGCGGAAAGGAAGTGCAAGCCATTGTAACCCAACTGACTTCCGTCTTTAATGACAGCTTAGACAAGATCCCGTCAACAATATGATAAATGGCCTGGAAATCTTCGGTGGATTGCCTGGGCACTTCGCTCTAGATTGACTCATTTGGCTGCGATAAAGGTGTCATTTTACGAGGACGGCAAACTTGTACCGAGATTCTCGGCGGCTACTGGATACTGACGTTTCTGCCCTGCTGTTTTTGTTGCAGGGATCTCTATGCGCAGTATATTCTGCAGAGCCTCAGGCAGTAGATCTGCCTTTCTTCAGACCCGGCTGCAACGACCTCCCGTGACGACTGAAGTGGGAAGTCCGATGAAATTCATTTGCTGTGCGGCTTGAATTTCATCTTTTTGTTATTTTTGAACCAAAATTGATCCTAGAATCCTCGGATGAGGCTTGCTAAATTTTATGTCGTGGTGACATGAATAAGGTTTTGTTTCTGAACTGAGCATTGCACTCTTCGGTAAACTGCCATCTCATAAAGGTTGATGTATCAAGCTAATTTCATCATGGGATTCCCGTATACGCATGTTGTACCATTTTGAACCTTTGATCCCAGAAATCACTAAAAAGTTGATTGGTTTGAAACGCATGGTTGAATCCTACAAGCTTCGGGATTCGATCCTACTTACGCAGGTCCCAAAAATGGGTGTAGTGTATATGTTCAAGTGAATTCGTATATCGGCTACCACATGTGCATGACAAACGATGGGTTTTTAATAGGAGACGTGGATGCGGATGTCATAAATATACAGATGAATGTGTAAATTTCTACACGCCTAATTGTTATATGTTATACGAAAGTAAAACTAGATGATTAGAAGCACGATGATCTGTAACTCAATAAACAAGCATAGGATGAGGCTCTTTAAAGTTTACTAATTCATTTTGGGCCAAACGTAATAATAGCGATCCTTCGCTGTTATCTGTGTCTCTCTCTCATCTGGCCAAACGTACAGAAGGCGTTTCTTTATGCACGATCCTTCGTTGTCATCTGCTCTCTCCATCTCCTCTGGTAACGTTGCCGACGAGGCCGGATCCTCTCAGGTGGGCACCTGAGGGGTCCGGTCAGCTCCTCTCACATTGAGGCTGACAAGATGGTGATTTGACAGATTCAAATCACCATCTTTACATTGTCTTGTCAGCTCCAATGTGAGACTGACAAGATGGTGATTTGACAGGTACTCACCTGAGGGGATCCGGTCTCGTCGCCGACGACGTTGAGGGCCGCCGTCGTCGCCACCACAACCTCTGCCACTGCCAGTCGGCCGTCATCGTCGGAGGGAGATCTCCACCGCTATCACAACCGCCCTCCCTCGGCGCCGCAGGCATCCGTCTCGATCGACCACACGCATCCGCCTCGCCTGGACACGCGAAGCCGTTCGAGCCACTGCCGGTTTGATTCAGCGGATTGTATTTTAAAAGAGACTTACTTCACAGAGGAAAAATATGAAATAACCAAGAAAATTCCAGAAGAATCCCAAAATTTAGGATAATTCAGATGGAGTGTCTCCAACTTGTTACAGTAGTCTTTGACCATGTTATGATGTGATAACACGAGAAAATTTAAAAATAATGAGTAATCTAACTCTATGTATGTCAGTGTTTTGATAGAGATTGTTTGAAAGAATGAAAATTATGGAATCCATCACCGGTATGTTAGTTGGTCATGGCCGGGGCATCGTGGTTCTTATTTTGGATGTAGTTGGACGGATTGTTTAGATGATTTCATATTTTTAAATCATGGAATATTTTATAAATGGCATGCTTACCTTTAATTATGAAGTCTCTATGCACTATATGATTAAATGTAGAAAAATATGCATGGGGATGTCCATTTTGGCAAATTTGTTATTTTAAAATCAGGGCATAGTTTTTTTTATATTGGTTTTGATGTTTTGCATAATCATGATTATAAGTTTGTTGATGTAGATGGTGATGATATAAATGTATTAGTATATCCAAAAAAGAGATAATGATAGGATGGTGATATCATGCATAGAATGATGAAGAAATGATAATATATGTATATATAAAATGATGCTATGCCATAGAATGATGATTGGTACATGCAATGATAGCGTGTATGCACGAGAAGATGTTATATATATGAAATAATGACACGCACATAAAATGATGATATGAAATGATATAATTGACAAGCGACGATGATATGAACATGATAAGATGTCATGTAATGTCGTATGAACAAGATGTGATGTGATAAATAAGATGATGAATCAATGTGCTCACACTTAGTGTTGTTTTGAGTGTGATATCTACTCATTTGCCACACAGAAGTGTATGGGTCTTTGTTGCTACATTCCTGGTGTCTGCCTCTGTTTTGTTGCACATGCGTGCGTATGCCTCTGTTTTGCCTTATAGACGTGTGTGTGTGTCTTCGTTGGTGAAAACCGAGGGTTTGCCTGTGCTTTATTACATGTCTTGTGCATGTTTATGTTCTTGGTACATATTCACGGTACACATATCTATATGTTGCACCTCAATAATAACTAGCTTATTAGATCTAGTGAACTAAATTTACTCTGTTCAACATCGAGATAATGCTTGTACGTGTGACGTGAACTTTAGTTAGATTGGATAGATAATACATGATATGATAAGTTGATTGCTTGTTTAATATATTTAAATTAAATAGATGATATCCATGATGAACTTGATCATGTTAATAGAACTTTAAATTTCATACCATGATATGTACGTACAGAGATATTGTATGAAATTTGCCAAGTTTAAAAACTAACGTACGATACCTAGTATTTACCGATCTCGATGAAAACTAATTATGTGTGAATGTTTGCGGGGTATTTTCTTTTACCGCTAACTACTGAGTGGAGAGACGAATGCATACCGAGTCGATATGACCCACCTCTTTTCCTTTGAAAATGGTGATTTTGCAGATTCCTAAGAACCTGACTTTGAGGGAGGAGGTGACTTGGATGATCGAGTGGATGAGTACGAGAATAAATAATCAGATGCGTATGTTTTGTTTAGCTTAATAACTTGGCTTATGTAGCCAAGAGAGTAGTTTGCTTCGAGTAATCTGGTACTTCAGCTGTGTTTTGATTCTTATTTTAGATTGTCTCGCTTATTGTGGTTGATGTATGCTTGTTAATTCAAATCTCACTTATCGTGGGTTTTTATTTTTATCCCCGTGTGGTGGTTCTTGAAAAAAAAAAAATTTCGCCACGTATATTAATTGGTGTTGTTTTTCCGGGTTGTGACATTGGATGCCAACCAGACTAGAGCCTGCACACTGTGTCGCAGGAGCCTTGTCGACAGGCCATCAGCCTGTCAGAGTGCCAAATCCTCATCCCCCATGAGCAACATCATGATCTGCACACCTGTTTGGATCCTGGTGATGGAGCCGGCGATCCTCCCATATTCTTGCTCCTATCTGTGCTTCTCCTGCTGGTGTGGTTGCTAGTTGCTACGGCCGGCAGGATGTCTTCAGGCAACCGCATGGCTCAAATGATGTGCTACAATATTGTCGGGCGCACCGAGGGTTTCTTCTTCTTCTTTCTCTTTTGCAATAATCGACTAGCTCGGGAAGTAGGTTGTGTAAAAATTACGTAGTTTAAGATAAAACTTGACTCATTAAGTAAATCTAATTTGAACCGGCTAGACATGGCAGATCTGTGAGTAACTCAGTTAAATATTCATTTTAAAAAATAAATTATGAATAGTGATAATTATATACCATCACTTGCGTATACGAAATAAGTAAGAATAAAATTTAAGTTCAGGTTAAATTTATATCAGATTTAATAAAAGAGGAAAGGTTATAGTTTATGGGGTGTTTGGTTGCATGATAATTAACCAAACACCCCATTAGCGAGTGACTTTTGGTTAATTTTGAACTTTACAAATGACTTCGTGTATAAGTTTGACCTTGAGTGTAGGATAAATTTGAGTCGAGCTGCTATCGAGTCCATTGAGTAACAAGTTTGAATTTGAACTAATTATGTAAAATAAACGAGTCAAACTTCAAACAACGTACTTCTCAACTAGGTAGACTTTCAGAACAGACTGTGTTCCCAAGGTCAAAGTGGAATCTGTAAACGTACAAATATATATATATATATTTATTTTTTCATCATAGATTTAGTAGATGTACTTTTCTACTTGAATCCATTTCTTATAGCATAAGTTATAAGAAGACCAAAAAGGGCACATGAGAATTGGTTAACAAATAGATACATGGTTAGGTGTGTCCGGTAAAATTGATAGTGATAAGAATCATGAATAGATGTTTGATGGTAAATATTGAAACTCTTAACACAACAAAATTATGATATACAGTATAATTGATTATATGCATCAATTTTGTTGTTAACATTAATTTTGATATTGATACCCCTCTCCTCGGCAAATATCAACATCAAAATTGACTATCAAAGGAGGAAATGTTTAGTCCATATTATTTTCAAAATACCTTAATTTGTACGTATCGCATGGATATGAATATTGTTAATATGACTAAATTAAAATAATAAATATTCGGTCTAATTTAGAATGTTTGATTTACTAATTTTATTTGGTTCGAAAGATCTTTTTAAGTTAAATCAAGTATATCATTGTTCAACTCAAACAAGATAGATAGAAATGGTTTGATTTATTATCCTTGTGTTTCAAAAAAAGAAAGAAAAGAAAGAAAGGGTTTGATTTATTAGTTTTTCAGGTTGGACAATGAAAACCCTTTTATGTGATAATTAGCGGGATGTATCAAATGTCAGAGTAAACATGGAGGAGACAAACCCCTATTAATTGATCTTAATCAAGGTACATGCAAGCGATCAAACCTTGCATGCTTATATCTAGGTCCTAACTAAAAAAATTGAATTTAGTGGACCCTTCCTAGTTCCTACCTACTTGACTACTTCCTTTTTGATATGTCACTATACATATTATTTTTTATGTGTTCACAATTCAGAAGCATATCTACTTAAATATTCTGACTTGAATTATTTCGAATTGTATTTATCATGATCTAAGCATTTTATGCTAAATGTTTTGACTAAAAAATTTAATTTCAACGGTTATCGTGAAAGTGAGTTTTAGTTACATATATATAAAATAAAAATACATAAAACTATGCATTTGAATGACAATTGCTGGCTGTGAAATCATGTGAATACAAATAATTGAATATAAATACTTGAATATGTCTCCCGAATCAGAAATATGTTATGTAAATT